>JAXLNO010002543.1:200335-255595 GCA_038087875.1 Malacoraja senta | reverse complement strand
CAACAATAACACCATTTTTATCCCTGTGATCACTACCCCATAAAGGATTATGCGCATTAAAATCTCCAATCCATATAACAGGACACCTTACCTTCTCCATTATCTCATCAAAATCTGACAATATCAAGGGTTGACAGGGGTTATAATAATTTATCACAATGATAGAATTCTGGCTGCTCCAAACTTCCACAGCCAAAACTTCAAGATTAGAATTAATATCAACTTTCCTATACTGCAACCCAGTCTTAACAAAAGTTGCACAACCCCCACCTGATCTATCAGACCTATCTAATCGCACACATTCATAACCTGGGATTACAAAATCTAAACAGGGCTTTAACCATGTCTCTTGGATACATATTAATTCTGGTGCTTCTTTAAATTCATCAACAAATCTCTTTAACTCTTGACCATTTCCAATCAGACTCCGGGCGTTCCATTGAAGTATATAAAACATTATGGTGTTAATGAGGATCACCATCATCCACCTCACTGACATACTCCATACTGCTAGCTCTCGACAACTGTGACCTCTCCATACACTGACTCTCCGTCATGTATTGATGCAACTTTTCTGGCAACTGATTTACACTGAGGAACCTTTCAGCTGCCCCCACCACTAACCTGATGATATCTGACCGGTTAGCTGCTTTCTTAGCTCCTACCAGCACATCAGAAACAAAAGACAGAAATGACTCCTTATTAAAAATCAACATATCAGATGGAAAAGCCGACGGCAAGTTTGGCACAGTGATCTGGCTTCCTAGCACCACTCTAGTCCCAGCGCTCACATCTCCGCGTTCTCTAGCCACCCTTTGAGCTGCCTCTGCATATGACACGTTGTTCTGATCCTTCACTTCCTGTACTCGCTTCGCCTGAACAAAGCGCTTACAACCATGAAACCCTGCTGCATGATCCCCATCACAGTTAGGGCACTTAGGAGCCTCTGCCTTGCAATTTTGTATTGCATGATCTCCACCCACTTTGCGCACTTTCTTTTACCCCGACAAGACCCAGCAACATGTCTAAACCTCTGACAGTTATAGCAGCGCAACGGTGGTTTAATGTACTCCCTCACTTGATACGCCATACTCCCAAGAAACACTCTCTGTGGCAGTACTCCATCTTTGAACGTAAGCAGGACCGGCTGGTCCCTGACTCCATTCCTACTCTTAAATCTCACAACATCAATTACCTGGGCCCCCTTAACATTTTCTAAGATCTCCTTCTCAGACAAGCCATCATACATCCCATACACCACTCCCTTTATTCCCTGCTCTCTTCCTCTAGGGACCAAACTCTCCACCTTGACCACCAACTTCCCCACACCCCTAGCGTCATTAAACTGTTTTCTGTCTTTGCAACAAACTCTTAACATCCCATTATACAGAATCTTGGCCTGAAAATCCCTACCTATCTGGCTCTCCAAAGCGGTGGTAATTTTTAATGGATTCACTGCTCTAAATCCTGCATCTCCGTGATTTGTTCCTTTAACTTTAAACAGCACGACGAATTCTTCAATAATTTTAGTTCTCCTAACTTTACTTCCTTCATCTCCTGACATTCAGGTCTTTCGCTCGATGCCTCTCTCTTAGAGCCCCCCTTTTCCTTACCTACAGTCTGCCACCCACCACCCTCAGAACCACCACTCCCTGAAGCCATGGGCCTCTAGAATCTTTCTCCGGACGGTCGTACGGTCGGTCATTAATTTCTACTCTCTCTCCTACTCTCAGTGTCCTGGTCTGGAGCTACCTCTCTACTCAGTCACCTCTCCGTCCAGCTGCTCCTCGTTCCCTAACGTGGGCTTTAAGGAGCTGCACCTGGTCACACGGGTGTGGTGTTGTCAGGTACCTGCAGTTTCCCCCCCTCCCCCCACCCACTGCCCCTCCCCACCTCTCCCCCCTCTAGCCCCAACAGACCTGTGGTGGGGTCCGCACACAACACAGATCAACACCAGGCTCGAGATTGTTGGGGAGAGAGAGGAGGGAGGAGAGAGAAGGGAGGGGAGAGAGAGAGAGTGAGGGGAGAGGGAGAGAAGGGGGAGAGGGAGAGAAGGGGGGGAGGGAGAGAAGGGGGAGAGAGAGAGAAGGGGGGAGAGAGAGAAGGGGGGGAGAGAGAAGGGGGGAGAGAGAGAGAGGGGGCAGAGAGAAGGGGGGAGAGAGAAGGGGGGGGGAGAGAGAAGGGGGGGGAGAGAGAAGGGGGGGAGAGAGAAGGGGGGGAGAGAGAGAAGGGGGGAGAGAGAAGCGGGGAGAGAGAGAGAAGGGAGAGAGAGAGAAGGGGGAGAGAGAGAGAAGGGGGGAGAGAGAGAGAAGGGGGGAGAGAGAGAGAAGGGGGGAGAGAGAGAGAAGGGGGGAGAGAGAGAGAAGGGGGGAGAGAGAGAGAAGGGGGGGGAGAGAGAGAAGGGGGGAGAGAGAGAGAAGGGGGGGAGAGAGAAGGGGGGAGAGAGAAGGGGGGAGAGAGAAGGGGGGTGAGAGAAGGGGGGGAGAGAAGGGGGAGAGAAGGGGGGGAGAGAAGGGGGGAGAGAGAAGGGGGGAGAGAGAAGGGGGGAGAGAGAAGGGGGGAGAGAGAAGGGGGGAGAGAGAAGGGGGGAGAGTGAAGGGGGGAGAGTGAAGGGGGGAGAGGGAAGGGGGGGAGAGAGAAGGGGGGAGAGAGAAGGGGGGGGGGAAGGGGGGAGAGGGATGCGGGGGAGAGGGGAGAGGGGGATGGGGGGAGAGGGGGGAAGGGGGAGAGGGGGGAAGGGGGAGAGGGGGGAAGGGGGGAAGAACAAAGGGGGGGAAGAAGAAAGGGGGGGAGAGAGGGAAGGGGGGAGAGAGGGAAGGGGGGGAGAGAGGGAAGGGGGGGAGAGAGGGAAGGGGGGGGAGAGAGGGAAGGGGGGGAGAGAGGGAAGGGGGGGGAGAGAGGGAAGGGGGGAAGAGGAAGGGGGGGGGAGAGGGAAGGGGGGGAGAGAGAGGGAGGGGGGAGAGAGAGGGAAGGGGGGGAGAGAGGGAAGGGGGGGAGAGGAGGGGAAGGGGGGGAGAGAGGGAAGGGGGGAGAGAGGGAAGGGGGGAGAGAGGGAAGGGGGGGGAGAGGGAAGGGGGGGGACAGGGAAGGGGGGAGAGATGGAAGGGGGGAGAGAAAGGGGGGGAGGGAAAGGGGGAGAGAGGGAAGGGGAGAGAGGGAAGGGGAGAGAGGGAAGGGGGGGAGGGAAGGGGGGGAGGGAAGGGGGGGAGGGAAGGGGGGGAGGGAAGGGGGGGGGAGGGAAGGGGGGAGGGAAGGGGGGAGGGAAGGGGGGGAGGGAAGGGGGGGGAGGGAAGGGGGGAGGGAAGGGGGAGAGGGAGGGGGGAGAGGGAGGGGGGAGAGGGAGGGGGGAGAGGGAGGGGGAGGGAAGGGGGAGAGGGAGGGGGAGAGGGAAGGGGGGAGAGGGAAGGGGGAGAGGGAAGGGGGAGAGGGGGGAGAGGGAAGGGGGGAGAGGGAAGGGGGGAGAGGGAAGGGGGGAGAGGGAAGGGGGGAGAGGGGGGAGAGGGAGGGGAAGCGGGGAGAGGGAAGCGGGGAGAGGGAAGGGGGGAGAGGGAAGGGGCGCGAGGGGAAGGGGGGGCGAGGGAAGGGGGGGCGAGGGAAGGGGGGGCGAGGGAAGGGGGGCGAGGGAAGGGGGGGCGAGGGAAGGGGGGGCGAGGGAAGGGGGGAGAGAGGGAAGGGGGGAGAGGGGAAGGGGGAGAGGGAGAGGGTGAGAGGGGGAAGGGGGGATGGAAGGGGGGATGGGGGAAGGGGGGAGAGGGAAGGGGGAGGGGAGAGGGGGAGAGGGAGGGGAGAGGAAAGGGGGAGGGGAGAGGGATGGGGAAGGGAAGGGGGAGGGGAGAGGGTAGGGAGAGGGGAGAGGGTAGGGAGAGGGGAGAGGGTCGGGAGAGGGGAGAGGGTAGAGGGAAGGGGAGGGGAGAGGGAAGGGGGAGGGGAGAGGGAAGGGGGAGGGGAGAGGGAAGGGGGAGGGGAGAGGGAAGGAGGGGAGAGGGAAGGGGGGGAGAGGGAAGGGGGAGAGGGAAGGGGGGAGAGGGAAGGGGGGAGGGGGAAGAGGATGGAGGTGGGGGGAGAGGGAAGAGGGGGGGAGAGGAAGAGGGGGGGAGAGGGAAGAGGGGGGAGAGGGAAGAGGGGGGAGAGGGAAGAGGGGGGGAGAGGGAAGAGGGGGGGAGAGGGAAGAAGGGGGGGAGAGGGAAGAGGGGGGAGAGGGAAGGTGGGGGAGAGGGAAGGGGGGAGGGGGAGAGGGAAGGGGGGAGAGGGGAAGGGGGGAGGGGGGAGAGGGAAGAGGGGGGAGAGGGAAGAGGGGGGAGAGGGAAGAGGGGGGAGAGGGAAGAGGGGGGGAGAGGGAAGAGGGGGGAGAGGGAAGAGGGGGGAGAGGGAAGAGGGGGGAGAGGGAAGAGGGGGGAGAGGAAGAGGGGGGAGAGGGAAAGAGGGGGGGAGGGAAGGGGGGGGAGGGGGAGAGAGGGGGAGAGGGAAGAGGGGGGAGAGGGAAGAGGGGGGAAGAGGAAGGGGGGGAAGAGGGAAGGGGGGAAGAGGGGGAGGGGGAGAGGGAAGCGGGGGGAGAGGGAAGGGGGGGAGAGGGAAGGGGGGAGAGGGAAGGGGGGAGAGGGAAGGGGGAGAACACAATTGAGGCCATTCCTCAGCCTCTGTTGTTCCCTGCTGTCCCGCGGGTCACGGGGAGTTTCTCCCTCCTCCGATTGGTCCGAGTTCTTGTCCTCCAGGGACTGGTAACCTTTGACCTTGTGTCAGGGATCATAGGTCACTCCCTGTAAACCTCCTCTGGACCATCTCTCCAGAGACTGCACATCCTTCCTCAGATACGGGGCCCAAAACTTCTCACAATATTCCAAATGCTGCCTGACCAGCGCCTTGTAGAGTCTCAACGTTACATCCCACCTTGCAGAATCTCACCATTACATCCCACCTTTTAGAGTCTCCAATACATCCCTGTTGTACACAAGCCCTCTGCAAATAAATGCCAGCATTGAGTTTGCTTTTGTAACTACTGATTCGACCGCAGATGAACATTTTGGGAATCCTGCACCAGTTACACCTCTGATTTCCCAATTCTGTCCCCATTTACAAAATAGCCTGCGCCTTTATACCTGCGACCAGCATGCATGACTCCACACTTTGCTGCACCATGTTCCACCTGCCACTTCTCTGGGGCGGAGGGAGGAAGGGAGGGAGGGAGGGAGTGTGTGAGGGGACGGGGCGGGAGGGGGAGGGAGTGTGTGACGGGGAGCGGGAGGAGGGGGGAGGAGGGGAGTCTCTGGACGTGTCAATGAGGCTGTAACTGGAACATCGATCAGATGGGCAAGTCTACACAGACCTTCACCTCACTGTCGTACAGCACAGAAATCTGGCCCTTTGGCCACTGCAGCCATCACACTGGTCACTGATATCTGGATCCAGGCTGTTCCTGCAGAGGCGAGGGTTTGAATCCCACCACTGCCCACTGTGTGTGGGTCAACCACACCACTCTGGCCACTGCACCCGCACACTGGGCAGTGGTGGGATTCAAACACTCGCCTCTGCGGAGACTGAGCCTGGATCCAGAGATCAGTGTGGCTGCAGTGACCAGTGTGTGGCCGCAGTGACCAGTGTGTGGCCGCAGTGACCAGTGTGTGGCCGCAGTGACCAGTGTGTGGCCGCAGTGACCAGTGTGTGGCCGCAGTGACCAGTGTGTGGCCGCAGTGACCAGTGTGTGACCCGTGTGTGGCCGCAGTGACCAGTGTGTGGCCGCAGTGACCAGTGTGTTGCCGCAGTGACCAGTGTGTGGCCGCAGTGACCAGTGTGGCCGCAGTGACCAGTGTGGCCGCAGTGACCGCAGTGACCAGTGTGTGACCGCAGTGACCAGTGTGTGGCCGCAGTGACCAGTGTGTGGCCGCAGTGACCAGTGTGTGGGTGCAGTGACCAGTGTGTGGGTGCAGTGACCAGTGTGTGGCCGCAGTGACCAGTGTGTGGGTGCAGTGACCGCAGTGACCAATGTGTGACCACAGTGAGTTAAGGGTTGAGGGTTGGGGTTTGACAATAGACAATAGGTGCAGGAGTAGAGGCCATTCACCCTTCGAGCCAGCATCGCCATTCAATGTGATCATGGCTGATCATCCCCAATCAGTATACCGTTCCTGCCTTCTCCCCATATCCCCTGACTCCACTATTTTTAAGAGCCCTATCTAGCTCTCTCTTGAAAGTATCCAAAGAACCTGCCTCCACCACCCTCCGAGGCAGAGAATTCCACAGACTCACCACTCTCTGTGAGAAAAAGTGTTTCCTCATCTCCGTTCTAAATGGCTTACCCCTTATTCTTAAACTGTGTGTGGCCCCTGATTCTGGACTCCCCCAACATCGGGAACACGTGTCCTGCCTCTAGCGTGTCCAAACACCTTAATAATCTTACGTTTCAATAAGATTCCCTCTCATCCTTCTAAATTCCAGAGTGTACAAGCCCAGCCGCTCCATTCTCTCAGCATATGACAGTCCCATCATCCCGGGAATTAACCTTGTAAATCTACGCTGGGCTCCCTCAATAGCAAGAATGTCCTTCCTCAAATTAGGGGACCAAAACTGCACACAATACTCCAGGTGTGGTCTCACCAGGGCCCTGTACAACTGCAGAAGGACGTCTTTGCTCCTATACTCAACTCCTCTTGTTATATAGGCCAACATGCCATTGGCTTTCTTCACTGCCTGCTGTACCTGCATGCTTACTTTCAGTGACTGATGAACAAGGACCCCCAGAACCCGTTGTACTTCCCCATTTCACACAAGAGGTTAACAACTAGTTCACATTAACTTTCCTCAACCAAGTACAATGTAGATCCACTTTAAATTCCTCGCTGTCTTCTTAATCATAACAATTAGTCATCAACTGAAAACCAGTCTTCATAAAGTGCCCCAATTAAAACACAATTGGACATCTATCCAGGAGACAAATTCATTCTTGCCACTGCCTTCATGAAGTAAATGGAACCACACCCAGAAATCAGTCTGAGGCTCCCAACCCAAAATCTCACCTATCCATGTTCTCCACAGATGCTGCCTGACCCGCTGAGTTACTCCAGCACTCTTGTGAAACGTCACCTATCCATGTTCCCCACAGATGCTGCCTGACCGCTGAGTTACTCCAGCACGTTGTGTCTTGTTTTGTAAACCAGCATCTGCAGTTCCTTGATTTCCATCCCAAATCTTCCCTGGTTTCAGGGCTTTCACTAAATTTGGTATCTGTGCAATGGGTGCATTACGGGGAAAGGTAAAGGGTCACAGAGCAACAAAGACCCATTTTGCAGTAAAGAGCACAATATCTAATTTGTAGACAGCGCTCCCAATGTGCAGTGAATTCACGAACAGGTCGCTCCAATTTGTGGTCAACACTTCCACCGTGTGGTGATCCACCGCACTGCAGTCCCGTCCAATTTGTGGTCAACACTCCCACCGTGTGGTGATCCACTGCACTGCAGGCCCGTCCAATTTGTGGTCAACACTCCCACCGTGTGGATTAAGAGAGAACTGCAGAAGCTGGAAAATCGAAGGTGGACAAAAATGCTGGAGTAACTCAGCGGGTGAGGCAGCATCTATGGAGAGAAGGAATAGGTGACGTTTCAGGTCGAGACCCTTCTTCAGACTGAAGTTGGGGTGGGGGTGCGGGAAAAAGGACGGAAAAGGCAGAGACAATAGGCTGTGGGAGAGCTGGGAAGGGGAAGGAGGGAGAAACCACTGAAATTGGAGAATGGGAAGATGAGGCCAGTGGTGGGATCCCGTTGGAGGTGGCAATAATGTTGGAGGATTATCTGTTGTATGTGACGGCTGGTAGGGTGGAAGGTGATGACATGGGGGACTGTGTCCTTGTTACGAGTAGGGGGATGGGGAGTAAGAGCAGAGCTGCGGAATATAGAGAAGACGATGATAAGAGTGCTGGAGAAACTCAGCAGGTCAGGCATCATCTCTGGAGGAAACGGATGGGTGATATTTTGGGTAAGAACCCTTCTTCTATTCCATACCAAAATCACTTGTTTCTCCAGAGATGCTGCCTGACCCACTCCAGCAATGTGTCTATCTTTGGTATAAACCAGCATCTACAGGTCTTGGTTTCTACATTTTACATCAGCCAGATTCAATTTCAGTTGTGATAAGGTTAGGGTATCATCACTTTAGTAACGATACATCCTTTTATTCTGACACTGTGCCCTCTGGTCCGAGACTCTCCCGCTAGTAGAAACATCCTTTTAGTTCGGAGATACAGCACAGAATCAGCACAATTCCAGTTGCACCAGAAAAAAATAATCATTAAAAACCCTGGACACTTCAAATTACAACAATAGAAAGGAAAAGTCAGCAGAATTAATCATTAGAAGCAAACACAATTCAGTAGAGAGCGATAGTGTTCTCACCGACCTCATGCCCTGGAGATGTAGATCCACATCAGACACAAGGGGAGACTCCCTGTATCTACCCTGAGCACTGCTCCCATCCACAGCCCAGGACCACTGCTCCCATCCACAGCCCAGGACCACTGCTCCCATCCACAGCCCAGGACCACTGCTCCCATCCACAGCCCAGGACCACTGCTCCCTTCCACAGCCCAGGACCACTGCTCCCATCCACAGCCCAGGACCACTGCTCCCATCCACAGCCCAGGACCACTGCTCCCATCCACTGCCCAGGACCACTGCTCCCATCCACAGCCCAGGACCACTGCTCCCATCCACAGCCCAGGACCACTGCACCCATCCACAGCCCAGGACCACTGCTCCCATCCACAGCCCAGGACCACTGCTCCCATCCACAGCCCAGGACCACTGCTCCCATCCACAGCCCAGGACCACTGCTCCCATCCACAGCCCAGGACCACTGCTCCCATCCACAGCCCAGGACCACTGCTCCCATCCACAGCCCAGGACCACTGCTCCCATCCACAGCCCAGGACCACTGCTCCCATCCACAGCCCAGGACCACTGCTCCCATCCACAGCCCAGGACCACTGCTCCCATCCACTGCCCATGACCACTGCTCCCATCCACAGCCCAGGACCACTGCTCCCATCCACAGCCCAGGACCACTGCACCCATCCACAGCCCAGGACCACTGCTCCCATCCACAGCCCAGGACCACTGCTCCCATCCACAGCCCAGGACCACTGCTCCCATCCACAGCCCAGGACCACTGCTCCCATCCACAGCCCAGGACCACTGCTCCCATCCACAGCCCAGGACCACTGCTCCCATCCACAGCCCAGGACCACTGCTCCCATCCACTGCCCATGACCACTGCTTCCATCCATAGCCCAGGACCACTGCTCCCATCCACAGCCCAGGACCACTGCTCCCATCCACAGCCCAGGACCACTGCTCCCATCCACAGCCCAGGACCACTGCTCCCATCCACAGCCCAGGACCACTGCTCCCATCCACAGCCCAGGACAACTGCACTCAGACACTCCCACAACTCCCCCTTTTATACACAGCAGCTGACAATTTGCTAATCAGCTTCAATCAAGCTGATTACCACATTAACCATTCGCCCACCCGTGGCTAATCAATGTTTGTTGCACACATCATGATATCCACCTGGGGCAGTAGTTGTCTGCAGGACAATAATTCCCTCCGACTTGTTGCTTTTTACACAAAGTGGCTGCTTGCATTTCCTTAAGTCAGAGACGACACACAGAAACAGAATTAGGCCATTCGGCCCATCGAGTCTACCCCACCATTCAATCATGGCTGATCTATCTCTCCCTCCTAACCCCATTCTCCTGCCTTCTCCCCATAACCCCTGACACCCGCACTAATCAACAATCTATCTATCTCTGCCTTAAATATATCCACTGACTTGTGGCCTCCACCGCCGTCTGTGGCAATGAATCCCACAGATTCACCACCCTCTGGCTAAAGAAATTCCTCCTCACCTCCTTCCTAAAGGAACGTCCTTTAATTCTGAGGCTGTGCCCTCTGGTCCTAGACTCTCCCACTAGTGGAAACATCCTCTCCACATCCACTCTATCAGGGCCTTTCACTGTTCGGTGAAGTTTCAATGAGGTCCCCCCCCCCCCAATCTTCTAAACTCCAGCGAGTACAGGCCCAGCGCTGACAAACGCTCATCGTACGTTAACCCACTCGTTCCTGGGATCGTTCTTGTAAACGCTAACTCTTTTGTCTTGCTGATGTTGAGGGATGGATTGTTATGCTGACCATAGGTGCAGGAGTGGGCCATTCGGCCCTTCATGACAGAAGGTTTTCAATGTCTTTCCCATATTCTATCTCATCGTTGCTGCTCATGTGGCTGAAATAATGTTCTGACCAGTGGACGGACGTCTCGATCCCATTGGCCTGAGACCCGGCCACAAGTTGTGGGTGGCAAGGTCATGACCCCGAGGGTCATTGGTGTCAAGGGTCACAGTGGAGGGAAAGTTCTGACCAATTCTAACGTCTGAGAAGTAAATAGTGATGATTTGTTAATTCATCGTGGCTGAAGCAGCTGGGCTCACTTCTGACTAGACTTTACTGTGGACATTTAAACAGGAAAAGTAAACTTTCTTTATTAACAATGAATGACCCAGAGAAAGGAGAATGTTACTCTTGGAAGTTCATAGTCACAGCATGGAAACAGGCCCTTCCTTCGGCCCAACTTGCCCACCCCGACCAACATGCCCCATCTACACGAGTCCCACCCTCACCAAACTGCCCCATCTACACTAGTCCCAACCCGACAAACATGCCCCATCTTCACCAGTCCCACCCCGACCAACATGCCCCATCCACACCAGTCCCACCCCGACCAACATGCCCCATCTACACTAGTCCCACCCCGACCAACATGCCCCATCTACACTAGTCCCACCCCGACCAACATGCCCCATCTACACTAGTCCCTCCCCGACCAACATGCCCCATCTACACTAGTCCCACCCCGACCAACATGCCCCATCTACACTAGTCCCACCCGACCAACATGTCCCATCCACACTAGTCCCACCCCGACCGACATGCCCCATCTACACTAGTCTTACCTGCCCGCGTTTGGCCCATATCCCTCCAAACCTGTCCTATCCAAGTGTCTCTTAAACATTGTGATAGTCCCAGCCTCAACTACCTCCTCCAGCAGCTCGTTCCATACACCCACCACCCTCTGTGTGGAAAAGTTGCCCCTCAGATTGACATTATTAATGTGAACCATTTGTGCACAACTCTGCTGGTGTGAGTAATAAATGAAATGATAGATAGCAAAAATACACAGTTGTGCAGCGGTAGAGTTGCTGCCTCACAGCGCCAGAGACCCGGGTTCCATCCTGAATACGGGAGCTGTCTGTACGGAATTTGCACGTTCTGCCCGTGACCTGCGTGGGTTTTCTCCGGGTGCTCCGGTTTCCTTCCGCATTCCAAAGACCTGCTGGTTTGTAGGTTAATTGGCTTCTGTAAAATTGTCCCTAATGTGTGTAGGATGGAGCTAGTGTAAGGGGTGATCACTCGTCGGCTATGACTCGATGGGCCGAAGGGCCTGTTTCCGTGCAGTATCCCTAAAATCTAAACAATACCCGGTGACTTGGCCTCCACCGCCCTCTGTGGCAATGAATTCCAGATTCACCACCCTCCGGCTAAAGAAATTCCTCCTCATCTCCTTTCTAAAGGCATGAGTGGGAAAGGCAGAGAGGGCGAGGGGCCAGACGTGGGCATGTGGGACTAGCTTCGATAGGCATGGCTGTGTGTTTCTGTGCTGTGGGACTGACGGGGCTACACAGGGTAGTAGTTTGATGCTTCAGCTTGCAGCAACCCAGGAGAACTGTGTTCCAGATGCTTCATTAGTTTGTTGTTCTGCACATCGATCGGGAGACGATGAAATCGCCCGTTCACACGCAGCCGCCAGAGCAAACAGTGTACATACAGTGATGACAAACGCAATAAATGCAATATCCAGTGCAGAACAGTGCAAGATTGTGTTGCAGAAAGCCCGGCGTTGCACGGACGAGAGGGGCCGAAGGGCCTGTCGCCGGGCAGGGCGACCACCGACGCTGTCCATGTGGAGTTTGCTCGCTTCCCCCTCCGTGGTGGACCAGATGCGGGTCAGGGCAGGGGAGACGAGCTCAACCTTCCAAGCCTCAATCCAAGCTCAGCCTTCCTCCCGCGCATCCTAGCCACGACGGGCCGAGTGCCGCCGCCTTCCTCCCCGGACAACAACCGAGGGGAAAAACACAGACAAAACCTCTTCCAACCACCCGAATCCCTCAGGGAATGCCCCTGTCCTGTCCTGTCTTTGAAATCAAGCCGTCACAATTGTGCACGATCAGTCTGCATTATCCTTTTTTTAATATATAGACGAAAGCTGATCAAGTTCAAGTTGGAATTTATTGTCACATGGACCAATTAAGGTACAGTGATATTTGAGTTACCATACAGCCATACTGAGTAAATAGCAACAAGACACACAGCCACATAAAATAAAATAATAAGATTAAACGAGCACTTACCAGTTTGAAGTTTGATCTGTATTTTATGAGGAGTTACGATGAGGGATTACGTGAAGAGCCCGTCCAGCACGCATGCGCGACATTCTTCAAAGCAGCGGTGTGGAATCACAGGAAACACAATAATTGAAATAAACATAGTAAAGAAAAGGAGAACGAAGATACCAGTTGATCTATAATTGAGGGTGGGAGCGGAGGGCACGTAATCCCTCATCGT
This sequence comes from Malacoraja senta, assembly GCA_038087875.1. NCBI lineage: Eukaryota > Metazoa > Chordata > Chondrichthyes > Rajiformes > Rajidae > Malacoraja > Malacoraja senta. Next base: position 242,927 of record JAXLNO010002543.1, on the reverse strand, counting down.
AACTCCTCATAAAATACAGATCAAACTTCAAACTGGTAAATTCTCGTGAGTGACTAAGTGAAGATTTTAAAGCTCTGTGATTTCAAACCGTGTAACAGTTCATACTTCACTCGCTGCCGAAGTCATTCAAGGGAGGAAGTATGTTATCGTAATCAACCATAATCTGTTTGTAAACAATAATGGTATCTATTAAACAATAACAAAAGACAAAATGCTCCCCCTGGCTTAAATTATATATTTTTGCAGATTTTAAAAGTTTCTGCAAATAACACAGGTTCTGCTAGCGGCTTGTGGTAGAACGTCTGGAACGTTTTCTCCATGTTCATTCTTTTAGCCGCCGATGTGGATGCTGCCCTGGTGGAGTGAGATGTATATACATCAGTATCTACTCCAGCAGCTCCCAGTACCTGCTTGAGCCATCTCGAGATGGTTTGGCTCGACACCCAACCATGAGGTTTCTTGTGGCTGACCCATAAGGCTTTTTTTTTTTCCCTCTCCCTCGAGAATCTCTTGTTGTGTTGATGTAAGTGAATAAGTGAGTCATGACACACAACCGTAGGTCAGGTGGGTATGCCCGGAAAACCATAACTAGGACTCAAGTTCCTGGCTTGCTCTGCTTTAGCAGCTCCTGAATGGTGAATGACCCGGTCTGGTGTTATAACCATGTTGTCCAGTCGCAGTAAGTGGAGGGACTGGACTCTTTGTGCTGAGACTAGTGGCATCAGCATGACCGTTTTCAGGGTTAGCTTTTCCAGGGTGAGACCTGGCTGGGGACCATCCCCTTAGGTATGTCAGGACCACACTGACATCCCAGATTTGGGTATACCTAGGTCTAAGAGGGTTGGAGTTGACGATACACCTCATGAGTTTGATCACCAGCGGTTGAGACCCTATGGCCTGTTGTCCTGGCACCTGTTATAAGTAGGCTGACAGCGCACGTCTGGAAGTATTGATGGCGCTGTAGCTCAATCCTTCATTATGGTGAAGGCCCCCCAGGAACTCCAGTACATTGGTTATGGTTGCAGATGAGTACGTTGTCCCAGTAGTCGAGCAGTATCTTTCCCACTTCCTGATGCTCGATAGCTATTGTTTCCTGGTGGACATACGGTGTCATCATGTTGATGGTCTTGTCAGACACCCCAGTCCCAGCTGTGGTCTTTTGATAATCTGCAACCCAGTAGGTTAATTTTGTCATGGCATGGATGACTTATGCCTGATACAGGGTGCGTCAACAGGTCTGGGCTACTGGGAAAGGTCATAGGAGTTTCGATGACCATGTCGAGTACCACTGGGAACCATGGCTGTGAAGGCCAGTTGGTACTATCAAAATACCTGAAGCAGAGTCCATCTGTATTTTGCGTAGTACCCTACAGATTAAGGCAGAAGGGGGGAAAAGCATAGAAGAAATAGGTCCCCCAGTTCAGCGCGAATGCATCTATCGCTGCTGCCTCAGGGTGTGGTTCCCAAGGGACATACATTGGTACGTGGTGATTTAGTCTGGATGCAAAGATATCGACATCTGGTGTGCCAGATTGGTTTGTAATTTTAGCAAAAGCTCTAGGATTTAACATCCATTTGGTGTTTATCATTGAATTTGCGTGACCTGGCACTGTATTTAGCTTACCTGGTGGGTAAGTTGCTGATAGCCAAATATGTCTATCGACCCACCATTACCAGATTGTGTTGACCCAATTGTCACATGATATTGACTTTATTCCGCCCATATGGTTAATATAGGCCACCACCGTGATATTATCAATTTGTAAATGAATATGCAAGTTGTGCATATTCCTAGAATATGCTTTAAAACCATAAAATGCACCCAACATTTCCAAATAATTTATGCCCAGTGTTTGTAGTAAAGATGAGTCTAGGTTAGTCCATCTACCACCTGTGCTGGATATGGTATTAGTTGCTCCCCAGCCTTGAGCACTGGCATCTGTTTGTATAGTTAACGTTGGGTTATTGATGATGATAGGGCTGGAACTATGCCAAATGTTATATCCACCATTGTAACTCTGATATTGCTTCAATGGGTAGTTTCATGGTTCTGTCAAAGTGACCTGCATGTCGTTTCAACGCCTGTACTTTTGCCCTTTGTAGGTGCTGATAGTGCAGGAATCCAAATTGTGTAGCTGAAAATGCTGCTACCATTTTGCCAATTACTCTTGCCACTTGTCGGATGGTTGGTCGATTGCTTACCATTAAATTGTTGCACATCTGTGCCAATTCTGCTGCTTTACCTTTTGGCAACGTTACAGACATGTGGATTGAGTTAATTGTGAATCCCAGATAGTCCATAGTTGTAGATGGCGTCAACTTAGATTTATCTGGATGTATGACAAACCCAGGGTTTCAAACAATTGTTTGGTAGCTAATACAGCTGATTTTGGCCAACTCCATGGTTTTGCCTACTATTAGGATATCATCAAGATACGCCATGACAATATGTCTTTGTTTCGTTAATGTTGCCAAGGCTGTTTTTAATATCTTGGTAAATAGTCTAGGGCTGATGTCAACCCATTAGGCAACACTTTATACTGCCATAGTTGCCCCATCCAGGTAAATTTTCAGGTATCTGCGATGACCCTTGTGAATGGGTACTGAATAGTAGGTATCTTTTAAATCAATGCTTGCCATAAAGTATCCTTTGGAAATCAGTTGTTTAGCAGTTACAAATGTTTCCATTTTGAAATGTACATACTTAACAAAGGTATTTAGTGAGGTTAAGTCAATGATGATGCGACATCCACCATCTTTTTTGCTTTTGGTAAATATATTTGAGACAAATTCCAAAGGTTCATGTTTGGATTTCTCAATGACACCCTTTGTAAGTAACCTCACCAGTTCTGCTTGAGCCTCTAGTTCTCTTTGACTGAGAGGGTAAAGACCCTTTGGGGTACGTGCTGAACTGGTGGCATGTTTTCTTGAATGAATTCTATTTTGTATCCCCGAATACTGTTAAGTATATAACTATCATTCGTGAGACACTTCCTGTTAGTACAGTTCCCCATTTACATGCTGGTAGGAACCAGACCCACCTACCTCCATAGTTATGGTAGTGTTCCTTTATTCCGTTTGTTCATCCGTCGTTATACTGCTGGATGTACTGCTGATTGGGGGTGGTGCATTTTCCCATGGGGTCCGCTCTGGGCCCTGGCCTAAAAAGACTTTCGGGGATAGTATGCGGACCCCGAGCTTTCACCAGTTCCATAAAGTTGACCTTGACTGGTGGACGCGGTGGGGTACTGCCGTCTGGTTTTTTGTGTGGGTCTGCTCGTTCCGGGGCCTGCCCTCATGAGGCCAAATGCTTTGGACTCTTCCTCCAGGTCTTTCACTTGTCCTTCCAAATAACAGGATCTGCGGCTCTGAGGCCGGTGTTTTACACAGTCCTGCAAACCTGGGATTGAGGGCAGGTCTTATTCTCTCCTTGCGGAGGTTGTTTATCTCATATTGGGTGTTGCACAGCAGAGCCAGAGTGATTTGCTGGTTTGTGGTCATACCCACCCCATCCACGGAACGAGCATAGGCTGTTATCCCTGTCGTCAGGAGCTTGAGGATTTTAGCTCCTGGTTCCGGATACTCTGTCTCCCCCCCCCCCCAGATTTGGCTGTTAACAGCCGGTACATTGAGCGAACTGCAGTTTTCCAGCTCTAGTGCCTCATTAAGTACCTGTCTTGTAGGGGTTTGAGGGACAGGTGGTTGATGCTGGCCGCCAGTTTTGGCTCCAATGGCCGCCCTGCTCGTGGTGTAACCACGTAGCGAATCTCCACACCCAGCAGCTCTTCCTGATCCTGTACCCCAAGCGTACTCCCGACATCTTCAGCCAATGACCCCTGTTCCTGACCAGCCCAGCCCTGGTCGCCAACGCTGCCCTGCTTTGAGGGGAAAGCGATGGCCAGTGCATTGTAGAGCACTGCTGTGGGAGTGCCTGATCCCCATGGCGAGACTGCTCTAGCTCCTGAAGCAAGTCTCGCTGGAGCAGTTGCTCCATGAGCCTTTTCATTCGGCTCAGGCGGCTAGCTCTGCCGCTCTAAGGCGGACCCTCCTCATCGGAGTCAGACATAACCGGCCGGTTTTTTAAAGTTTTTTTTAAACTTTTCCTCCAGCCCGCTGCCGCTCATCAGGTTGCGCTAGCGGGACTGGGCTCGGCTCGGTCTCGATGAGGGTGGACCGCAGCATATGCGGTCCAGGTGCCGCCTCTCGCCCCCCACTGATGGAACACTCCCGTTCTGTTGGAGTCGAACGGGGGGCGGTTTTCTTCCTTTGCCGTGCTGCTGATTTTCCCACTTCCTCTGGAATAGAGAGCAGAGCACAGCTTGCTGATTATGACCACAGAGTAAGACTTACCTGATCGTCCGCGTTTAGTTTTCACCGACGTGTAGCGGGAGCGCCTGTACTCCCGGTCGTCGCTGTTGCACTGCGTGAACGCTAATGTCGCGCATGCGTGCTGGACGGGCTCTTCACGTATGTCACTCACGTGACTCCGAAGTAAAATCTAACATAAACATCCACACAGCGGAATCACATTGAATGACGGTGCTGGCTGGAAGGGCCAAAGTTCTCACCATGGATGGCTGACCTGCTGAGTACTACCGGCACATTGGAGGGAATTGGACAGGCGAAGTGTCGGGTCTGGACCCTTCTTTGGACTGATGGAGTCGGGGGAGAAAGCTGGAATAAAGAGATGCGGTTGGGACAGACTCCAGGACTTGATTAGGAGGGGGAGGTTTCCTTAATTTGGAGAATTCAATGTTCATGTCATTGGGCTGTAAGCTATGAGGTGCTATTCCTCCAGTTTGCGTGTCACCTCACTCTGGCAATGGAGGAGGCCCAGGACAGAAATATCAGTGTGGGAGTAGAAAGGGGAGTTAAAATGGTTTGGAACCGGGAGATCCAGTTCTGACCTTCTCCATAATTATATTGAAACTAATGGTATTGTGATCACTGGACCGGAAGTGCTCCCCAACACATACCTCCGTCAACTGACCTGTCTCATTTCCTAACAGGAGGTCCAGCACTGCCCCTTCTCTAGTAGGTACCTCTATGTATTGCTGCAAAAAACTATCTTGCACACATTTAACAAACTCCAAATCATCCAGCCCTTTTACAGAATATGTTTCCCAGTCTATGTGGCCCGTTAATCCCTACTCTGTGTTTCCTGTCTGCACACAATTTTCTATCTGTGTCAGCACTCTACCCCAATGCCCTTTGCCCTAAATTTGCCCACTAATCTCCTATGTGGGACCTTATCAAATGCTTTCTGAAAGTCCAGGTACACTACATCCACTGGCTCTCCCTTGTCCATTTTCCAGTTACAGCCTCAAAAAATTCCAGAAGATTAGTCAAGCATGATTTCCCCTTCGTAAATCCATGCTGACTTGGACCGATCCTGTTACTGCTATCCAAATGTTCGGCTATCTCATCTTTTATAATTGACTCCAGCATCTTCCCCACCGCCGATGTCAGGCTAACTGGTCTATAATTCCCTGTTTTCTCTCTCCCGCCTTTCTTAATAAGTGGGATAACATTAGCTACCCTCCAATCCACAGCAACTGATCCTGAATCTATGGAACATTGGAAAATGATCACCAATGAAATTAGAGGTTGCCCGGGTGCCACTGACCACTCAAAGCGCCGCCGCGCAACATAAACACCGAGTTATTTTGCCCGGCATGGCAACCAGATACTGGTTTGTACCAAAGATAGACACAAAAAACTGGAGTAACTCCGCGGGTCAGGCAGCATCTCTGGAGAAAAGGAACGCGATGTTTTGTGTTGGCGGTGGCGGCCGTGCGGGGCAAAGATACGAGGTGCGGGGTGACGAAGGGTCGGAGCGAATGACGGGCCCCAAACAGCGGCAGCAGCGGCTCCATCTCCTCCTCCTCCCGTCCCACGCCCGCCCTGATAAGGGCCGCTGCTTGTAAATCCGCTAACGGCGATAATCTCTTTCAAAACAAACCCTCCCACATGCCGAGGCCGGGAGGGAGGGAGGGAGAGGCCTCGGAGTGCGGGGTTTGTTTTGCGCCATTACCGGATTTACAAGCAGAGGCCCTGATCAGGGTGGGCGGGGTGCGGAAGGAGGAGATGGAGCCGCCGTCGCGGCCGCTGCTGCCACTGTTCGGGGCCCGTCATTCGCTCCGACTTGTTTGAAGCAGCTGCACCAAAGATCTTATAGGTATAAGGTCTCTGAGCTGCACCTTGCTGTTGGCTGGCGGAGGAGGGAGGCGGTGGCGAGGAGTACCCAACGGCCAAGGCAGCGGGGCGATGTTGTCCGAGGAGCGCTGACCTTAGTGCCTCCCCACCTCACCCCCCCTCTCCCTCTCGCTTGTACGCCCCCTCCACCCCCTTATCCTGGGACCCCTCTACTCCATCCCGCACTGATCCCCATTCCCTCCTCTATTCAGTCCTCACTGACATCCCCTGTGCTCCCCTCCACATCTACCCCCCCCCATCTATTCATCCTGCGCTGATCACCCTATCCACCTCGCATTGATTCTCCTGCCACACCCCCCCCCCCATCCATACTACACTGGTTCCCCAATTCACCCTGTACTTACCCCTTTCCCATCCATCCTGCACTTCACCTCCATCCATCCTGTACTGATCTGCCATCCATCCTGTACTAATCCACGCATTCATCCCGTACTGACCCACCCTCCATTTACCCTGCACCTTCCCCCTTCCCCTCATTGATCCTGTAGTGATCTCCCATTCATCCTGCTCACCCTCCGATCCACACTGTACTGACCCCCCCCATTCATCCTGCGTTGATCTCCCCCCATTCATCCTGCGTTGATCTCCCCCCATTCATCCTGCGCTGATCTCCCCCCCCCCCATCCATCCTGTACTGATCCTCCCATTCAAGAAGAATGGGGGGAAGTCTGAAGAAGGGTCTCGACCTGAAACGTAGCCTATTTCCTTCGCTCCATAGATGCTGCCTCACCCGCTGAGTTTCTCCAGCACTTTTGTCTACCCCCATCCATCCCGTACTGAACCCCCCCATTCAACACCACTGACATCCCCGGTGCTCTCCCCTCACAATTTTACCAACTCCAACCAACACGTACTAATTCACCTGCCTCAATCCATCCATTCTGCACCAACTGCCTTCTAACCCCCCCCCCACCTATCCACCCCGCACTGATTCACACACACACCCCTCCCTGACCCTATTGTGCTGGAAATGTCTTCAGAGCGAACATTGACTATGTTTGATAACGGAATGCAATCAAATGTGTTTTATTTCCCAATGTTATTATTTGTTTTAATCCATAAATATGGATTAATTAAATTGTGAACACGTGAAACATTACAACCGCAGTGTTCGATTGTCACTGCTACTGTTGACACGTTATTACAGAATTCATTTTAACGGCAAATCAATGCTCTTAATATGGAGTATCAGTACTGTAGTTATTTAATGAGCAACATTCATAACTATACGTACGCATATATGTTACCATGGTCCAGGATTTATTGACACAGGTTGATAATACGCTGAATAATCCAACCATTTTTGTTTGGAAGTGGAAAGAACTAATAGTAATTGCATTAATTGCAATGTGTAAAAAGAGTTGAGATACTGTCTTATAATTTTGCTGCATGTCATTGTGGGATATATCATGTCTTGATTGGTGAATATGTTTAGTTTGTGACTTTATTTGAAGCAGAAATTATATGTGAATGCTTCATTGAGTATAATTCCGACTGGTAACTACGCACTTTGTCTGAGCACATTATCGCACGCGTCATGCAAGCCATCTTAAATGACCACAAAACTGTCTTTTGGCAACCTAAAAAGCTGCCAAGGTTGCCCGGCTGGCAACAGGGAAAAAAAGTTAAGCGAGAGCCCTGCATCCTTCAGTCCCATCTGTCTATCCAACACCATTTCCTGCCTAATGTGGATTTCCATCAGTTCCTCCGTCACCCCAGATCCTCTGGCCACTAGTACATCAGGAAGATTGTTTGTGTCCTCCTTAGTGAAGATGGATCCAAAGTACCTGTTCAACTCATCTGCCATTTCCTTGTTCCCCATAATAAATTCACCTTTTTCAGTCTTCAAGAGTCCAACTTTGGTCTTAAGTAATGTTTTCCTCTTCACGTACGTAAAGAAGAAACAGCAGATGCCGGTTTACAAAGAGAGACACAATCTCCTGGAGTAACTTGCACATCTGGAGAGCATGGACAGGCAACATTCTAGGTCAGGACCCTTCTTCAGACTGCTTGGTGTGGGGGGTGGAGAAAGTTGAAAAGGAGAGGAGGGAGTGGTCGCCTTAGATTCCCTTCCCTCTACAGATGCGGCCTGACCTACTGAGTTCCTCCACTGCTTTAGAGGGAAATGACAGACGACGTTTTGAGTCAGGACCCTTCTTCAGGCCGAGTGGAGAGGGTGGGGGGAGGAAGCTGGAAAAGAGAGATGGGGGCTGGACAAAGCCTGGCAAGTCACAGGTGGACACAAAATTCTGGAGTAACTCAGCGGGACAGGCAGCATCTCTAGAGAGATGGAATGGGTGATGTTTCAGGTTGAGACCCTTCTTCAGAAGTGATAGGTGGATATAGGTGAGGGAGACACAAGATACTGCAGATGCTGGAATCTTGCATAGAACACAATTTAGTTAGGTGCACAGAATCTCTTGCCCAGAGTGGGGGGATCGAGGACCAGAGGACATGAGTTCAAGGTGAAGGGGAAAAGATTTAAAAGGAAACTGAGGGGTAACTTGTTCACACAGAGGGTGGTGGCAGTATGGAACAAACTGTCAGAGGAGGTAGTTGAGGCTGTGACTATCCCAAGAAACAGTTAGACAGTTACATGGATAGGACAAGTTTGGAAGGATATGGACCAAACACAGGCAGGTGGGTCTAGTGTAGCTGGGACATGTTAGTCGGTGTGGACAAGTTGGGCCGAAGGGCCTGTTTCCGCACTGTATCACTCTATGACTAACGCAGAGTGCTGGAGTAACTCAGCGGGTCAGGCAGCATCTGTGGAGAACATGGATAGGTGACATTTCAGAGTGCTGGAGTAACTCAGCGGGACAGGCAGCATCTCTGGAGAACATGGATAGGTGACATTTCAGAGTGCTGGAGTAACTCAGCGGGACAGGCAGCATCTCTGGAGACAAGGAATGGGTGATGTTTCAGGTCGACACTGAAGATGGGTCCCGACCCTGAAACGTTACCCATTCCTCCCAGCATTTTGTCTACCTAAACAGCCCCTATCTATCCACGTGGCGGTGTGCCAGCAGGCTGGAGGAGCGGGCAAAGATCTTGCTGCAGAGCAGGCAGGTGAAGGGGCGCTGGCCGGTGTGGACTCGTCGGTGCTCCAGCAGGTGGTCAAGGCGGGTGAAACCCTTGCCACACTCAGCGCACACATAAGGTCTCTCTCCGGTGTGTAACCGCTGGTGCTCCCGCAGCCCCCGTGCTCTCTTGTCGCAGTGGGAGCAGCTGCTCGCCGGTGTGGGTCCGCCGGTGCTGCCGCAACCCCCGCGAGCTGTCAAACTCCTCACCGCAGTACGGGCAGTCGTAGGGCTGGCCACTGGTGTGCACGCACTGGTGAGACGGCGTGGGAGGCCATGGTAAAGCGCTCTCCACACACCGGGCTGGGGACGGGACGGTCGCCGGTGTGCACCCGCTGGTGGCACAGCAGTCTGGTGGAGCTGGCGAAGCCCTTGCCGCATTGGGCGCAGGTGTATGGGCGCTCGCCGGTGTGGGTGCGCTGGTGGGACCGCAGGCTGCTGGAGCGGGTGAAACCCTTGCCGCACTGGACGCAGGTGTAGGGGCGCTCGCCGGTGTGGGTGCGCTGGTGCCTCCGCAGGGTGCTGGAGAGGGCGAAACCCTTGCCGCACTGGGCGCAGGTGAAGGGGCGCTCGCCGGTGTGGGTGCGCTGGTGGGACAGCAGGTAGCTGGAGCAGATGAAGCCCTTGTCGCAGTAGCTGCAGGTGTAGGGACGCTCGCCGGTGTGGGTGCGCTGGTGGGACCGCAGGCTGCTGGAGCGGATGAAACCCTTGCCGCACTGGACGCAGGTGTAGGGGCGCTCGCCGGTGTGGGTGCGCTGGTGCCTCAGCAGGGTGCCGGAGAGGGCGAAACCCTTGCCGCACTGGGCGCAGGTGAAGGGGCGCTCGCCGGTGTGGGTGCGCTGGTGGGACAGCAGGTGGCTGGAGCAGATGAAGCCCTTGTCGCAGTAGCTGCAGGTGTAGGGACGCTCGCCGGTGTGGGTGCGATGGTGGGACCGCAGGTGGCTGGAGCAGATGAAGGCCTTGCCGCAGTAGCTGCAGGTGTAGGGACGCTCGCCGGTGTGGGTGCGCTGGTGGGACCGCAGGCTGCTGGAGCTGGTGAAACCCTTGCCGCACTGGACGCAGGTGTAGGGCCGCTCGCCGGTGTGGGTGCGCTGGTGCCTCAGCAGGGTGCCGGAGAGGGCGAAACCCTTGCCGCACTGGACGCAGGTGTAGGGGCGCTCACCGGTGTGGGTGCGCTGGTGCCTCAGCAGGATGCCGGAGAAGGCGAAACCCTTGCCGCACTGGGCGCAGGTGAAGGGGCGCTCGCCGGTGTGGGTGCGCTGGTGCCTCAGCAGGGTGGTGGAGAGGGTGAAGCCCTTGCCGCACTGGGCGCAGGTGAAGGGGCGCTCGCCGGTGTGGGTGCGCTGGTGTGACAGCAGGTGACTGGTCTGTGTGAAGCCCTTGCCACACTGGATGCAGGTGTAGGGGCGCTCGCCGGTGTGGGTGCGCTGGTGCCTCCGCAGTCTGCCAGAGAGGGCGAAACCCTTGCCGCACTGGGCGCAGGTGAAGGGGCGCTCGCCGGTGTGGGTGCGCTGGTGTGACAGCAGGTGACTGGTCTGGGTGAAGCCCTTGCCACACTGGACGCAGGAGTAGGGGCGCTCACCGGTGTGGGTGCGCTGGTGCCTCAGCAGTCTGCCGGAGCGGGCGAAACCCTTGCCGCACTGGGCGCAGGTGAAGGGGCGCTCACCGGTGTGGGTGCGCTGGTGGGACAGCAGGTAATTAGACTGGGTGAAGCCCTTGCCGCAGTAGCTGCAGGTGTAGGAGCGCTCGCCGGTGTGGGTGCGCTGGTGGGACAGCAGTTTGCCGGAGAGGGCGAAACCCTTGCCGCACTGGACGCAGGTGTAGGGCCGCTCCCCGGTGTGCACACGCCTGTGCACCTTCAGGTCCAACGACGACTTGAAGCCTTTGCCGCAGTTGGAGCAGGTGAAGGGCCGCTCACTGCTGTGCACCCGCCGGTGGTTCCTCAGCCCTGACAACTGGGCAAAGTTCTTGCCGCAGGTGCCGCAGCAATAGGGCTTCTCGCCAGTGTGAACCCGCTGGTGCATCTTCAGCTGTTTCGCCATCTTGAAGCTCTTGTCGCACTCCGAGCCGTCGAAGGGGCGTTCTCCCATGTGCACCCGCCGGTGGATGTCCAGCCGGCTCGGGCACCGCCAGGCCTTGCCACACACGTCACACTCATAATGCTTCTCCTTGTTGTGCCCCGTCATGTGGTCCCCCATCGAATCTCAGCCCCTCGAAGCTCAGCCCACACCGAGCAGATGGGGGAACGGGGCTCAGCGGCACCCTGGCCGCCCTCAATGGCCGCTCACGTCCCTGTCTCTCCGTCCACAGCAACGGCTCCTAAACCCTGCAGGAGGGGAACACAGAAGGTCAACAAGCTGGCAAACAGGATATTACTAGCTAGTAACGCCCAGGGACCGTTGCAGAAGGAGGAGCAGCGTCCGGGTAGGGAGTAGTTAAACAGCGCGGGGCTTTGCTTTCCAGACGCCCAGGGACCGTTGCAGAAGGAGGAGCAGCGTCCGGGTAGGGAGTAGTTAAACAGCGGGGGGCTTTGCTTTGCAGACGCCCAGGGACCGTTGCAGAAGGAGGAGCAGCGTCCGGGTAGGGAGTAGTTAAACAGCGCGGGGCTTTGCTTTCCAGACGCCCAGGGGCCGTTGCAGGAGGAGGAGCAGCGTCCGGGTAGGGAGTAGTTAAACAGCGCGGGGCTTTGCTTTCCAGACGCCCAGGGACCGTCGCAGAAGGACCAAAACTGCAACGTTCCATTCAAGTTTCCTATAAGTGAGGAAGCCGCTGATTGGTGGAAGAGGACCAAGAGAAAGCAGCTGATTGGGAGTCAGATCCCTGCTGATTTCCTCCACCAGTTTTTGTATTGTATCCAGGGTAAGGGGGGAATATGAGGGCCAGGGCAGTTTACTGTTCTGGATGTCAGATGTGGGAGGTCAAGGAGTCTGATACCCCTACAGACGTTCACATCTGTGTCAGGTGCGTAGAGATGGGGTTCCTAAGGGACCGTGTTAGGAACCTGGAGCAGCAGCTCGATGACCTCTGTCTGATCAGGGAGAGTGAGGAGGTCATAGAAAAGAGTTATAGGGAGGTGGCCACTCCAAGACCACGGGAGGCAGACAAGTGGGTCACGGTTAGGAAGGTCAAGGGGCAGAGGCAGGGACTAGTGAGTACCCCAGTGGCTGTACACCTTGAAAATAAGTACTCCTGTTTGAGTACTGTTGAGGGGGACAGCCTTCCTGCGGGTAGCAACAGCGGCCGGGCCTCCGGCACAGAGACCAGCCCTATTGCTCAGAAGGGTAGGGAAAAGAAGAGGAGGGCAATAGTAACAGGGGACTCTATGGTTAGGGGGTCGGATAGGCGATTCTGTGGACGCAGTCAGGAGACCCGAATGGTAGTTTGCCTCCCTGGTGCCAGGGTCAGGGATGTGTCTGAACGCGTCCAAGATATCCTGAAATCGGAGGGAGAGGAGCCTGAGGTTGTGGTACATATAGGTACCAATGACATAGGTAGAAAAAGAGAAGAGGTCTTGAAAGGAGAATTTAAGGAGTTGGGAGGAGAGTTAAGGAGAAGGTCTACAAAGGTAACAATCTCAGGATTACTACCTGTGCCACGTGATGGTGAGAGTAGGAATGGAGTGAGGTGGAGGATAAATGCGTGGCTGAGGAACTGGTGCAGCGGGCAGGGATTCAAATTTCTGGATCATTGGGACTTCTTTTGGGGAAGGAGTGACCTGTACAGAAAGGACGGGTTGCACTTGAACCCGAGGGGGACCAATATCCTGGCGGGGAGATTTGCAAAGGCTACTGGGGAGACTTTAAACTAGAACGGTTGGGGGGAGGGACTCAAATAGAGAAAGCTAGTGGAAAATGTGGGAGGCAGGAGGCAGAGAAGGGAAGCACTCGGACCCAAAATGTAGGGGAGAAAGAAGAAAAAGATAATAAACAGAGAATAAGAGGTGGTGGGTTTCTTAAATGTGTATATTTTAATGCTAGGAGCATTGTAAGAAAGGTGGATGAGCTTAGAGCCTGGATTGACACCTGGAAGTATGATGTTGTGGCGATCAGTGAAACATGGTTGCAGGAGGGCTGTGATTGGCAAATAAATATTCCAGGATTTCGTTGCTTCAGGGGTGATAGAATTGGAGGGGCAAGAGGTGGGGGTGTTGCATTGCTTGTCAAGGAAGATATTACAGCAGTGCTTTGGCAGGATAGATTAGAGGGCTCGTCTAGGGAGGCTATTTGGGTGGAACTGAGAAATGGGAAAGGTGTAGCAACACTTATAGGGGTGTATTATAGACCGCCAAATGGGGAGCGAGAATTGGAAGAGCAAATATGTAAGGAGATAGCAGATATTAGTAGTAAGCACAAGGTAGTGATTGTGGGAGATTTCAATTTTCCACACATAGACTGGGAAACACATTCTGTAAAAGGGCTGGATGGTTTGGAGTTTGTAAAATGTGTGCAAGATAGTTTTTTGCAGCAATACATAGAGGTACCTACTAGAGAAGGGGCAGTGCTGTACCTCCTGTTAGGAAATGAGACAGGGCAGGTGGCGGAGGTATGCGTCGGGGAGCACTTCGGGTCCAGTGATCACAATACCATTAGTTTCAATATAATTATGGAGAGGGTCAGAACTGGACCTAGGGTTGAGATTTTTTTTGGAGAAAGGCTAACTTTGAGGAGTTGCGAAAGGATTTAAAAGGAGTGAATTGGGACATGTTGTTTTATGGGAAGGATGTAGAAGAAAAATGGAGGACATTTAAGGGTGAAATTTTAAGAGTACAGAATCTTTATGTCCCTGTTCGGTTGAAAGGAAATAGTAAAAAATGGAAAGAGCCATGGTTTTCAAGGGAAATTGGACACGGTTCGGAAAAAGAGAGAGATCTACAATAATTATAGGCAGCATGGAGTAAATGAGGTGCTTGAGGAGTATAAAGAATGTAAAAAGAATATTAAGAAAGAAATTAGAAAAGCTAAAAGAAGATATGAGGTTGCTTTGGCAAGTAAGGTGAAAGTAAATCCAAAGGGTTTCTACAGCTATATTAATAGCAAAAGGATAACAAGGAATAAAATCGGTCCATTAGAGAGTCAGAGTGGACAGCTATCTGCAGAGCCAAAAGAGATGGGGAAGATATTGAACAATTTCTTTTCTTCGGTATTCACGAAGGAGAAGGATATCGAATTATGTGAGGTAAGGGAAACGAGCAGAGTAGCAATGGAAACTGTGAGATTCAAAGAAGAGGAGGTGCGGACACTTTTGAAAAATATGAAAACGGATAAGTCTCCAGGTCCTGACAGGATATTCCCTAGGACATTGAGGGAAGTTAGTGTAGAAATAGCAGGGGCTATGACAGAAATATTTCAAATGTCATTAGAAACGGGAATAGTGCTGGAGGATTGGCGTACTGCGCATGTTGTTCCCTTGTTTAAAAAGGGTTCGAAGAGTAAACCTAGCAATTATAGACCTGTTAGTTTGACGTCAGTGGTGGGCAAATTAATGGAAAGGATACTTAAAGATAATATATATAAGCATCTGGATAAGCAGGGTCTGATTAGGAACAGTCAACATGGATTTGTGTCTGGAAGATCATGCTTGACTAATCTTCTTGAATTTTTCGAAGAGGTTACTAGGGAAATTGATGAGGGTAAAGCAGTGGATGTTGTCTATATGGACTTCAGTAAGGCCTTTGACAAGGTTCCTCATGGAAGGTTGGTTAAGAAGATTCAATTGTTGGGTATTAATGGTGGAGTAGCAAGATGGATTCAACAGTGGCTGAATGGGAGATGCCAGAGAGTAATGGTGGATGGCTGTTTGTCAGGTTGGAGGCCGGTGACTAGTGGGGTGCCTCAGGGGTCTGTGTTGGGTCCACTGTTGTTTGTCATGTACATCAATGATCTGGATGAAGGTGTGGAAAATTGGATTAGTAAGTATGCAGATGATACTAAGATAGGTGGTGTTGTGGATAATGAAGTAGATTTTCAAAGTCTACAGAGAGATTTAGGCCATTTGGAAGAGTGGGCTGAAAGATGGCAGATGGAGTTTAATGCTGACAAATGTGAGGTGCTACATCTCGGCAGGACAAATCAAAATAGGACGTACACGGTAAATGGTAGCGAATTGAGGAATGCAGTTGAACAGAGGGATCTAGGAATAACTGTGCATAGTTCCCTGAAGGTGGAATCTCATGTAGATAGGGTGGTAAAGAAAGCTTTTGGTGTGCTGGCCTTTATAAATCAGAGCATTGAATATAGAAGTTGGGATGTAATGTTAAAATTGTACAAGGCATTGGTGAGGCCAATTCTGGAGTATGGAGTACAATTTTGGTCGCCTAATTATAGGAAGGATGTCAACAAAATAGAGAGAGTACAGAGGAGATTTACTAGAATGTTGCCTGGGTTTCAGCAACTAAGTTACAGAGAAAGGTTGAACAAGTTAGGTCTTTATTCTTTGGAGCGCAGAAGGTTAAGAGGGGACTTGATAGAGGTCTTTAAAATTATGAGCGGGTTAGACAGAGTGGACGTGGATAAGCTTTTCCCATTGAGAGTAGGGAAGATTCAAACAAGGGGACATGACTTGAGAATTAAGGGACAGAAGTTTAGGGGGAACATTAGGGGGAACTTCTTTACTCAGAGAGTGGTAGCTGTGTGGAATGAGCTTCCAGTGGAAGTGGTGGAGGCAGGTTCGATGTTATCCTTTAAAAATAGATTGGATGGGTATATGGACGGGAAAGGAATGGAGGGTTATGGTCTGAGTGCAGGTAGATGGGACTAGGGGGAAGTATTTATTTTTAATTAAAAAAAATAAAATTAAAAAAAATAAAAAAAAATGTAAATGCTCGGCACGGACTTGAAGGGCCGAGATGGCCTGTTTCCGTGCTGTTATGGTTATATGGTTATATATGGTTATATTGGGTGCATTTATGGCGGAGGAAACCGTTATATAATTCTGCGCGGCACAGGGGCACAGCGGTACAGTTGCTGCCTCACCGCCAGAGACCCGGGATCGATCCTGACTACAGGTGCTGTCTGTGCAGAGTTTGCACATTCTCCCCTTGACCTGCGTGGGTTTTTACTCCGGGTGCTCCAGTTTCCTCCAACATTTCAAAGACGTTCAGGGTCGTAAATTAATCGGACTCCGCAAAATTGTTAAATTGTCCCTGATGTGCGTAGGATAGTGCTAGTGTACGGGGTGATCGCTGGTCGGCGCAGTGTCCATGGGCCGAAAGACCTGTTTCCGCGCTGCATCTCTCCTCCCTCCCTCTCTCCCTCTCTCTCTCTTTCTCTCTTTCTCTCTCTCTCTCTCTCTCTCTCTCTCTCTCTCTCTCACACACACACACACACACACAGAAGCAATTCTGTTCCTCAGACTTTTATTAATACATTTTAGGTATGTACTTTTATAGCAAACTTAACTACCTAGGCATTTACTTTTAATTTCTATTGCACTATTGCGGATGACACAAAGCTGGGTGGCAGTGTGAACTGTGAAGAGGATATTAGGAGGTTGCAGGGTGACCTGGACAGGTTGAGTGAGTGGGCACATGCGTGGCAGATGCAGTATAATATAGATAAATGTGAGGTTATCCACTTTCGTGGCAAAAACAAGGGGGCAGATTATTATCTCAATGTGGTTAGGTTAGGTAAGGGGGAGGTACAGCGAGACCTGGGTGTCCTTGTACACCGGTCACTGAAAGTTGGCGTGCAGGTACAGCAGGCAGTGAAGAAAGCTAATGGAATGTTGGCCTTCATAACAAGAGGATTTCAGTATAGGAGTAAAGAGGTTCTTCTGCAGTTGTATAGGGCTCTGGTGAGACCACATCTGGAGTATTGTGTACAGTTTTGGTCTCCTAATTTGAGGAAGGACATCCTTGTGATTCAGGCAGTGCAGCGTAGGTTCACGAGATTGATCCCTGGGATGGCGGGACTGTCATATGAGGAAAGATTGAAAAGACTAGGCTTGTATTCACTGGAGTTTTGAAGGATGAGGGGGAATCTTATGGAAACATATAAAATTATAAAAGGACTGAACAAGCTAGATGCAGGAAACATGTTCCCAATGTTGGGCGAGTCCAGAACCAGGGGCCACAGTCTTAGAATAAAGGGGAGGTCATTTAAGACTGAGGTGAGAAAAAAAGTTTTCACCCAGAGAGTTGTGAATTTATGGAATTCCCTGACACAGAGGGCAGTGGAGGCCAAATCACTGGATGGATTTAAGAGAGAGTTAGATAGAGCTCTAGGGGCCAGTGGAATCAAGGGATATGTGGAGAAGGCAGGCACGGGTTATTGATTGGGGACGATCAGCCATGATCAGAATGAATGGCGGTGCCGGCTCGAAGGGCCGAATGGCCTCCTCCTGCACCTATTTTCTATGGTTTCTATGCACATGATGGTTTTTTTTGTCATAATTTAGCCATTTAGCTCATACCTGTGGCCTTAGTTTAATACATTTTGGAGTAATGCTTTTATAATTTTTACTTAATTCAATGGAACTTTAATTTTGTCATGGTCCTTTCTGCCATTTAGTTTTCTTTTAGCATAATGAATTATGGTTTTTATTTCAAGAATAAACATTAAAAAAAAAACACATTAGCACAGATACAACCGTTAGACTCAAAACTTTATGGACATGGGTTTAAAAGGCAGCCTGAGGATTCATGTGGTTCTTATGAAATGCCAACTTGTGTAATGTCATCACAGCAGATTTAGAATTATTTTACCGAGGGGTCGGGGTCGGATGTTTTGGGAACGACTCCACAGCCCAGTTTATTCCGCTCCCGTGTGTGTTTATAACATTATTTACCCCAGTTTTACCCCAGACCGGGTTTATTCAAGATTCAAGAGAGTTTATTGTCGTGTGTCCCAGATTGGACAATGAAATTCTTGCTTTGCTTCAGCACAAAAGAATATAGACGGCATGAATACAGAACAGATCAGTGTGTCCATATACCATTGTATAAATATATACACACATGTATAAATAAAACAGATAAAGTGCAAATAAACTGATAATGGGCTATTAATATTTGGAGTTTTGTTTGAGTTGAGTTCAATATCCTGATGGCTGTGAGGCTGTTTGTGTATTTTGTTCCCCTGTGTGTTTATAACATTATTTACCCGAGTTTTACCCCAGACGGGGTTTATTCCGCTCCCCTGTGTGTTTCTAATATTATTTACAGTATTATAACATTATTTACTGTCACTGTATGTCATGTTGTTACTTGTGGGCGGAGCACCAAGGCAAATTCCTTGTATGTGAGTACTTGGCCAATAAACTTCCTTACTTTACCTCAGTTTTACCCCAGACTGGGTTTATTTTGTTCCCCTGTGGGTTTATAACATTATTTACCCCAGACCGGGTTTATTTTGCTCCCCTGTGTGTTTATAACATTATTTACCCCAGTTTTACCACAGACTGGATGTATTTTGTTCCCCTGTGTGGTTACAACATTATTTACCTCCGTTTTACCCCAGACCGGGTTTATTCCGCTCCCCTGTGGGTTTATAACATTATTTACTGTATTATAACATTATTTACTGTCACTGTATGTCATGTTGTAACTTGTGGGCAGAGCACCAAGGCCAATTCCTTGTATGTGAATACTTGGCCAATAAACTTATTTACTTTACCTCAGTTTTACCCGACTGGGTTTACTTTGTTCCCCTGTGTGTTTTATAACATTATTAACCCCAGATTTACCGGGTTTATTCCACTCCCCTGTGTGTTTATAACATTATTTACCCCAGATTTACCAGGTTTATTCCCCCAGACGTGCAGTTTATGTGGTGATTTATTGATTATTTACAGAGAGGGGGTGTTGGGAGCCAGAGAGAGGGAGATGTTTATTTATAAGGTGTTTTATCTCAGGACGCTGCTCCAGACGGTGAGTTTATATAATTGACCCGTTTGACCAGTTTGATTCCCCCAGACGTGGTTAATGTGGAGATTGCCCTCAGCTCTCTCTCTCTCCCCCCCACACACATGTCCACACACGTGACTGTACCGGCCTGTACTGTACTGTACTGTACTGTACTGTATGTGGTCATTGACCTCACTCACCCACTCACTTCTCCCCCACGTGACCCGATCCCGCACAATCCGCTGATGATCAGTTATTTATTTACCTCAGGTCCGTCGGCAGCGACGTCACCAACTGACGCTTCTCCCGGGGGGGGGGGGCGGGACCGGCGGGCGGGCGGCCATCTTGGTGAGGGCAGGTGAGGTCGGCGGGCGGGCGCGGGGTTGGCGGTTGGAGACGTGGAGCGGGAACAAGATGAAGATGCACCGCCCGCCCTGCGCCGTGACGTCTGTCCTCCCCGCCCGCCCTGCGCCGTGACGTCCGCCCTCCCCGCCCGCCCTGCGCCGTGATCTTTACCTGATCGTCACAGCTGCATTCGCGAGGAGCTTCCGGTCGGGTGGCGGACCTCTCATCCAGAAAGGCGCTTCCGGCGGGAGGGGGGGCGCTTTAGGGCGGTGCACCGGCGCTGGCAAAGCGGGACGGCGAGTAGAGGGCGTCCGGGTGGAGGGCGAAACGCCGATTGTTCGTTCCGGGGTTTTATTGTTGGTTTTTTTGTGCATTGAGGGTGGGGTGGAGAGGAAGGAGGGGGAGGGGGGAGGCGGGAGGGAGAGAGGGAGGGAATGAGTGAGAGAAAGTTTGGGAGAGTTTTGAGAACGTTTTGAGAACGTTTTGAAGGCAGAGAGTGAAAGAAGGAAGAGAGGGGAGAGTGGGAAGAGAGGGAAGAGAGAGAGAGAGAGAGAGAAAGAGAGGGAGGGAGGTAGAGAGGGAGGGAATGAGTGAGAAAGTTGGGAGAGTTTTGAGAACGTTTTGAGGGGAGAAGGGAAGAGAGAGCGAGAGAGATGGAGGGAGGTAGAGAGGGAGGCAATGAATGTGAGATAAAGTTTTGGAAAGTTTTGAGGGGAGAGATAGAGAGTGAGGGATGAGGGAGAGATGGAGGGAATGAGTGTGAGAGAAAGTTTGGGAGAGTTTTGAAAGGTTTTGAGAAACTTTTGAAGGGAGAGAGGAAGAGAGGGACGAGGGAGAGAGAGGGAAGTAAGGGAACAAGAGAGAGAGAGAGAGGGGGGTGAGGGAGAGAGGGAGGGAATGAGTGAGAGAAAGTTTGGGAGAGTTTTGAAAAGTTTTGAGAGGGAAGAGATGGAGAGAGAGGGAGCGAGAGGGATGAGGGAGAGAGGGAGGGAATGAATGTGAGAGAAAGTTTGGGAGAGTTTTGACAAGTGTTGTGAAACTTTTGAGAACGTTTTGAAGGGAGAGAGAGGGATGAGGGAGAGAGGGGGGGGGACGAGTGAGAGAACGTTTGGGAGAGTTTTGAGAACGTTTTGAAGGGAGAGAGGGAGGGCATGAGTGTGAGAGAAAGTTTGGGAGAGTTTTGAGAAACTTTTGAAGGGAGAGAGAAGGAAGAGAGGGAGAGGGAGCGAGAGAGAGAGGGATGAGGGAGAGTGGGCGGGAATGAGTGTGAGAGAATGTTTGTGAGAGTTTTGAGAACATTTTGAGAATGTTTTGAAGGGAGAGGGAGAGAATGAGTGTGTGAGAACGTTTGGGAGAGTTTTGAGAAATTTTTGAATTCGTTTTGAAGGGAGAGAGGGAGAGAAGGGAGAGAGAGTGATCAAGAGAGAGGGGGGGAGGTAGAGAGGGAGGGAATGAGTGTGAGAGAAAGTTTGGGAGAGTTTTGAGAACGTTTTGAGGGGAAAGAGGGAGAGAGCAAGAGAGAGAGAGAGAGATGGAGGGAGGTAGAGAGGGAGGGAATGAGTGTGAGAGAAAGTTTGAGAAACTTTTGAGAACGTTTTGAAAGGAGAGAGGGACGGGGAACAGAGGGAAGAGAGGGATGAGGGAGAGATGGAGGGAATGAGTGTGAGAGAAAGTTTGGGAGAGTTTTGAAAAGATTTGTGAAAGATTTGAGAACGTTTTGAAGGGAGAGAGAGAGCGGGATGAGGGAGAGAGGGATGGAATGAGCGTGAGAGAAAGTTTGGGAGAGTTTTGAGAACGTTTTGAAGGGAGAGAGGGAGAGAAGGAAGAGAGGGGAGAGAGAGAGAGAGAGAGAGAGAGAGAGAGAGAGAGAGAGAGAGAGGGATGTAGAGAGGGAGGGAATGAGTGAGAGAAAGTTTGGGAGAGTTTTGAGAAACTTTTGAAGGGAGAGAGAAGGAAGAGAGGGAGAGGGAGCGAGAGAGAGAGGGATGAGGGTGAGAGGGCGGGAATGAGTGTGAGAGAAAGTTTGGGAGAGTTTTGAGAAATTTTTGAATTCGTTTTGAAGGGAGAGAGGGAGAGAAGGAAGAGAGAGAGAGAGGGGGGGAGGTAGAGAGGGAGGGAATGAGTGTGAGAGAAAATTTGGGAGAGTTTTGAGAAAGTTTTGAGGGGAGAGAGGGAGAGAGCAAGAGAGAGAGAGATGGAGGGAGGGAATGAGTGTGAGAGGAAGTTTGGGAGAGTTTTGAGAAACTTTTGAGAATGTTTTGAAAGGAGAGAGGGACGAGGAACAGAGGTAAGAGAGGGATGAGGGAGAGATGGAGGGAATGAGTGTGAGAGAAAGTTTGGGAGAGTTTTGTAAAGATTTGTGAAAGATTTGAGAAAGTTTTGAAGGGAGAGAGAGAGAGAGAGCGGGATGAGGGAGAGAGGGATGGAATGAGCGTGAGAGAAAGTTTGGGAGAGTTTTGAGAACGTTTTGAAGGGAGAGAGGGAGAGAAGGAAGAGAGGGGAGAGAGAGAGATAGCGAGAGAGAGAGAGAGAGAGAGAGAGAGAGAGAGAGAGAGGGGGGGATGTAGAGAGGGAGGGAATGAGTGTGAGAGAAAGTTTGGGAGAGTTTTGAAAAGTTTTGTGAAACTTTTGAGAAAGTTTTGAAGGGAGAGAGGGAGATAGAAAGAGAGTGGGATGAGGGAGAGAGGGAGGGAATGAGTGTGAGAGAAAGTTTGGGAAAGTTTTGAGAAAGCTTTGAGGGGAGAGAGGGAGACAGGGAAGAGAGGGAAGAGAGAGCGAGAGAGAGATGGAGGGAGGTAGAGAGGGAGGCAATGAATGTGAGAAAGTTTGGGAGAGTTTTGAAAGTTTTGAGAAAGTTGAGAGGGGAGAGAGAGTGAGAGAGAGAGAGAGAGAGAGAGAGAGGGGGGGATGAGGGAGAGAGGGAGCGAATGAGTGTGAGAGAAAGTTTGGGAGAGTTTTGACAAGTTTTGAGAGGGAAGAGAGAGAAGGAAGAGAGGGAGCGAGGGAGTGAGAGCAAGAGAGAGGGATGAGGGAGAGAGAGAGGGATGAGGGAGGGAATGTGTGTGAGGAAGTTTGGGAGAGGTTTGAGAACGTTTTGAGAACGGTTTGAAGGGAGAGAGGGAGGGAATGAGTGAGAGAAAGTTTGGGAGAGTTTTGAGAAATTTTTGAGAACGTTTTGAAGGGAGAGAGTGAGAGAAGGAAGAGAGGGGAGAGTGGGAAGAGAGGGAAGAGAGAGAGAGAGAAAGAGAGAGAGGGAGGGACGTAGAGAGGGAGGGAATGAGTGAGAGAAAGTTTGGGAGAGTTTTGAGAACGTTTTGAGGGGAGAGAGCGAGAGAGAGAGATGGAGGGAGGTACAGAGGGAGGCAATGAATGTGAGAGAAAGTTTGGGAGAGTTTTGAGGGGAGAGAGAGAGAGAGGGACGAGGGAGAGAGAGCGAGAGAGTGAGGGTGAGGGAGAGAGGGAGGGAATGAGTGTGAGAGAAAGTTTGGGAGAATTTTGAAAAGTGTGAAACTTTTGAAGGGAGAGAGAGAGAGAGAGAGAGAGAGAGGGATGAGGGAGAGAGGGAGGGAATGAGAGTTTGGGAGAGTTTTGAGAAAGTTTTGAGAACGTTTTGAAGGGAGAGGGGGAGGGAATGAGTGTGAGAGAAAGTTTAAAAAACTTTTGAGGGGAGAGAGGGGCGAGAGAGAGAGAGGGAAGAGGGAGAGAGGGAGGGAATGAGTGTGAGAGGAAGTTTGGGAGAGTTTTGAAAGTTTTGAGAAACTTGAAGGGAGAGAGGGAAGAGAGGGACGAGGAACAAAGGGAAGAGAGCGAGAGAGAGAGGGATGAGGGAGAGATGGAGGGAATGAGTGAGAGAAAGTTTGGGAGAGTTTTGAAAAGTTTTGTGAAAGATTTGAGAAAGTTTTGAAGGGAGAGGGATGAGGGAGAGAGGGAGGGAATGAGCGTGAGAAAGTTTGGGAGAGTTTTGAGAAACCTTTGAGAAATTTTTGAGAAATTTTTGAAGGGAGCGAGCGCAAGAGAGGGAGGGAGGTAGAGAGGGAGGGAATGAGTGTGAGAGAAAGTTTGGGAGAGTTTTGTGAACGTTTTGAGAAACTTTTGAAGGGAGAGAGGGAGAGAGAAAGAGTGGGATGAGGGAGAGAGGGGGGGAATGAGTGTGAGAGAAAGTTTGGGAGAGTTTTGAGAAAGTTTTGAGGGGAGAGAGGGAGACAGGGAAGAGAGAGCGAGAGAGAGAGAGATGGAGGGAGGTAGAGAGGGAGGCAATGAATGTGAGAGAAAGTTTGGGAGAGTTTTGAGAAAGTTGAGAGGGGAGAGAGAGAGAGAGAGAGAGAAGGATGAGGGAGAGAGGGAGCGAATGAGTGTGAGAGAAAGTTTGGGAGAGTTTTGAAAAGTTTTGAGAGGGAAGAGGGAGAGAGAGAAGGAAGAGAGGGAGCCAGGGAGAGAGAGGGATGAGGGAGAGAGAGAGGGATGAGGGAGAGAGGGAGGGAATGTGTGTGAGAGAAAGTTTGGGAGAGTTTTGAGAACGTTTTGAAGGGAGAGAGGGAGGGAATGAGTGTGAGAGAAAGTTTGGGAGAGTTTTGAGAAAGTTTTGAGAAACATTTGAGAATTTTTTGAGAACGTTTTGAAGGGAGAGAGGGCGAGAAGGAAGAGGGAAGAGAGAGAGCGAGAGAGAGAAAGAGAGGGAGGGAGGTAGAGAGGGAGGGAATGAGTGCGAGAGAAAGGTTGGGAGAGTTTTGAAAAGTTTTGAGAACGTTTTGAGGGGAGGGAGGGAAGAGAGAGAGAGAGATGGAGGGAGGCAATGAATGTGAGAGAAAGTTTGGGAGAGATTTGAGAAAGTTTTGAGAAAGTTTTGAAAAGTTTTGAGAAACCTTTGAGAAAGTTTTGAGGGAAGAGAGGGGAGAGAGAGAGAGAGAGAGAGAGAGAGGGGGACGAGAGAGAGAGAGAGAGAGAGAGGGATGAGGGAGAGAGGGAGGGAATGATTGTGAGAGAAAGTTTGGGAGAGTTTTGAAGGGAGAGAGGGAGAGAGAAGGAAGAGAGAGAGGGATGAGGGTGAGAGGGAGGGAATGAGAGAGAAAGTTTGGGAGAGTTTTGAAAAGTTTTGTGAAACTTTTGAAGGGAGAGAGAGAGAGAGAGGGAATGAGTGTGATAGAAAGTTTGGGAGAGTTTTAAGAAAGTTTTGAAGGGAGAGAGGGAGGGAATGAGTGTGAGAGAACGTTTGGGAGAGTTTTGAGAAAGTATTGAGAATTTTTTGAGAACGTTTTGAAGGGAGTGAGTGAGAGAAGGAAGAGAGGGAAGAGATACAGAGAGAAAGAGAGAGAGGGAAGAGATAGAGAGAAAGAGTGAGGGAGGTAGAGAGGGAGGGAATGAGTGTGAGAGAAAGTTTGGGAGAGTTTTGAGAAACTTGAGAAAGTTTTGAAGGGAGAGGGAAGAGAGGGACTAGGAACAGAGGGAGAGAGGGAGCGAGGGAAGAGAGCAAGAGAGTGGGATGAGGGAGAGATGGAGGGAATGAGTGTGAGAGAAAGTTTGGGAGAGTTTTGAAAAGTTTTGTGATAGATTTGAGAAAGTTTTGAAGGGAGAGAGAGAGAGTGGGATGAGGGAGAGAGGGAGGGAATGAGCGTGAGAGAAAGTTTGGGAGAGTTTTGAGAAACTTTTGAGAAGTTGTTGAGAACGTTTTGAAGGGAGAGAGAGAGAGCGTGAGAGAGAGAGGGATGAGGGAGAGAGGGAGCGAATGAGTGTGAGAGAAAGTTTGGGAGAGTTTTGAAAAGTTTTGAGAGGGAAGAGAGAGAAGAGAGGGAGAGAGCGAGAGAGAGAGGGATGAGGGAGAGAGAGAGAGGGAGAGAGGGAGGGAATGTGTGAGAGAAAGTTTGGGAGAGTTTTGAGAACGTTTTGAGAAAGTTTTGAAGGGAGAGAGGGAGGGAATGAGTGAGAGTAAGTTTGGGAGAGTTTTGAGAAACATTTGAGAATTTTTTTAGAACGTTTTGAAGGAAGAGAGGGAAGAGAGAGAGCGAGAGAGAGAGATAGAGAGGGAGGTATGTAGAGAGGGAGGGAATGAGTGTGAGAGAAAGGTTGGGAGAGATTTGAGAAATTTTTGAGAACGTTTTGAAAAGTTTTGAGAAACCTTAGAAAACGTTTTGAGGGTAGAGCGAGAGAGAGAGAGGGAATGAGTGTGAGGGAAAGTTTGGAAGAGTTTTGAAAAGTTTTGTGAAACTTTTGAGAAAGTTTTGAAGGGAAAGAGAGAGAGGGATGAGGGAGAGAGGGATGGAATGAGAGAAAGTTTGGGAGAGTTTTGAAAAGTTTTGAGGGAGCGAGAGAGAGGGAGAGATGGAGAGAATGAGTGTGAGAGAAAGTTTGGGAGAGTTTTGAAAAGTTTCGTGAAACTTTTGAGAAAGTTTTGAAGGGAGAGAGAGAGTGATGAGGGAGGGAATGAGTCAGAGAAAGTTTGGGAGAGTTTTGAGAACGTTTTGAGAACGTTTTGAAGGGAGAGAGGGAGGGAATGAGTGTGAGAGAAAGTTTGGGAGAGTTTTGAGAATGTTTTGAAGGGAGAGAGGGAGAGAGAAGGAAGAGAGGGAGAGGGGGCGAGAGAGGGGGATGAGGGAGAGAGATATGGAATGAGTGTGAGAGAAAGTTTGGGAGAGTTTTGAGATTTTTTTTAGATCGTTTTGAAGGGAGAGAGGGGAGAGAGGGAAGAGAGAGAGAGATCGAGAGAGAGGGAGGGAGGTAGAGAGGGAGGGAATGAGTGTGAGAGAAAGTTTGCGAGAGTTTTGAGATTTTTTTTAGATCGTTTTGAAGGGAGAGAGGAAGAGAGGGGAGAGAGGGAAGAGAGAGAGAGATCGAGAGAGAGAAAGAGAGAGGGAGGGAGGTAGAGAGGGAGGGAATGAGTGTGAGAGAAAGTTTGCGAGAGTTTTGAGAAACTTTTGAGAACGTTTTGAGGGGAGAGAGCGAGAGAGAGAGAGAGAGAGAGAGAGAGAGAGAGATGGAGGGAGGTAGACAGGGAGGGAATGAATGTGAGAGAAAATTTGGGAGAGTTTTGAGAAACTTTTGAGGGGAGAGAGAGAGAGAGGGACGAGGGAGAGAGAGAGAGTGAGGGATGAGGGAGAGAGGGTGGGAATGAGTGTGAGAGAAAGTTTGGGAGAGTTTTGAAAAGTTTTGAGAGGGAAGAGATGGAGAGAGAGGGAAGAGAGGGAGAGAGGGAGGGAATGAGTGAGAAAGTTTGGGAGTGTTTTGAAAAGTTTTGTGAAACTTTTGAGAAAGTTTTGAAGGGAGAGAGGGAGAGAGAGAGAGAGGGAAATGGGAGAGAGGGAGGGAATGAGTGAGAGAAAGTTTGGGAGCGTTATGAGAACGTTTTGAGAATGTTTTGAAGGGAGAGAGGGAGGGAATGAGTGTGAGAGAAAGTTTTGGAGAGTTTTGAGAAAGTTTTGAAACGTTTTGAAGGGTGAGAGGGAGGGAATGAGTGCGAGAGAAAGTTTGGGAGAGTTTTGAGAAAGATTTGAAGGGAGAGAGGAAGAGAGGGACGAGGGAGAGAGAAGGAAGAGAGGGAGAGGGAGCGAGAGAGAGAGGGATGAGGGAGAGAGGGAGGGAATGAGTGAGAGAAAGTTTGGGAGAGTTTTGAGAATGTTTTGAAGGGAGAGGGAGGGAATGAGTGAGAGAGTTTTGAGAAACTTTTGAGAGATTTTTGAGATCGTTTTGAAGGGAAAGAGGGAGAGAAGGATGAGAGGGGAGGGAGGGAAGAGAGAGAGAGATCGAGAGAGAGAGGGAGGGAGGTAGAGAGGGAGGGAATGAGTGTGAGAGAAATTTTGGGTGAGTTTTGAGAAACTTTTGAGAACGTTTTGAGGGAAGAGAGAGCAAGAGAGAGAGAGATGGAGGGAGGTAGAGAGGGAGGCAATAAATGTGAGAGAAAGTTTGGGAGAGTTTTGAGAACGTTTTGAAAACTTTTGAGGCGAGAGAGGGACGAGGGAGAGAGAGAGAGAGGGAGAGAGGGAGGGAATGAGTGTGAGAGAAAGTTGGGAGAGTTTTGAAAAGTTTTGTGAAAGATTTGAGAAAGTTTTGAAGGGAGAGAGAGAGAGAGTGGGATGAGGGAGAGAGGGAGGGAATGAGTGTGAAAGAAAGTTTGGGAGGTCTCCTGACTTATTAGATGGGATAATGAATATAAAAGCGGAATCAGCTAATTTAATATCATACCTATATAATTCCATTTTAAATATAGAAATTCCATCATTGGACAGGATCAGAAGATAATGGGAACAGGAATTAGCTATAAAAATCTGGAAAGAGAGTTGGGATAAACATCTATTATATGTGCATAAATGTTCGATTAACGTAAGACATACTCTGATTCAATTTAAAATTTTACATAGATTATATTATTCAAAAGCTAAATTAAGTAAATTTTACCCAAATACCTCTGCTAACTGATAAATGCCTAGTCCAAGAATCAACTATAGCACATTCTTTTGTTTTTGTATAAAAATCCAAAAATATTGGAATTACATTTTTGAAATTTTCGCTAAATTATTTAAAATATAACTGAAACCGAATGCAAAACTGATTATTTTTGGAACAATAGAAGCAAGTTTGGAGCTGACTGCGTTTCAAAGGAGTTTTCTTGGTTACGGCTTAATAACGGCAACAAAATTAATACTGAAATTTTGGAAAAATGCTCCTACGCCAACAATAAAAATGTGGACTTCTAATATGTCGGAATTGTTACATCTAGAAGAGATGAGATTCCTCCTAGCAGGTAAACAAGACCAATTCCAAAAGATTTGGTCTCCATATATCGACTTATTACAAACATAGGGTGCAACAAAATGATGCGGTGAGCAGTTTGACAGCTCGCGGGGGTTGCGGCAGCACCGGCGGACCCACGCCGGCGAGCAGCTGCTCCCACTGTGACAAGAGAGCACGGGGGCTGCGGGAGCACCAGCGGATACACACCAGAGAGAGACCCTTTGTGTGCGCTGAGTGTGGCAAGGGTTTCACCAGCATGTCCAGCCTGTGGCAGCACCAGCGTACCCACAGCGGAGAGCGTCCCTTCCCTTGCCCGTCCTGTGGAAAGGGCTTCACCTGCCTTGACCACCTGCTGGAGCACCGGCGAGTCCACACCGGCCAGCACCCCTTCACCTGCCCGCTCTGTGGCAGGGCCTTTGCCCGCTCCTCCAGCCTGCTGGCACACCGTTCCTTTTAAATTTGCTGAAAAACAGAAAGCAGTCAAATTTAAAAGATAATTTTCCCAGCAGAATAAAGTTATGGAAATCTTAGAAGCTTGGTTTGTGCTAATCATTGAAACAATGTATTGACAATGTATTAACATAGAGATGTATTGTCTGGGCACAGCACCATAGAAACATAGAAAGTAGGTGCAGGAATAGGCTATTCGGCCCTTCGAGTCTGCACCGCCATTCAATATGATCGTGGCTGATCATCCAACTCAGTATCCTGTACCTGCTTTCTCTCCATATCCCCCTGATCCCTTTAGCCACAAGGGCCACACCTAACTCCCTCTTAAATATAGCCAATGAACTGGCCTGAACTACATTCTGTGGCAGAGAATTCCAGAGATTCACCACTCTCTGTGTAAAAAATGTTTTTCTCATCTCAGTCCTAAAAGATTTCCCCTTTATCCTTAAAATGTGACCCCTTGTTCTGGACTCCCCCAACATCGGGAACAATCTTCCTGCATCTAGCCTGTCCAATCCCTTAAGAATATTGTAAGTTTCTATAAGATCCCCACTCAGTCTTCTAAATTCCAGCGAGTACAAGCCGAGTCTATCCAGTCTTTCCTCATATGAAAGTCCTGACATCCCGTCTGGTGAACCTTCTCTGTACTCGCTCTATGGCAGGAATGTCCTTCCTCAGATTAGATATGTGTCTGGATTGCCTGTCCCAGCTAAGGACAAGGTAGTGGCTTTCATCCAAGTCTTACAAGCTTGTTTTAGTTCACAGACGGATGCCCATTCTGGAACCAAGATGGAAGTAATTTGAAAACAAAATGGAGTTAGTTGTCCTTCCGGAATGGGCAGGCAGCTGTACTGAAGATGTGCCAAGATTTGAGAATAAGGCTGACATTGCAAATATATGGGTCCAGCCTCCCTTGTTTCCCTTAGGCTACGGATCTTTCACAGATTTAGGTGTGTTTTATTGATAAGAAAATGTATAATTACACAAACTTTCCTTTGTTCTTTGAGTGGAGCCTGAGAAGCACTGAGCAACGTGTGTGTTCTTTGTAGATCTCGCCACTCCCTTCTGGCAAATTGATTAAAAGATTGCTTTGGTTTACCTTTAATAATTTTGTTGCTGTATGCTTTCTTTAAGAGACGAACTTTGACAACTGTGCTCTTTGGAATTCTTCAGAATTAAGGTTGTACTATCAATAATGAAAGAAAATGCCAACCATCTCCAGAAATGATAAGAAATTATTCTCGCCTCCATGCATATTTGTCGCAATAGAGCAGTCGGACACCTCCCGCTACTTCAAAATAGTTCCTGCACTTGGCAATATCGTTTGGTGTTTGGCGGCAGCAAGGCGACAGGCAGCCCGGCACCTGGGTGAATCACTCCATTGTATGGGTCGGGGGGGGGGGTGGTTGGGGGTGAATCACCCCATTGTGGGGGTCCGGGGGGGGGTGAATCACACCATGTGGGGGTCCGGGGGGGGGTGAATCACCACGGTGTGTGGGTCGGGGGGGTTGGTGGTGAATCACCCCATGTGGGGGTCCGGGGGGTGGGGGGTGAATCACCCCATTGTGGGGGTCCGGGGGGGTGAATCACCCTGGTAGGGGGTCGTGGTGCCGGTGCAGCTCGGTCAGTGACTCTGGGTGGGTGGAGGGACCAGACTGTCCCCAACTCTGCTGCAGCTGACGGGGATGTTGCCGGGTTTATGGCCCCGTGTGTCCGCTGCCAGGAGCCGCGGCCCCGCTCCACCCGGCCCCGTGTGTGTGTGTGTGTGCTGCCGGCCCACAACCCGTGACAGTGCGGTGGGAGCCAGGCCAGCTTGGGGGAGTAAGGTGGATGGGTGAGGTAGCCAGCTTGGGGGAGTAAGGTGGATGGGAGAGGTAGCCAGCTTCGAGCAGTAAGGGGAATGGGAGCCAGGCCAGCTTGGGGGAGTAAGGGGAATGGAAGGTAGCCATCTTGGGGGAGTAAGGGGGTTGGGAGGTAGCCAGCTTGGTGGAGTAAGGGGAATGGGAGGTAGCCAGCTTGGGGAAGTAAGGTGCATGGGAGGTAGCCAGCTTGGTGGAGTAAGGGGAATGGTGTAAGGGGCATGGGAAGTAGCCAGCTTGGGGGAGTAAGGGGAATGGATGGGAGGTAGCCAGCTTGGGGGGGAGTAAGGGGGATGGGAGGGAGCCAACTTGGGGGTGTAAGGAAATTTGGAGGTAGCTAGCTTGGGGGAGTAAGGGGAATGCGAAATAGCCAGCTTGGGGGAGTAAGGGGAATGGATGAGAGGTAGCCAGCTTGGGGGAGTAAGGGGAATGGGAGGTAGACAGCTTGGGGGAGTAAGGTGGATGGGAGGTAGCCAAGCTTGGGGGTGTAAGGGGAATGGCAGGTAGCCAGCTTGGGGGCGTAAGGGGCATATTAAACAAACTCGAGCCTGGTGTTGATGTTCTCTGTTGTGTGTGGACCCCAGCACAGGTCTGTGGGGGCTAGAGGGGGGAGGGGTGGGGAGGAGCAGCGGGTGGGTGGGAGGGGCAGTGGGTGGTGCGGAGGGGCAGTGGATGGGGGCTAGAGGGGAGGGGAGGGGCAGGGGATGGGGAGGGGTGGGGAGGGGCAGTGGGGAGGGGGAGGGTGGGAAGGGGTGGTGGGGGGGAGGGGCAGTGGGTGGGGGGATGGGTGGGAGGGCAGGAGGGGGGAGGGAGGGAAACTGCAGGTACCTGACAACACCACACCCGTGTGACCAGGTGCAGCTCCTTAAAGCCCACGTTAAGGAACGAGGAGCAGCTGGTTGACCTCAGGACCATCCTGGAGACAGAACACCTTGGACAGGACGTGGAGAGAGGTCGTCACGTGGATGCCCAGCATGAGAGAAGGTGGTGAGGGGATGAGGGGAAGCATAGGGGACAGAATAGGCAGCGAGGAAGGCAGAACTGCAGGTGCTGCTTAAACCGGAGACAGACACAAAAAGCTGGAGTAACTCCGTGGGTCACGCAGCATTTCTGGAGTAAAGCTAGAGTAACTCAGTCGGTCAGGCAGCATTTGTGGAGTGAACGACCAGGTGATATTTTGGGCAGAGACTCTTCTGAGGAAGGAACATTCTTTTAACTTGGACGTACTTTAATGACGGCTAAAGCAGATGAGCTTGGAGCATGGATATGCACATTGTACCTGGTTCAGTGAGGGGCAGGTCTGGCAGCTCAATGTTCTGGGTTACAGGAGCTGCAGGAGAGACAGGGGTGAGGGTAAAGGAGTGGGGGTGTTGCATTGTTGGTTAAGGAGGATGTCCCGGCTGTGTTCAGAGTGGCAATGTTACAACATTTTGAGATATTAAAAATCAAGTCTGCAATTTATCCCATCAGATAAAGCATAAAAAGAAGTTTAATTTGACACCTAATTCACTAACATACCTACACAAAGCGAAACCAATGTCTTTACCATCTCTGCAGACCGCTAAAAGCCATGCCTCCCCAGGCCAGGCGGCACCGTTAAATGCCGCCAACTGTCGAGGTTCGGGACTCCCCCAACATCGGGAACATGTTTCCTGCCTCTAGCGTGTCCAAACACCTTAATAATCGTACATGTTTCAATAAGATACCCTCTCATCCTTCTAAACTCCAGAGTGTACAAGCCCAGCCGCTCCATTCTCTCAGCATATGACAGTCCCGCCATCACGGGAATTAACCTTGTAAACTTACGCTGGGCTCCCTCAATAGCAAGAATGTCCTTCCTCAAATTAGGGGACCAAAACTGCACACAATACTCCAGGTGTGGTCTCACCAGGGCCCTGTACAACTGCAGAAGGACCTCTTTGCTCCTGTACTCAACTCCTCTTGTTATAAAGGCCAACATGCCATTGGCTTTCTTCACTGCCTGCTGTACCTGCATGCTTACTTTCAGTGACTGATGAACAAGGACCCCCAGAACCCGTTGTACATCCCCATTTCACACAAGAGGTTAACAACTAGTTCACATGAACTTTCCTCAACCAAGTACAATGTAGAACCACTTTAAATTCCTCGCTGTCTTCTTAATCAAAAGAATTAGTCATCAACTGAAAACCAGTCTTCATAAAGGGCCCTCATTAAAACACAATTGGACATCTATCCAGGAGACAAATTCATTCTTGCCACTGCCTTCATGAAGTAAATGGAACCACACCCAGAAATCAGTCTGAGGCTCCCAACCCAAAATCTCACCTATCCATGTTCTCCACAGATGCTGCCTGACCCGCTGAGTTACTCCAGCACTCTGTGTCTTGTTTTGTAAACCAGCACCTGCAGTTCCTTGATTTTCATCCCAAATCTTCCCTGGTTTCAGGGCTTTTACTAAATTTGGTATCTGTGCAATGGGTGCATTACGGGGAAAGGTAAAGGGTCACAGAGCAACAAAGACCCATTTTGCAGTAAAGAGCACAATATCTAATTTGTAGACAGCGCTCCCAATGTGCAGTGAATTCACTAACAGGTCGCTCCAATTTGTGGTCAACACTCCCACCGTGTGGTGATCCACCGCACTGCAGGCCCGTCCAATTTGTGGTCAACACTCCCACCGTGTAGTGATCCACTGCACTGCAGGCCCATCCAATTTGTGGTCAACTCTCCCACCGTGTGGATTAAGAGAGAACTACAGAAGCTGGAAAAATCGAAGGTGGACAAAAATGCTGGAGTAACTCAGCGGGTGAGGCAGCATCTATGGAGAGAAGGAATAGGTGACATTTCAGGTCGAGACCCTTCTTCAGACTGAAGTTGGGGTGGGGGTGCGGGAAAAAGGACGGAAAAGGCAGAGCCAATAGGCTGTGGGAAAGCTGGGAAGGGGAAGGAGGGAGAAACCACTGAAATTGGAGAATGGGAAGATGAGGCCAGTGGTGGGATCCCGTTGGAGGTGGCAATAATGTTGGAGGATTATCTGTTGTATGTGACGGCTGGTAGGGTGGAAGGTGAGGACATGGGGGACTGTGTCCTTGTTACGAGTAGGGGGATGGGGAGTAAGATCAGAGCTGCGGGATATGGAGGAGACTATGATAAGAGTGCTGGAGAAACTCAGCAGGTCAGGCATCATCTCTGGAGGAAAAGGATGGGTGATATTTTGGGTAAGAACCCTTCTTCTATTCCATCCCAAAATCACTTGTTTCTCCAGAGATGCTGCCTGACCCACTCAGTCACTCCAGCAATGTGTCTATCTTTGGTATAAACCAGCATCTACAGGTCTTGGTTTCTACATTTTACATCAGCCAGATTCAATTTCAGTTGTGATAAGGTTAGGGTATCATCACTTTAGTAAAGATACATCCTTTTATTCTGACACTGTACCCTCTGGTCCGAGACTCTCCCGCTAGTAGAAACATCCTTTTAGTTCGGAGATACAGCACAGAATCAGCACAATTCCAGTTGCACCAGAAAAAAATAACCATTAAAAACCCTGGACACTTCAAATTACAACAATTGAAAGGAAAAGTCAGCAGAATTAATAAAAGAAGCAAACACAATTCAGTAGAGAGCGATAGTGTTCTCACCGACCTCATGCCCTGGAGATGTAGATCCACATCAGACACAAGGGGAGACTCCCTGTCTCTACCCTGAGCACTGCTCCCATCCACACCCCAGGACCACTGCACCCATCCACAGCCCAGGACCACTGCTCCCACCCACAGCCCAGGACCACTGCTCCCATCCACAGCCCAGGACCACTGCTCCCATCCACAGCCCAGGACCACTGCTCACATCCACAGCCCAGGACCACTGCTCCCATCCACAGCCCAGGACCACTGCTCCCATCCACAGCCCATGACCACTGCTCCTATCCACAACCCAGGACCACTGCTCCCATCCACAGCCCAGGACCACTGCTCCCATCCACAGCCCAGGACCACTGCTCCCATCCACAGCCCAGGACCACTGCTCCCATCCACAGCCCAGGACAACTGCACTCAGACGCTCCCACAACTCCCCCTTTTATACACAGCAGCTGACAATGTTCTAATCAGCTTCAATCAAGCTGATTACCACATTCACCATTCGCCCACCAGTGGCTAATCAATGTTTGTTGCACCCATCATGATATCCACCTGGGACAGTGTTTGTCTGCAGGACAATAATTGCCCTCCGACTTGTTGCTTTTTACATAAAGTGGCTGCTTGCATTTCCTTAAGTCAGAGACGACACACAGAAACAGAATTAGGCCATTCGGCCCATCGAGTCTACCTCACCATTCAATCATGGCTGATCTATCTCTCCCTCCTAACCCCATTCTCCTGCCTTCTCCCCATAAACCCTGACACCTGCACTCATCAACAATCTATCTATCTCTGCCTTAAATATATCCACTGACTTGTGGCCTCCACCGCCATCTGTGGCAATGAATCCCACAGATTCACCACCCTCTGGCTAAAGAATTTCCTCCTCATCTCCTTCCTAAAGGAAAGTCCTTTAAATCTGAGGCTGTGCCCTCTGGTCCTAGACTCTCCCACTAGTGGAAACATCCTCTCCACATCCACTCTATCCGGGCCTTTCACTGTTCGGTGACGTTTCAATGCCCCCCCCCCCAATCTTCTAAACTCCAGCGAGTACAGGCCCAGCGCCGACAAACGCTCATCGTACGTTCACCCACTCGTTCCTGGGATCGTTCTTGTAAACGCTAACTCTTTTGTCTTGCTGATGTTGAGGGATGGATTGTTATCCTGACCATAGGTGCAGGAGTGGGCCATTCGGCCCTTCACGACAGAAGGTTCTCAATGTCTTTCCCATATTCTATCTCATCTTTGCTGCTCATGTGGCTGAAATACTGTTCTGACCAGTGGACG
Source organism: Malacoraja senta (assembly GCA_038087875.1). NCBI lineage: Eukaryota > Metazoa > Chordata > Chondrichthyes > Rajiformes > Rajidae > Malacoraja > Malacoraja senta. Next base: position 207,505 of record JAXLNO010002543.1, on the reverse strand, counting down.
GACGTCTGGATCCCACTGGCCTGAGACCCGGCCACAAGTTGTGGGTGGCAAGGTCATGACCCCGAGGGACATTGGTGTCAAGGGTCACGGTGGAGGGAATGTTCTGACCAATTCTAACGTCTGAGAAGTGAATAGTGGTGATTTGTTAATTCATCATGGCTGGGCTCACTTCTGGCTAGAATTTACTGTGGACATTTAAACAGGAAAAGTAAACTTTCTTTATTAACAATGAATGACCCAGAGAAAGGAGAATGTTACTCTTGGAAGTTCATAGAGTCACAGCATGGAAACAGGCCCTTCCTTCGGCCCAACTTGCCCACCCCGACCAACATGCCCCATCTACACTAGTCCCACTCCGACCAACATGCCCCATCTACACTAGTCCCACCCCGACCAACATGCCCCATCTACACTAGTCCCACCCCGACCAACATGCCCCATCTGCACTTGTCCCACCCCGACCAACATGCCCCATCTACACTAGTCCCACCTGCCCGCGTTTGGCCCATATCCCTCCAAACCTGTCCTATCCAAGTGTCTCTTAAACATTGTAATAGTCCCAGCCTCAACTACCTCCTCCGGCAGCTCATTCCATACACCCACCACCCTCTGTGTGGAAAAGTTGCCCCTCAGATTGACATTATTAATGTGAACCATTTGTGCACAACTCTGCTGGTGTGAGTAATAAATGAAATGATAGATAGCAAAAATACACAGTTGTGCAGCGGTAGAGTTGCTGCCTCACAGCGCCAGAGACCCAGGTTCCATCCTGAATACAGGTGCTGTCTGTACGGAGTTTGCACGTTCTCCCCGTGACCGGCGTGGGTTTTCTCCGGGTGCTCCGGTTTCCTTCCGCATTCGAAAGACCTGCTGGTTTGTAGGTTAATTGGCTTCTGTAAAATTGTCCCTAATGTGTGTAGGATGGAGTTAGTGTACGGGGTGATCACTGGTCGGCGATGACTCGATGGGCCGAAGGGCCTGTTTCCGCGCAGTATCCCTAAAATCTAAACAATACCCGGTGACTTGGCCTCCACCGCCCTCTGTGGCAATGAATTCCAGATTCACCACCCTCCGGCTAAAGAAATTCCTCCTCATCTCCTTTCTAAAGGCATGAGTGGGAAAGGCAGTGAGGGCGAGGGGCCAGACGTGGGCATGTGGGACTAGCTTCGATAGGCATGGCTGTGTGTTTCTGTGCAGTGGGACTGATGGGGCTACACAGGGTAGTAGTTTGATGCTTCAGCCTGCAGCAACCCAGGAGAACTGTGTTCCAGATGCTTCATTAGTTTGTTGTTCTGCACATCGATCGGGAGACGATGAAATCTCCCGTTCGCATGCAGCCGCCAGAGCAAACAGTGTACATACAGTGATGACAAACGCAATAAATGCAATATCCAGTGCAGAACAGTGCAAGATTGTGTTGCAGAAAGCCCGGGGTTGCACGGACGAGAGGGGCCGAAGGGCCTGTCGTCGGGCAGGGCGACCACCGACGCTGTCCGTGTGAGTTTGCTCGCTTCCCCCTCCGTGGTGGACCGGATGCGGGTCGTGGCAGGGGAGGCGAGCGCAGCCTTCCAAGCCTCAATCCAAGCTCAGCCTTCCTCCCGCGCATCCTAGCCACGACGGGCCGAGTGCCGCCGCCTTCCTCCCCGGACAACAACCGAGGGGAAAAACACAGACAAAACCTCTTCCAACCACCCGAATCCCTCAGGGAATGCCCCTGTCATGTCCTGTCTTTGAAATCAAGCCGTCACAATTGTGCACGATCAGTCTGCATTATCCTTTTTTTTAATATATAGACGAAAGCTGATCAAGTTCAAGTTGGAATTTATTGTCACATGCACCAATTAAGGTACAGTGATATTTGAGTTACCATACAGCCATACTGAGTAAATAGCAACAAGACACACAGCCACATAAAATAAAATCTAACATAAACATCCACACAGCGGAATCACATTGAATGACGGTGCTGGCTGGAAGGGCCAAAGTTCTCACCACGGATGGCTGACCTGCTGAGTACTATCGGCACTTTGGAGGGGAATGGACAGGCGAAGTGTCGGGTCTGGACCCTTCTTTGGACTGATGGAGTCGGGGGAGAAAGCTGGAATAAAGAGATGCGGTTGGGACAGACTCCAGGACTTGATTAGGAGGGGGAAGTTTCCTTAATTTGGAGAATTCAATGTTCATGCCATTGGGCTGTAAGCTATGAGGTGCTGTTCCTCAAGTTTGCGTGTCACCTCACTCTGGCAATGGAGGAGGCCCAGGACAGAAACATCAGTGTGGGAGTAGAAAGGGGAGTTAAAATGGTTGGGAACCGGGAGATCCAGTTCTGACCTTCTCCATAATTATATTGAAACTAATGTGATCTCTGGACCCGAAGTGCTCCCCAACACATACCTCCGTCAACTGACCTGTCTCATTTCCTAACAGGAGGTCCAGCACTGCCCCATCTCTAGTAGGTACCTCTATGAATTGCTGCAAAAATCTATCCTGCACACATTTTACACACTCCAAACCATCCAGCCCTTTTACAGAATATGTTTCCCAGTCTATGTGGCCCGTTAATCCCTAGTCTGTGTTTCCTGTCTGCCAACCAATTTTCTATCCGTGTCAGCACTCTACCCCCAATGCCCTTTGCCCTAAATTTGCCCACTAATCTCCTATGTGGGACCTTATCAAATGCTTTCTGAAATCCAGGTACACTACATCCACTGGCTCTCCCTTGTCCATTTTCCTAGTTACAGCCTCAAAAAATTCCAGAAGATTAGTCAAGCATGATTTCCCCTTCGTAAATCCATGCTGACTTGGACCGATCCTGTTACTGCTATCCAAATGTTCGACTATCTCATCTTTTATAATTGACTCCAGCATCTTCCCCACCACCGATGTCAGGCTAACTGGTCAATAATTCCCTGTTTTCTCTCTCCCGCCTTTCTTAAAAATTGGGATAACATTAGCTACCCTCCAATCCACAGCAATTGATCCTGAATCTATGGAACATTGGAAAATGATCACGAATGTGTCCACAATTTCTAGAGCCACTTCCTTAAGTACTCTGGGATGCAGACCACCAGGCCCAGGGGATTTATCATCCCAGGGCTCGAAATTAGAGGTTGCCCGGGTGCCACTGACCACTCAAAGCGCCGCCGGGCAACATAAACACCGAGTTATTTTGCCCGGCGTGGCAACCAGATACTGGTTTGTACCAAAGATAGACACAAAAAACTGGAGTAACTCCGCGGGTCAGGCAGCATCTCTGGAGAAAAGGAACGCGACGTTTTGTGTTGGCGGCGGCGGCCGTGCGGGGCAAAGATACGAGGTGCGGGGTGACGAAGGGTCGGAGCGAATGACGGGCCCCGAACAGCGGCAGCAGCGGCTCCATCTCCTCCTCCTCCCGTCCCACGCCCGCCCTGATAAGTGCCGCTGCTTGTAAATCCGCTAACGGCGATAACCGCTTTCAAAACAAACCCTCCCGCACGCCGAGGCCGGGAGGGAGGGAGGGAGAGGCCTCGGAGTGCGGGAGGGTTTGTTTTGCGCCGTTAACGGATTTACAAGCAGAGGCCCTGATCAGGGTGGGCGGGGTGCGGAAGGAGGAGATGGAGCCGCCGTCGCGGCCGCTGTTCGGGGCCCGTCATTCGCTCCGACTTGTTTGAAGCAGCTGCACCAAAGATCTTATAGGTATAGGGTCTCTGAGCTGCACCTTGCTGTTGGCTGGCGGAGGAGGGAGGCGGTGGCGAGGAGTACCCAATGGGCCAAGGCAGCGGGGCGATGTTGTCCGAGGAGCGCTGACCTTAGTGCCTCCCCACCTCGCCCTCTCGCTTGTACGCCCCCTCCACCCCCTTATCCTGGGACCCCTCTACTCCATCCCGCACTGATCCCCCTTCCCTCCTCTATTCAGTCCTCACTGACATCCCCTGTGCTCCCCTCCACATCTACCCCCCCCCCATCTATTCATCCTGCGCTGATCACCCTATCCACCTCGCATTGATTCTCCTGCCACCCCGCCCATCCATACTACACTGGTTCCCCAATTCACCGTGTACTTACCCCTTTCCCATCCATCCTGCACTTCACCTCCATCCATCCTGTACTGATCTGCCATCCATCCTGTACTAATCCACGCATTCATCCCGTACTGACCCACCCTCCATTTACCCTGCACCTTCCCCCTTCCCCTCATTCATCCTGTAGTGATCGCCCATTCATCCTGCTCACCCTCTGATCCACACTGTACTGACCCCCCCCATTCATCCTGCGTTGATCTCCCCCCATTCATCCTGCGCTGATCTCCCCCCCCATCCATCCTGTACTGATCCTCCCATTCAAGAAGAATGGGGGGGAGTCTGAAGGGTCTTGACCTGAAACGTAGCCTATTTCCTTCGCTCCATAGATGCTGCCTCACCCGCTGAGTTTCTCCAGCACTTTTGTCCACCCCCATCCATTCCGTACTGAACCCCCCTCATTCAACACCACTGACATCCCCGGTGCTCTCCCCTCACAATTTTACCAACTCCAACCAACACGTACTAATTCACCTGCCTCAATCCATCCATTCTGCACCAACTGCCTTCTAACCCCCCCCCCACCTATCCACCCCGCACTGATTCACACACACACCCCTCCCTGACCCTATTGTGCTGGAAATGTCTTCAGAGCGAACATTTACTATGTTTGATAACGGAATGCAATCAAATGTGTTTTAATTCCCAATGTTATTATTTGTTTTAATCCATAAAGATGGATTAATTAAATTGTGAACACGTGAAAAATTACAACCGCAGTGTTCGATTGTCACTGCTACTGTTGACACGTTATTACAGAATTCATTTTAACGGCAAATCAATGCTCTTAATATGGAGTATCAGTACTGTAGTTATTTAATGAGCAACATTCATAACTATACGTACGCATATATGTTACCATGGTCCAGGATTTATTGACACAGGTTGATAATACGCTGAATAATCCAACCATTTTTGTTTGGAAGTGTAAAGAACTAATAGTAATTGCATTAATTGCAATGTGTAAAAAGAGTTGAGATACTGTCTTATAATTTTGCTGCATGTCATTGTGGGATATATCATGTCTTCATTGGTGAATATGTTTAGTTTGTGACTTTATTTGAAGCAGAAATAATATGTGAATGCTTCATTGAGTATAATTCCGACTGGTAACTACGCACTTCGTCTGAGCACATTATCGCACGCGTCATGCAAGCCATCTTAAATGACCACCTAAACTATCTTTTGGCAACCTAAAAAGCTGCCAAGGGTGCCCGGCTGGCAACAGGGAAAAAAAGTTAAGCAAGAGCCCTGCATCCTTCAGTCCCATATAACCATATAACCATAACAGCACGGAAACAGGGCATCTCGGCCCTTCAAGTCCGTGCCGAACATTTAAAAACATTTTTTAAATTATTTTTTTTAATTAAAAATAAATACTTCCCCCTAGTCCCATCTACCTGCACTCAGACCATAACCCTCCATTCCTTTCCCGTCCATATACCCATCCAATCTATTTTTAAAGGATAACATCGAACCTGCCTCCACCACTTCCACTGGAAGCTCATTCCACACAGCTACCACTCTCTGAGTAAAGAAGTTTCCCCTAATGTTCCCCCTAAACTTCTGTCCCTTAATTCTCAAGTCATGTCCCCTTGTTTGAATCTTCCGTACTCTCAATGGGAAAAGCTTATCCACGTCCACTCTGTCTAACCCGCTCATAATTTTAAAGACCTCTATCAAGTCCCCTCTTAACCTTCTGCGCTCCAAAGAATAAAGACCTAACTTGTTCAACCTTTCTCTGTAACTTAGTTGCTGAAACCCAGGCAACATTCTAGTAAATCTCCTCTGTACTCTCTCTATTTTGTTGACATCCTTCCTATAATTAGGCGACCAAAATTGTACTCCATACTCCAGAATTGGCCTCACCAATGCCTTGTACAATTTTAACATTACATCCCAACTTCTATATTCAATGCTCTGATTTATAAAGGCCAGCACACCAAAAGCTTTCTTTACTACCCTATCTACATGAGATTCCACCTTCAGGGAACTATGCACAGTTATTCCTAGATCCCTCTGTTGAACTGCATTCCTCAATTCGCTACCATTTACCGTGTACGTCCTATTTTGATTTGTCCTGCCGAGATGTAGCACCTCACATTTGTCAGCATTAAACTCCATCTGCCATCTTTCAGCCCACTCTTCCAAATGGCCTAAATCTCTCTGTAGACTTTGAAAATCTACTTCATTATCCACAACACCACCTATCTTAGTATCATCTGCATACTTACTAATCCAATTTTCCACACCTTCATCCAGATCATTGATGTACATGACAAACAACAGTGGACCCAACACAGACCCCTGAGGCACCCCACTAGTCACCGGCCTCCAACCTGACAAACAGCCATCCACCATTACTCTCTGGCATCTCCCATTCAGCCACTGTTGAATCCATCTTGCTACTCCACCATTAATACCCAACAATTGAATCTTCTTAACCAACCTTCCATGAGGAACCTTGTCAAAGGCCTTACTGAAGTCCATATAGACAACATCCACTGCTTTACCCTCATCAATTTCCCTAGTAACCTCTTCGAAAAATTCAAGAAGATTAGTCAAGCATGACCTTCCAGACACAAATCCATGTTGACTGTTCCTAATCAGACCCTGCTTATCCAGATGCTTATATATATTATCTTTAAGTATCCTTTCCATTAATTTGCCCACCACTGACGTCAAACTAACAGGTCTATAATTGCTAGGTTTACTCTTCGAACCCTTTTTAAACAACGGAACAACATGCGCAGTACGCCAATCCTCCAGCACTATTCCCGTTTCTAATGACATTTGAAATATTTCTGTCATAGCCCCTGCTATTTCTACACTAACTTCCCTCAATGTCCTAGGGAATATCCTGTCAGGACCTGGAGACTTATCCGTTTTCATATTTTTCAAAAGTGTCCGCACCTCCTCTTCTTTGAATCTCACAGTTTCCATTGCTACTCTGCTCGTTTCCCTTACCTTACATAATTCGATATCCTTCTCCTTCGTGAATACCGAAGAAAAGAAATTGTTCAATATCTTCCCCATCTCTTTTGGCTCTGCAGATAGCTGTCCACTCTGACTCTCTAATGGACCGATTTTATTCCTTGTTATCCTTTTGCTA
>JAXLNO010002543.1:130045-200135 GCA_038087875.1 Malacoraja senta | reverse complement strand
CGCAACCCCCGTGAGCTGTCAAACTGCTCACCGCATCATTTTGTTGCACCCTATGTTTGTAATAAGTCGATATATGGAGACCAAATCTTTTGGAATTGGTATTGTTTACCTGCTAGGAGGAATCTCATCTCTTCTAGATGTAACAATTCCGACATATTAGAAGCCCACATTTTTATTGTTGGCGTAGGAGCATTTTTCCAAAATTTCAGTATAATTTTGTTGCCGTTATTAAGCCGTAACCAAGAAAACTCCTTTGAAACGAAGTCAGCTCCAAACTTGCTTCTATTGTTCCAAAAATAATCAGTTTTTGCATTCGGTTTCAGTTTTATTTTAAATAATTTAGCGAAAATTTCAAAATCTAATTCCAAATTTTTGGATTTTTATACAAAAAACAAAAGAATGTGCTAAAGTTGATTCTTGGACTAGGCATTTATCACAGTTATCAGAGGTATTTGGGTAAAATTCACTTAATTTAGCTTTTGAATAATATTATCTATGTAAAATTTTAAATTGAATCAGAGTATGTCTTACGTAATCGAACATTTATGCACATATAATAGATGTTTATCCCAACTCTCTTTCCAGATTTTTATAGCTAATTCCTGTTCCCATTATCTTCTGATCCTGTCCAATGATGGAATTTCTATATTTAAAATGGAATTATATAGGTATGATATTAAATTAGCTGATTCCGCTTTTATATTCATTATCCCATCTAATAAGTCAGGAGACCTCCCAACTTTCTTTCACACTCATTCCCTCCCTCTCTCCCTCATCCCACTCTCTCTCTCTCTCTCCCTTCAAAACTTTCTCAAATCTTTCACAAAACTTTTCAAAACTCTCCCAAACTTTCTCTCGCACTCATTCCCTCCCTCTCTCCCCTCTCTCTCTCTCTCTCTCGCTCTCTCTCCTCGTCCCTCTCTCTCCCCTCAAAAGTTTTCAAAACTTTTCCAAAACTCTCCCAAACTTTCTCTCACATTTATTGCCTCCCTCTCTACCACCCTCCCTCTCTCTCTCTCTTCCCTCTCTCCCCTCAAAAGTTTCTCAAAAGTTTCTCAAAACTCTCCCAAACTTTCTCTCACACTCATTCCCTCCCTCTCTACCTCCCTCCCTCTCTCTCTCGATCTCTCTCTCTCTTCCCTCTCCCCTCTCTCCCTTCAAAACGATCTCAAAAATTTCTCAAAACTCTCCCAAACTTTCTCTCACACATTCCCTCCCTCTCCCTTCAAAACATTCTCAAAATTTTCTCAAAACTCTCCCAACTTTCTCTCACTCATTCCCTCCTCTCTCCCTCATCCCTCTCACTCTCGCTCCCTCTCTTCCTTCTCTCTCCCTCATCCCTCTCTTCCTCTCTCCTTCAAAACTTTCTCAAAACTCTCCCAAACTTTCTCTCACACTCATTCCCTCCCTCTCTACCTTCAAAACTTTCTCGAAACTCTCCAAACTTTCTCTCACACTATTCACCTCCCTCTCTCCCTCATCCCTCTCTCTCTCTCTCTCTCTCTCCCTCTCTCCCTTCAAAACTTTCTCAAAAGTTTCACAAAGCTTTTCAAAACTCTCCCAAACTTTCTCTCACTCATTCCCTCCCTCTCTCCCTCATCCCTCTTTCCCTCTCTCTCCATCTCTTCCCTCTCTCCCCTCTCAAAACTTTTCAAAACTCTCCCAAACTTTCTCTCACACTCATCCCCTCCCTCTCTCCCTTATCCCTCTCTCTCTCTTCCTCTCTCTCCCTCGTCCCTCTCTTCCTCTCTCCCTTCAAAAATTCTCAAACTTTTCAAAACGCTCCCAAACTTTCTCTCACACTCATTCCCTCTCTCCCTCATCCCTCACTCTCTCTCTCTCTCCCTCGTCCCTCTCTCTCTCCCATCAAAAGTTTCTCAAAACTCTCCCAAATTTTCTCTCACATTCATTCCTCCCTGTCTACCTCCCTCCATCTCTCTCTCCCTCTCCCTCTCCCTCTCCCTCTCTCTCTCTCTCTCTCTCTCTCTCTCTCTCTCTCTCTCTCTCTCTCTCTCTCTCTCTCTCTCTCTCTCTCTCTCTCTCTCGCCTCAAAACGTTCTCAAACGTTTCTCAAAACTCTCGCAAACTTTCTCTCACACTCATTCCCTCCCTCTCTACCTCCCTCCCTCTCTCTTTCTCTCTCTCGATCTCTCTCCCTTCCCTCTCTCCCCTCTCTTCCTCTCTCCCTTCAAACTATCTAAAAAAAATCCCCAAACTCTCGCAAACTTTCTCTCACACTCATTCCCTCCCTCTATGCCTCCCTCCCTCTCTCTCTTTCTCTCTCTCGATCTCTCTCTCTCTTCCCTCTCTTCCTCTCTCCCTTCAAAACGATCTAAAAAATATCTCAAAACTCTCCCAAACTCTCTCACTCATTCCATATCTCTCTCCCTCATCCCTCTCTCTCTCGCCCCCTCTCCCTCTCTTCCTTCTCTCTCCCTCTCTTCCTCTCTCGCTTCAAAACATTCTCAAAACTCTCCCAAACTTTCTCTCACACTCATTCCCTCCCTCTCTCCCTTCAAAACATTCTCAAAACTCTCCCAAACTTTCTCTGACTCATTCCCTCCCTCTCTCCCTCATCCCTCTCTCTCTCTCTCTCTCTCCCTTCAAAACGTTCTCAAAAGTTTCACAAAACTTTTCAAAACTCTCCCAAACTTTCCCTCACACTCATTCCCTCCATCTCTCCCTCTCTCCCGCTCTCCCTCGCTTCCCTCTCTTCCTTCTCTCTCCTCTCAAAACTTTTCAAAACGTTCTCAAAACGTTCTCAAATCTCTCCAAACGTTCTCTCACATTCATTGCCTCCCTCTCTACCTCCCTCCATCTCTCTTCCCTCTCTCCCCTCAAAACTTTCTCAAAACTTTCTCAATACTCTCCCAACCTTTCTCTCACACTCATTCCCTCCCTCTCTACCTACCACCCTCTCTATCTCTCTCTCGCTCTCTCTCTCTCTTCCCTCTCTTCCTTCAAAACGTTCTAAAAAATTCTCAAATGTTTCTCAAACTCACCCAAACTTTCTCTCACACATTCCCTCCCTCTCTCCCTTCAAAACTTTCTCAAAACGTTCTCAAAACTCTCCCAAACTTTCTCTCACACATTCCCTCCCTCTCTCCCTCATCCCTCTCTCTCTCCCTTCATCCCTCGCTCTCTCTCCCTCTCTTCCTTCTCTCTCTTCCCTCTCAAAACTTTTCAAACTCTCCCAAACTTTCTCTCACACTCATTCGCTCCCTCTCTCCCTCATCCCTCTCTCTCTCACGCTCTCTCTCCCTCGTCCCTCTCTCTCTCTCTCTCCCCTCTCAACTTTCTCAAAACGTTTCAAAACTTTCTCAAAACTCTCCCAAACTTTCTCACATTCATTGCCTCCCTCTCTACCTCCGTCCATCTCTCGCTCTCTCTTCCCTCTCTTCCCTGTCTCCCTCTCGCCCCTCAAAAGCTTTCTCAAAACTTTCCCAAACTTTCTCTCACACTCATTCCCTCCTTCTCTCCCTCATCCCACTCTCTTTCTATCTCCCTCTCTCCCTTCAAAACGTTCTCAAAAGTTTCACAAAACTTTTCAAAACTCTCCCAAACTTTCTCACTCATTCCTTCCTCTCTCCCTCATCCCTCTCTCTCGCTCTCTCTCCCTCGTCCCTCTCTCCCTTCAAAATGTTCTCAAATTTTCTCAAAACTATTCAAAACTCTCCCAAACTTTCTCTCACTCATTCCCTCCCTCTCGCTCATCCCTCTCTTTCTCTCTCACTCTCTCTCTCGTCCCTCTCTCTCTCTGTCCCCGCTCAACTTTCTCAAAACTCTCCCAAACTTTCTCTCACATTCATTGACTCCTCTCTACCTCCCTCCATCTCGCTCTCTCTTCCCTCTCTCCCCTCAAAACTTTCTCAAAACTCTCCCAAACTTTCTCTCACACTTATTCCCTCCCCCTCTCTCTCTCTCTCCCCTCTCCCTCAAAACGTTCTCAACAATTTCTCAAAACTCTCCCAAACTTTCTCTCACGCTCATTCCCTCCCTCTGTCCCTCATCCCACTCTCTCTCTCTCCCTTCAAAACTTTCTCAAATCTTTCACAAAACTTTTCAAAACTCTCCCAAACTTTCTCTCACACTCATTCCCTCCATCTCTCCCTCATCCCTCTCTCTCGCTCTCTTCCCTCGCTCCCTCTCTCCCTCTGTTCCTAGTCCCTCTCTTCCTCTCCCTTCATAACTTTCTCAAGTTTCTCAAAAGTTTCTCAAAACTCTCCTAAACGTTCTCTCACACTCATTTCCTCCCTCTCTACCTCCCTCACTCTCTCTCTTTCTCTGTGTATCTCTTCCCTCTCTTACTTCTCTCACTCACTCCCTTCAAAACGTTCTAAAAAAATTCTCAAAACTTTCTCAAAACTCTCCCAAACTTTCTCTCACACTCATTCCTCTCTCTCTCTCCCTTCAAAAGTTTCACAAAACTTTTTCAAAACTCTCCCAAACTTTCTCTCACACTCATTCCCTCCCTCTCTCCCTCATCCTCTCTCTCTCTCCCTCGTCCCTCTCTCTCTCTCTCTCTCTCCCCTCTCAACTTTCTCAAACTCTCCCAAACTTTCTCACATTCATTGCCTCCCTCTCTACCTCCCTCCATCTCTCTCTCTCTCGCTCTCACTTCCCTGTCTCCCTCTCTCCCCTCAAAACTTTCTCAAAACTCTCCAAACTTTCTCTCACCTCATTCCCTCCCTCTCTCCCTCATCCCATTCTCTTTCTCTCTCCCTCTCTCCCTTCAAAACTTTCACAAAACTTTTCAAAACTCTCCCAAACTTTCTCTCACTCATTCCCTCCCTCTCTACCTCCCTCCCTCTCTTGCCCTCGCTCCTTCAAAAATGTCTCAACAATTTCTCAAAGGTTTCTCAAAACTTTCCCAAACTTTCTCACGCTCATTCCCTCCCTCTCTCCCTCATCCCTCTCTCTCTCCCTTCAAAACGTTCTCAAATCTTTCACAAAACTTTTCAAAACTCTCCCAAACTTTCTCTCACTCATTCCCTCCATCTCTCCCTCATCCCTCTCTCTCTCGCTCCCTCCCTCTTCCCTCTGTTCCTCATCCCTCTCTCCCTTCAAGTTCTCAAACTTTTCAAAACTCTCCCAAACTTCCTCTCACACTCATTCCCTCCCTCTCTCCCTCTTCCCTCTCTCTCTCGCTCTCTCCTCGCCCCTCTCTCCCCTCAAAAGTTTTCAAAACGTTCTCAAAACTCTCCCAAACTTTCTCTCACACTCATTCCCCCCCTCTCCCTACAAAACATTCTCAAAATTTTCTCAAAACTCTCCCAACCTTCCTCTCACACTCATTCCCTCCCTCTCTCCCTCATCCCTCTCTCTCTCTCTCGCTCCCTCTCTTCCTTCTCTCTCCCTCTCTCCATATAACCATAACAGCACGGAAACAGGCCATCTCGGCCCTTCAAGTCCGTACCGAACATTTTTTTTAAAAATTAAAAATAATACTTACCCCTAGTCCCATCTACCTGCACTCAGACCATAACCCTCCATTCCTTTCCGTCCATATACCCATCCAATCTATTTTTAAAGGATAACATCGAACCTGCCTCCACCACTTCCACTGGAAGCTCATTCAACACAGCTACCACTCTCTGAGTAAAGAAGTTCCCCCTAATGTTCCCCCTAAACTTCTGTCCTTAATTCTCAGTCATGTCCCCTTGTTTGAATCTTCCCTACTCTCAATGGGAAAAGCTTATCCACGTCCACTCTGTCTAACCCGCTCATAATTTTAAAGACCTCTATCAAGTCCCCTCTTAACCTTCTGCGCTCCAAAGAATAAAGACCTAACTTGTTCACCTTTCTCTGTAACTTAGTTCCAAAACCCAGGCAACATTCTAGTAAATCTCCTCTGTACTCTCTCTATTTTGTTGACATCCTTCCTATAATTAGGCGACGAAAATTGTACTCCATACTCCAGAATTGGCCTCACCAATGCTTGTACAATTTTAACATTACATCCCAACTTCTATATTCAGTGCTCTGATTTATAAAGGCCAGCACACCAAAAGCTTTCTTTACCACCCTATCTACATGAGATTCCACCTTCAGGGAACTATGCACAGTTATTCCTAGATCCCTCTGTTCAACTGCATTCCTCAATTCGCTACCATTTACTGTGTACGTCCTATTTTGATTTGTCCTGCCGTGATGTAGCACCTCATATTTGTCAGCATTAAACTCCATCTGCCATCTTTCAGCCCACTCTTCCAAATGGCCTAAATCTCTCTGTAGACTTTGAAAATCTACTTCATTATCCACAACACCACCTATCTTAGTATCGTCTGCATACTTACTAATCCAATTTTCCCACACCTTCATCCAGATCATTGATATACATGACAAACAACAGTGGACCCCAACACAGACCCCTGAGGCACCCCACTAGTCACCGGCCTCCAACCTGACAAAACAGCCATCCACCATTACTCTCTGGCATCTCCCATTCAGCCACTGTTGAATCCATCTTGCTACTCCACCATTAATACCCAACAATTGAATCTATTTACCAACCTTCCATGAGGAACCTTGTCAAAGGCCTTACTGGTCCATATAAACAACATCCACTGCATTACCCTCATCAATTTCCTAGTAACCTCTTCGAAAAATTCAAGATTAGTCAAGCATGACCTTCCAGGCACAAATCCATGTTGACTGTTCCTAATCAGACCCTGCTTATCCAGATGCTTATATATATATTATCTTTAAGTATCCTTTCCATTAATTTGCCCACCACTGACGTCAAACTAACAGGTCTATAATTGCTAGGTTTACTCTTTGAACCCTTTTTAAACAACGGAACAACATGCGCAGTACGCCAATCCTCCGGCACTATTCCCGTTTCTAATGACATTTGAAATATTTCTGTCATAGCCCTGCTATTTCTACACTAACTTCCCCTCAATGTCCTAGGGAATATCCTGTCAGGAGCTGGAGACTTATCCGTTTTCATATTTTTCAAAAGTGTCCGCACTCCTCTTCTTTGAATCTCACAGTTTCCATTGCTACTCTGCTCGTTTCCCTTACCTCACATAATTCCATATCCTTCTCCTTCGTGAATACCGAAGAAAAGAAATTGTTCAATATCTCCCCCATCTCTTTTGGCTCTGCAGATAGCTGTCCACTCTGACTCTCTAATGGACCGATTTTTTCCTTGTTATCCTCTTGCTATTAATATAGCTGTAGAAACCCTTTGGATTTACTTTCACCTTACTTGCCAAAGCAACCTCATATCTTCTTTTAGCTTTTCTAATTTCTTTCTTAATATTCTTTTTACATTCTTTATACTCCTCAAGCACCTCATTTACTCCATGCTGCCTATAATTATTGTAGATCTCTCTCTTTTTCCGAACCATGTGTCCAATTTCCCTTGAAAACCATGGCTCTTTCCATTTTTTACTATTTCCTTTCAACCGAACAGGGACATAAGATTCTGTACTTAAAATTTCACCCTTAAATGTCCTCCATTTTTCTTCCACATCCTTCCATAAAACAACATGTCCCAATTCACTCCTTTTAAATTCTTTCGCATCTCCTCAAAGTTAGCCTTTCTCCAAACAAAAATCTCACCCTAGGTCCAGTTCTGACCCTCTCCATAATTATATTGAAACTAATGGTATTGTGATCACTGGACCCGAAGTGCTCCCCGACGCATACCTCCGCCACCTGCCCTGTCTCATTTCCTAACAGGAGGTCCAGCACTGCCCCTTCTCTAGTAGGTACCACTATGTATTGCTGCAAAAAACTATCTTGCACACAATTTTACAAACTCAAACCATCCAGCCCTTTTACAGAATGTGTTTCCCCAGTCTATGTGTGGAAAATTGAAATCTCCCACAATCACTACCTTGTGCTACTACTAATATCTGCTATCCCCTTACATATTTGCTCTTCCAATTCTCGCTCCCCATTTGGCGGTCTATAATACACCCCTATAAGTGTTGCTACACCTTTCCCATTTCTCAGTTCCACCCAAATAGCCTCCTAGACGAGCCCTCTAATCTATCCTGCCAAAGCACTGCTGTAATATCTTCCTTGACAAGCAATGCAACACCCCCACCTCTTGCCCTCCAATTCTATCACCCCTGAAGCAAACGAAATCCTGGAATATTTATTTGCCAATCACAGCCCTCCTGCAACCATGTTTCACTGATCGCCACAACATCATACTTCCAGGTGTCAATCCAGGCTCTAAGCTCATCCACCTTTCTTACAATGCTCCTAGGCATTAAAATATACACATTTAAGAAACCCACACCACTTATTCTCTGTTTATTATCTTTTTCTTCTTTCTCCCCTACATTTTGGGTCCGAGTGCTTCCCTTCTCTGCCCCTGCCTCCCACATTTTCCACTTAGCTTTCTCCTGCAAAACTTCTCAAAACTCTCCAAACTTTCTCTCACTCATTCCCTCCATCTCTCCCTTCAAAGCGTTCTCAAAACGTTCTCAAAACTCTCCCAAACTCTCATTCCCTCCCTCTCTCGCTCATCCCACTCTCTCCCTCTCTCCCTTCAAAACTTTCACAAAACTTTTCAAAACTCTCCCAAGCTTTCTCTCACACTCATTCCCTCCCTCTCTCCCTCACCCTCACTCTCTCTCCCTCGTCCCTCTTTCTCTCTCTCTCTCCCCTCAAAACTTTCTCAAAATCTCCCAAGCTTTCTCTCACATTCATTGCCTCCCTCTGTACATCGCTCCATCTCTCTCTCTCGCTCTCTCCCCTCAAACGTTCTCAAAACTCTCCCAAACTTTCTCTCACACTCATTCCCTCCCTCTCTACATCCCTCCCTCTCTCTCTCTCTCTCTCTATCTCTCTCCCCTCTCTTCCTTCTCTCCCTTCAAAACGTTCTCAAAACTCTCCCAAACTTTCTCTCACGCTCATTCCATCCCTCTCTCCCTCATCCCTCTCTCTCTCTCTCTCTCTCCTTCAAAACTTCACAAATTTTTCAAAACTCTCGCAAATTTCTCTCACACTCATTCCCTCCATCTCTCCCTCATCCATCTCTCCCTCTGTTCCTCGTCCCTCTCTTCCCTCTCTCCTTTCAAAACATTCTCAAAAGTTTCTCAAAACTCTCCCAAACTTCCTCTCACTCATTCCCTCCCTCTCTACCTCCCTCCATCTCTCTCTCTCTCTCTTGCTCTCTCCCTCTCTCCCTCAAAACTTCTCAAAACTCTCCCAAACTTTCTCTCACACTCATTCCCTCCCTCTCTACCTCCCCCCCTCTCTCTCTCTCTCTCTCTCTCTCGCTCTGTCTCTTCCTTCTCTCCCTCTCTCCCTTCAAAACGAATTCAAAAATTTCTCAAAACTCTCCCAAACTTTCTCTCACACTCATTCCCTCCCTCTCCTTCAAAACATTCTCAAAATTTTCTCAAACTCTCCCAAACTTTCTCTCACTCATTCCCGCCCTCTCTCCTCATCCCTCTCTCTCTCGCTCCCTCTCTTCCTTCTCTCTCCCTCTCTCCTCTCTTCCTCTCTCCCTTCAAAGTTTCTGAAAACTCTCCCAAACTTTCTCTCACACTCATTCCCTCCCTTCAAAACGTTCTCAAAACTCTCCCAAACTTTCTCTCACTCATTCCCTCCCTCTCTCCCTCATCCCTCTCTCTCCCTTCAAAACTTTCTCAAAAGTTTCACAAAACTTGTCAAAACTCTCCCAAACTTTCTCTCACATTCATTCCCTCCCTCTCTCCCTCATCCCTCTCGCTCCCTCTCTTCCCTCTCGAAACTTTCAAAACTCTCCCAAACTTTCTCTCACTCATTCCCTCCCTCTCTCCTCATCCCTCTCTTGCTCCTCTCTTCCCTCTCTCTCCCTCGTCCCTCTCTACCTTCTCCCTTCAAAAGTTTCTCAAAACCTTTCAAAACTCTCCCAAACTTTCTCTCACACTCATTCCCTCCATCTCTCCTCATCCCTCACTCTCTATCTCTCCCCTCAAACCTTTCCAAAACTTTCTCTCACATTCATTGCCTCCCTCTCTACCTCCCTCCATCTCTCTCTCTCTCTTCCCTCTCTCCCCTCAAAACTTTCTCAAAACTCTCCCAACTTCTCACTCATTCCCTCCCTCTCTACCTCCTCCCTCTCTCTCTTTCTCTCTCTCTCTTCCCTCTCTTCCCACTCTCCCCTCTCTTCCTTCTCTCACTCTCTCCTTCAAAACGTTCTCAAAACTCCCCCAAACTTTCTCTCACTCATTCCCTCCCTCTCTCCCTTCAAAAGTTTCTCAAACTCTCCCAAACTTTCTCTCACACTCATTCCCTCCCTCTCTCCCTCATCCCTCTCTCGCTCCCTCTCTTCCCTCTTCCTCTCTCCCTTCAAAACTTTCTCAAAACTCTCCCAAACTTTCTCTCACTCATTCCCTCCCTCTCTCCCTCATCCCCTCTCTCTCTCTCTCTCTCTCTCTCTCTCTCTCTCTCTCTCTTCCTTCTCTCACTCACTCCCTTCAAAACGTTCTAAAAAAATTCTCAAAACTCTCCCAAACTTTCTCTCACACTCATTCCCTCTCTCTCTCTCCCTTCAAAAGTTTCACAAAACTTTTCAAAACTCTCCCAAACTTTCTCTCACACTCATTCCCTCCCTCTCTCCCTCATCCCTCTCTCTCTCTCTCCCTCGTCCCTCTCTCTCTCTCTCCCCTCTCAACGTTCTCAAAACTCTCCCAAACTTTCTCACATTCATTGCCTCCCTCTCTACCTCCCTCCATCTCTCTCTCTCTCGCTCTCTCTTCCCTGTCTCCCTCTCTCCCCTCAAAACGTTCTCAAAACTCTCCCAAACTTTCTCTCACACTCATTCCCTCCCTCTCTCCCTCATCCATTCTCTTTCTCTCTCCCTCTCTCCCTTCAAAACTTTCACAAAACTTTTCAAAACTCTCCCAAACTTTCTCTCACTCATTCCCTCCCTCTCTACCTCCCTCCCTCTCTTGCCCTCGCTCCCTTCAAAAATGTCTCAACAATTTCTCAAAGGTTTCTCAAAACTCTCCCAAACTTTCTCACGCTCATTCCCTCCCTCTCTCCCTCATCCCTCTCTCTCTCCCTTCAAAACGTTCTCAAATCTTTCACAAAACGTTTCAAAACTCTCCCAAACTTTCTCTCACTCATTCCCTCCAGCTCTCCCTCATCCCTCTCTCTCTCGCTCCCTCCCTCTTCCCTCTGTTCCTCATCCCTCTCTCCCTTCAAGTTTCTCAAAACTTTTCAAAACTCTCCCAAACTTCCTCTCACACTCATTCCCTCCCTCTCTCCCTCTTCCCTCTCTGTCTCGCTCTCTCCCTCGCCCCTCTCTCCCCTCAAAAGTTTTCAAAACTTTCTCAAAACTCTCCCAAACTTTCTCTCACACTCATTCCCCGCTCTCCTTCAAAACATTCTCAAAATTTTCTCAAAACTCTCCCAACCTTCCTCTCACACTCATTCCCTCCCTCTCTCCCTCATCCTCTCTCTCTCTCGCTCCCTCTCTTCCTTCTCTCTCCCTCTCTCCATATAACCATATAACCATAACAGCACGGAAACAGGCCATCTCGGCCCTTCAAGTCCGTACCGAACATTTTTTTTTAAAATTAAAAATAAATGCTTACCCTAGTCCCATCTACCTGCACTCAGACCATAACCCTCCATTCCTTTCCCGTCCATATACCCATCCAATCTATTTTTAAAGGATAACATCGAACCTGCCTCCACCACTTCCACTGGAAGCTCATTCAACACAGCTACCACTCTGAGTAAAGAAGTTCCCCCTAATGTTCCCCCTAAACTTCTGTCCTTAATTCTCAAGTCATGTCCCCTTGTTTGAATCTTCCCTACTCTCAATGGGAAAAGCTTATCCACGTCCACTCTGTCTAACCCGCTCATAATTTTAAAGACCTCTATCAGTCCCCTCTTAACCTTCTGTGCTCCAAAGAATAAAGACCTAACTTGTTCAACCTTTCTCTGTAACTTAGTTCCAAAACCCAGGCAACATTCTAGTAAATCTCCTCTGTACTCTCTCTATTTTGTTGACATCCTTCCTATAATTAGGCGACGAAAATTGTACTCCATACTCCAGAATTGGCCTCACCAATGCCTTGTACAATTTTAACATTACATCCCAACTTCTATATTCAATGTTCTGATTTATAAAGGCCAGCACACCAAAAGCTTTCTTTACCACCCTATCTACATGAGATTCCACCTTCAGGGAACTATGCACAGTTATTCCTAGATCCCTCTGTTCAACTGCATTCCTCAATTCGCTACCATTTACTGTGTACGTCCTATTTTGATTTGTCCTGCCGTGATGTAGCACCTCATATTTGTCAGCATTAAACTCCATCTGCCATCTTTCAGCCCACTCTTCCAAATGGCCTAAATCTCTCTGTAGACTTTGAAAATCTACTTCATTATCCACAACACCACCTATCTTAGTATCATCTGCATACTTACTAATCCAATTTTCCACACCTTCATCCAGATCATTGATATACATGACTAACAACAGTGGACCCAACACAGACCCCTGAGGCACCCCACTAGTCACCGGCCTCCAACCTGACAAACAGCCATCCACCATTACTCTCTGGCATCTCCCATTCAGCCACTGTTGAATCCATCTTGCTACTCCACCATTAATACCCAACAATTGAATCTTATTAACCAACCTTCCATGAGGAACCTTGTCAAAGGCCTTACTGAAGTCCATATAAACAACATCCACTGCATTACCCTCATCAATTTCCCTAGTAACCTCTTAGAAAAATTCAAGATTAGTCAAGCATGACCTTCCAGGCACAAATCCATGTTGACTGTTCCTAATCAGACCCTGCTTATCCAGATGCTTATATATATTATCTTTAAGTATCCTTTCCATTAATTTGCCCACCACTGACGTCAAACTAACAGGTCTATAATTGCTAGGTTTACTCTTTGAACCCTTTTTAAACAACGGAACAACATGCGCAGTACGCCAATCCTCCGGCACTATTCCCGTTTCTAATGACATTTGAAATATTTCTGTCATAGCCCCTGCTATTTCTACACTAACTTCCCTCAATGTCCTAGGGAATATCCTGTCACTTATCCGTTTTCATATTTTCAAAGTGTCCGCACCTCCTCTTCTTTGAATCTCACAGTTTCCATTGCTACTCTGCTCGTTTCCCTTACCTCACATAATTCCATATCCTTCTCCTTCGTGAATACCGAAGAAAAGAAATTGTTCAATATCTCCCCCATCTCTTTTGGCTCTGCAGATAGCTGTCCACTCTGACTCTCTAATGGACCGATTTTATTCCTTGTTATCCTCTTGCTATTAATATAGCTGTAGAAACCCTTTGGATTTACTTTCACCTTACTTGCCAAAGCAACCTCATATCTTCTTTTAGCTTTTCTAATTTCTTTCTTAATATTCTTTTTACATTCATTTATACTCCTCAAGCACCTCATTTACTCCATGCTGCCTATAATTATTGTAGATCTCTCTCTTTTTCCGAACCATGTGTCCAATTTCCCTTGAAAACCATGGCTCTTTCCATTTTTTACTATTTCCTTTCAACCGAACAGGGACATAAAGATTCTGCACTTAAATTTCACCCTTAAATGTCCTCCATTTTTCTTCCACATCCTTCCCATAAAACAACATGTCCCAATTCACTCCTTTTAAATTCTTTCGCATCTCCTCAAAGTTAGCCTTTCTCCAAACAAAAATCTCAACCCTATGTCGAGTTCTGACCCTCTCCATAATTATATTGAAACTAATGGTATTGTGATCACTGGACCCGAAGTGCTCCCCGACGCATACCTCCGCCACCTGCCCTGTCTCATTTCCTAACAGGAGGTCCAGCACTGCCCCTTCTCTAGTCGGTACCTCTATGTATTGCTGCAAAAAACTATCTTGCACACATTTTACAAACTCCAAACCATCCAGCCCTTTTACAGAATGTGTTTCCCAGTCTATGTGTGGAAAATTGAAATCTCCCACAATCACTACCTTGTGCTTACTACTAATATCTGCTATCCCCTTACATATTTGCTCTTCCAATTCTCGCTCCCCATTTGGCGGTCTATAATACACCCCTATAAGTGTTGCTACACCTTTCCCATTTCTCAGTTCCACCCAAATAGCCTCCCTAGACGAGCCCTCTAATCTATCCTGCCAAAGCACTGCTGTAATATCTTCCTTGACAAGCAATGCAACACCCCCACCTCTTGCCCCTCCAATTCTATCACCCCTGAAGCAACGAAATCCTGGAATATTTATTTGCCAATCACAGCCCTCCTGCAACCATGTTTCACTGATCGCCACAACATCATACTTCCAGGTGTCAATCCAGGCTCTAAGCTCATCCACCTTTCTTACAATGCTCCTAGCATTAAAATATACACATTTAAGAAACCCACCACCACTTATTCTCTGTTTATTATCTTTTTCTTCTTTCTCCCCTACATTTGGGTCCGAGTGCTTCCCTTCTCTGCCTGCCTCCCCACATTTTCCACTTAGCTTTCTCCCTTCAAAACTTTCTCAAAACTCTCCCAAACTTTCTCTCACACTCATTCCCTCCCTCTCCCCTTCAAAACGTTCTCAAAACGTTCTCAAAACTCTCCCAAACTCTCATTCCCTCCCTCTCTCCCTCATCCCACTCTCTCCCTCTCTCCCTTCAAAACTTTCACAAAACTTTTCAAAACTCTCCCAAGCTTTCTCTCACACTCATTCCCTCCCTCTCTCCCTCACCCTCACTCTCTCTCCCTCGTCCCTCTCTCTCTCTCTCTCTCCCCTCAAAACTTTCTCAAAACTCTCCCAAGCTTTCTCTCACATTCATTGCCTCCCTCTGTACATCGCTCCATCTCTCTCTCTCGCTCTCTCCCCTCAAAACGTTCTCCAAACTCTCCCAAACTTTCTCTCACACTCATTCCCTCCCTCTCTACATCCCTCCCTCTCTCTCTCTCTCTATCTCTCTCCCTCTCTTCCTTCTCTCCCTTCAAAACGTTCTTCAAAACTCTCCCAAACTTTCTCTCACGCTCATTCCCATCCCTCTCTCCCTCATCCCGCTCTCTCTCTCTCTCTCTCTCCCTTCAAAACTTTCACAAATGTTTTCAAAACTCTCCCAAACTTTCTCTCACACTCATTCCCTCCATCTCTCCCTCATCCATTTCTCCCTCTGTTCCTCGTCCCTCTCTTCCCTCTCTCCTTTCAAAACATTCTCAAAAGTTTCTCAAAACTCTCCCAAACTTCCTCTCACTCATTCCCTCCCTCTCTACCTCCCTCCATCTCTCTCTCTCTCTCTTGCTCTCTCCCTCTCTCCCCTCAAAACCTTCTCAAACTCTCCCAAACTTTCTCTCACACTCATTCCCTCCCTCTCTATCTCCCCCCCTTCTCTCTCTCTCTCTCTCTCTCTTCCTTCTCTCCCTCTCTCCCTTCAAAACGAATTCAAAAATTTCTCAAAACTCTCCCAAACTTTCTCTCACACTCATTCCCTCCCTCTCCCTTCAAAACATTCTCAAAATTTTCTCAAAACTCTCCCAAACTTTCTCTCACACTCATTCCCGCACTCTCTCCCTCATCCCTCTCTCTCTCACTCCCTCTCTTCCTTCTCTTCCTCTCTCCCTTCAAAAGTTTCTGAAAACTCTCCCAAACTTTCTCTCACTCATTCCCTCCCTTCAAAACGTTCTCAAAACTCTCCCAAATTTTCTCTCACTCATTCCCTCCCTCTCTCCCTCATCCCTCTCTCTCCCTTCAAAACTTTCTCAAAAGTTTCACAAAACTTGTCAAAACTCTCCCAAACTTTCTCTCACATTCATTCCCTCCCTCTCTCCCTCATCCCTCTCGCTCCCTCTCTTCCCTCTCAAAACTTTTCAAAAACTCTCCCAAACTTTCTCTCACTCATTCCCTCCCTCTCTCCCTCATCCCTCTCTCTTGCTCCCTCTCTGCCCTCTCTCTCCCTCGTCCCTCTCTACCTCTCTCCCTTCAAAAGTTTCTCAAAACCTTTCAAAACTCTCCCAAACTTTCTCTCACACTCATTCCCTCCATCTCTCCCTCATCCCTCACTCTCTATCTCTCCCCTCAAAACTTTCCAAAACTTTCTCTCACATTCATTGCCTCCCTCTCTACCTCCCTCCATCTCTCTCTCTCTTCCCTCTCTCCCCTCAAAACTTTCTCAAACTCTCCCAACTTTCTCACTCATTCCCTCCCTCTCTACCTCCCTCCCTCTCTCTCTTTCTCTCTCTCTCTTCCCTCTCTTCCCGCTCTCCCCTCTCTTCCTTCTCTCACTCTCTCCCTTCAAAACGTTCTCAAAACTCCCCCAAACTTTCTCTCACTCATTCCCTCCCTCTCTCCCTTCAAAAGTTTCTCAAAACTCTCCCAAACTTTCTCTCACACTCATTCCCTCCCTCTTCCCTCATCCCTCTCTCGCTCCCTCTCTTCCCTCTTCCTCTTCTCCCTTCAAAACTTTCTCAAAACTCTCCCAAACTTTCTCTCACTCATTCCCTCCCTCTCTCCCTCACCCCCTCTCTCTCTCTCTCTCTCTCTCTCTCTCTCTCTCTCTCTCTCTCTCTCTCTCTCTCTCTCTCTCTCTCTTCCTTCTCTCACTCACTCCCTTCAAAACGTTCTAAAAAATTTCTCAAAACTCTCCCAAACTTTCTCTCACACTCATTCCCTCTCTCTCTCTCCCTTCAAAAGTTTCACAAAACTTTTCAAAACTCTCCCAAACTTTCTCTCACACTCATTCCCTCCCTCTCTCCCTCATCCCTCTCTCTCTCTCTCCCTCGTCCCTCTCTCTCTCTCTCCCCTCTCAACTTTCTCAAAACTCTCCCAAACTTTCTCACATTCATTGCCTCCCTCTCTACCTCCCTCCATCTCTCTCTCTCTCGCTCTCTCTTCCCTGTCTCCCTCTCTCCCCTCAAAACTTTCTCAAAACTCTCCCAAACTTTCTCTCACACTCATTCCCTCCCTCTCTCCCTCATCCCATTCTCTTTCTCTCTCCCTCTCTCCCTTCAAAACTTTCACAAAACTTTTCAAAACTCTCCCAAACTTTCTCTCACTCATTCCCTCCCTCTCTACCTCCCTCCCTCTCTTGCCCTCGCTCCCTTCAAAAATGTCTCAACAATTTCTCAAAGGTTTCTCAAAACTCTCCCAAACTTTCTCACGCTCATTCCCTCCCTCTCTCCCTCATCCCTCTCTCTCTCCCTTCAAACGTTCTCAAATCTTTCACAAAACGTTTCAAAACTCTCCCAAACTTTCTCTCACTCATTCCCTCCAGCTCTCCCTCATCCCTCTCTCTCTCGCTCCCTCCCTCTTCCCTCTGTTCCTCATCCCTCTCTCCCTTCAAGTTTCTCAAAAACTTTTCAAAACTCTCCCAAACTTCCTCTCACACTCATTCCCTCCCTCTCTCCCTCTTCCCTCTCTGTCTCGCTCTCTCCCTCGCCCCTCTCTCCCCTCAAAAGTTTTCAAAACTTTCTCAAAACTCTCCCAAACTTTCTCTCACACTCATTCCCCGCTCTCCCTTCAAAAACATTCTCAAAATTTTCTCAAAACTCTCCCAACCTTCCTCTCACACTCATTCCCTCCCTCTCTCCCTCATCCCTCTCTCTCTCTCGCTCCCTCTCTTCCTTCTCTCTCCCTCTCTCCATATAACCATATAACCATAACAGCACGGAAACAGGCCATCTCGGCCCTTCAAGTCCGTACCGAACATTTTTTTTTTTAAATTAAAAATAAATGCTTACCCCTAGTCCCATCTACCTGCACTCAGACCATAACCCTCCATTCCTTTCCCGTCCATATACCCATCAATCTATTTTTAAAGGATAACATCGAACCTGCCTCCACCACTTCCACTGGAAGCTCATTCAACACAGCTACCACTCTCTGAGTAAAGAAGTTCCCCCTAATGTTCCCCCTAAACTTCTGTCCCTTAATTCTCAAGTCATGTCCCCTTGTTTGAATCTTCCCTACTCTCAATGGGAAAAGCTTATCCACGTCCACTCTGTCTAACCCGCTCATAATTTTAAAGACCTCTATCAAGTCCCCTCTTAACCTTCTGTGCTCCAAAGAATAAAGACCTAACTTGTTCAACCTTTCTCTGTAACTTAGTTCCAAAACCCAGGCAACATTCTAGTAAATCTCCTCTGTACTCTCTCTATTTTGTTGACATCCTTCCTATAATTAGGCGACGAAAATTGTACTCCATACTCCAGAATTGGCCTCACCAATGCCTTGTACAATTTTAACATTACATCCCAACTTCTATATTCAATGTTCTGATTTATAAAGGCCAGCACACCAAAAGCTTTCTTTACCACCCTATCTACATGAGATTCCACCTTCAGGGAACTATGCACAGTTATTCCTAGATCCCTCTGTTCAACTGCATTCCTCAATTCGCTACCATTTACTGTGTACGTCCTATTTTGATTTGTCCTGCCGTGATGTAGCACCTCATATTTGTCAGCATTAAACTCCATCTGCCATCTTTCAGCCCACTCTTCCAAATGGCCTAAATCTCTCTGTAGACTTTGAAAATCTACTTCATTATCCACAACACCACCTATCTTAGTATCATCTGCATACTTACTAATCCAATTTTCCACACCTTCATCCAGATCATTGATATACATGACAAACAACAGTGGACCCAACACAGACCCCTGAGGCACCCCACTAGTAACCGGCCTCCAACCTGACAAACAGCCATCCACCATTACTCTCTGGCATCTCCCATTCAGCCACTGTTGAATCCATCTTGCTACTCCACCATTAATACCCAACAATTGAATCTTATTAACCAACCTTCCATGAGGAACCTTGTCAAAGGCCTTACTGAAGTCCATATAAACAACATCCACTGCATTACCCTCATCAATTTCCCTAGTAACCTCTTAGAAAAATTCAAGATTAGTCAAGCATGACCTTCCAGGCACAAATCCATGTTGACTGTTCCTAATCAGACCCTGCTTATCCAGATGCTTATATATATTATCTTTAAGTATCCTTTCCATTAATTTGCCCACCACTGACGTCAAACTAACAGGTCTATAATTGCTAGGTTTACTCTTTGAACCCTTTTTAAACAACGGAACAACATGCGCAGTACGCCAATCCTCCGGCACTATTCCCGTTTCTAATGACATTTGAAATATTTCTGTCATAGCCCCTGCTATTTCTACACTAACTTCCCTCAATGTCCTAGGGAATATCCTGTCAGGAGCTGGAGACTTATCCGTTTTCATATTTTTCAAAAGTGTCCGCACCTCCTCTTCTTTGAATCTCACAGTTTCCATTGCTACTCTGCTCGTTTCCCTTACCTCACATAATTCCATATCCTTCTCCTTCGTGAATACCGAAGAAAAGAAATTGTTCAATATCTCCCCCATCTCTTTTGGCTCTGCAGATAGCTGTCCACTCTGACTCTCTAATGGACCGATTTTATTCCTTGTTATCCTCTTGCTATTAATATAGCTGTAGAAACCCTTTGGATTTACTTTCACCTTACTTGCCAAAGCAACCTCATATCTTCTTTTAGCTTTTCTAATTTCTTTCTTAATATTCTTTTTACATTCTTTATACTCCTCAAGCACCTCATTTACTCCATGCTGCCTATAATTATTGTAGATCTCTCTCTTTTTCCGAACCATGTGTCCAATTTCCCTTGAAAACCATGGCTCTTTCCATTTTTTACTATTTCCTTTCAACCGAACAGGGACATAAAGATTCTGCACTTAAAATTTCACCCTTAAATGTCCTCCATTTTTCTTCCACATCCTTCCCATAAAACAACATGTCCCAATTCACTCCTTTTAAATTCTTTCGCATCTCCTCAAAGTTAGCCTTTCTCCAAACAAAAATCTCAACCCTATGTCGAGTTCTGACCCTCTCCATAATTATATTGAAACTAATGGTATTGTGATCACTGGACCCGAAGTGCTCCCCGACGCATACCTCCGCCACCTGCCCTGTCTCATTTCCTAACAGGAGGTCCAGCACTGCCCCTTCTCTAGTCGGTACCTCTATGTATTGCTGCAAAAAACTATCTTGCACACATTTTACAAACTCCAAACCATCCAGCCCTTTTACAGAATGTGTTTCCCAGTCTATGTGTGGAAAATTGAAATCTCCCACAATCACTACCTTGTGCTTACTACTAATATCTGCTATCCCCTTACATATTTGCTCTTCCAATTCTCGCTCCCCATTTGGCGGTCTATAATACACCCCTATAAGTGTTGCTACACCTTTCCCATTTCTCAGTTCCACCCAAATAGCCTCCCTAGACGAGCCCTCTAATCTATCCTGCCAAAGCACTGCTGTAATATCTTCCTTGACAAGCAATGCAACACCCCCACCTCTGCCCCTCCAATTCTATCACCCCTGAAGCAACGAAATCCTGGAATATTTATTTGCCAATCACAGCCCTCCTGCAACCATGTTTCACTGATCGCCACAACATCATACTTCCAGGGGGCAATCCAGGCTCTAAGCTCATCCACCTGTCTTACAATGCTCCTAGCATTAAAATATACACATTTTAAGAAACCCACCACCACTTATTTCTCTGTGTATTATCTTTTTCTTCTTTCTCCCCTACATTTTGGGTCCGAGTGCTTCCTTCTCTGCCTCCTCCTCCCACATTTTCCACTTAGCTTTCTCCCTTCAAAACTTTCTCAAAACTCTCCCAAACTTTCTCTCACACGCATGCCCTCCCTCTCTCCTTCAAACGTTCTCAAAACGTTCTCAAAACTCTCCCAAACTCTCATTCCCTCCCTCTCTCCCTCATCCCACTCTCTCCCTCTCTCCCTTCAAACTTTCACAAAACTTTTTCAAAAACTCTCCCAAGCTTTCTCTCACACTCATTCCCTCCCTCTCTCCCTCACCCTCACTCTCTCTCCCTCGTCCTCTCTCTCTCTCTCTCTCCCCTCAAAACTTTCTCAAAACTCTCCCAAGCTTCTCTCACATTCATTGCCTCCCTCTGTACATCGCTCCATCTCTCTCTCTCGCTCTCTCCCCTCAAAACGTTCTCAAAACTCTCCCAAACTTTCTCTCACACTCATTCCCTCCCTCTCTACATCCCTCCCTCTCTCTCTCTCTCTATCTCTCTCCCCTCTCTTCCTTCTCTCCCTTCAAAACGTTCTCAAAACTCTCCAACTTTCTCTCACGTCATTCCATCCCTCTCTCCCTCATCCCGCTCTCTCTCTCTCTCTCTCTCCCTCAAAACTTTCCACAAATGTTTTCAAAACTCTCCCAAACTTTCTCTCACACTCATTTCCCTCCATCTCTCCCTCATCCATTTCTCCCTCTGTTCCTCGTCCCTCTCTCCCTCTCTCCTTTCAAAACATTCTCAAAAGTTTCTCAAACGCTCCCAAACTTCTGCTCACTCCATTCCCTCCCTCTCTACCTCCCTCCATCTCTCTCTCTCTCTCTTGCTCTCTCCCTCTCTCCCTCTAAGACCTTCTCAAAACTCTCCCAAACTTTCTCTCACACTCATTCCCTCCCTCTCTATCTCCCCCCCTCTCTCTCTCTCTCTCTCTCTCTTCCTTCTCTCCCTCTCTCCCTTCAAAACAATCAAAAATTTCTCAAAACTCTCCCAAACTTTCTCTCCACTCTATTCCCCCCTCTCCCTTCAAAACATTCTCAAAATTTTCTCAAAACTCTCCCAACTTTCTCTCACACTCATTCCCGCACTCTCTCCCTCATCCCTCTCTCTCTCACTCCCTCTCTTCCTTCTCTTCCTCTCTCCCTTCAAAGTTTCTGAAACACTCTCCCAAACTTTTCTCTCACTCATTCCCTCCCTTCAAACGTTCTCAAACTCTCCCAAATTTTCTCTCACTCATCTCCCTCTCTCCCTCATCCCTCTCCTCCCCTTCAAAACTTTCTCAAAAGTTTCACAAAACTTGTCAAAACTCTCCCAAACTTTCCTCTCACATTCATTCCCTCCCTCTCTCCCTCATCCCTCTCGCTCCCTCTCTTCCCTCTCAAAACTTTTCAAACTCTCCCAAACTTTCTCTCACTCATCCCTCCCTCTCTCCCTCATCCCTCTCTCTTGCTCCCTCTCTGCCCTCTCTCTCCCTCGTCCTCTCTACCTCTCCCTTCAAAAGTTTCTCAAAACCTTTCAAAACTCTCCCAAACTTTCTCTCACACTCATCCCTCCATCTCTCCTCATCCCTCACTCTCTATCTCTCCCCTCCAAAACTTTCCAAAACTTTCTCTCACATTCATTGCCTCCCTCTCTACCTCCCTCCATCTCTCTCTCTCTTCCCTCTCTCCCCTCAAAACTTTCTCAAAACTCTCCCAACTTTCTCACTCATTCCCTCCCTCTCTACCTCCCTCCCTCTCTCTCTCTCTCTCTCTCTCTTCCCTCTCTTCCCGCTCTCCCCTCTCTTCCTTCTCTCACTCTCTCCCTTCAAAACGTTCTCAAAACTCCCCAAACTTTCTCTCACTCATTCCCTCCCTCTCTCCCTTCAAAAGTTTCTCAAAACTCTCCCAAACTTTCTCTCACACTCATTCCCTCCCTCTCTCCCTCATCCCTCTCTCGCTCCCTCTCTTCCCTCTTCCTCTCTCCCTTCAAAACTTTCTCAAAACTCTCCCAAACTTTCTCTCACTCATTCCCTCCCTCTCTCCCTCACCCCCCTCTCTCTCTCTCTCTCTCTCTCTCTCTCTCTCTCTCTCTCTCTCTCTCTCTCTCTCTCTTCTTCTCTCACTCACTCCCTTCAAAACGTTCTAAAAAATTT
Source organism: Malacoraja senta (assembly GCA_038087875.1). NCBI lineage: Eukaryota > Metazoa > Chordata > Chondrichthyes > Rajiformes > Rajidae > Malacoraja > Malacoraja senta. Next base: position 177,473 of record JAXLNO010002543.1, on the reverse strand, counting down.
CTCAAAACTCTCCCAAACTTTCTCTCACACTCATTCCCTCTCTCTCTCTCCCTTCAAAAGTTTCACAAAACTTTTCAAAACTCTCCCAAAACTTTCTCTCACACTCATTCCCTCCCTCTCTCCCTCATCCCTCTCTCTCTCTCTCTCCCTCGTCCCTCTCTCTCTCTCTCCCCTCTCAACTTTCTCAAAACTCTCCCAAACTTTCTCACATTCATTGCCTCCCTCTCTACCTCCCTCCATCTCTCTCTCTCTCGCTCTCTCTTCCCTGTCTCCCTCTCTCCCCTCAAAAACTTTCTCAAAACTCTCCCAAACTTTCTCTCACACTCATTCCCTCCCTCTCTCCCTCATCCCATTCTCTTTCTCTCTCCCTCTCTCCCTTCAAAACTTTCACAAAACTTTTCAAAACTCTCCCAAACTTTCTCTCACTCATTCCCTCCCTCTCTACCTCCCTCCCTCTCTTGCCCTCGCTCCCTTCAAAAATGTCTCAACAATTTCTCAAAGGTTTCTCAAAACTCTCCCAAACTTTCTCACGCTCATTCCCTCCCTCTCTCCCTCATCCCTCTCTCTCTCCCTTCAAAACGTTCTCAAATCTTTCACAAAACGTTTCAAAACTCTCCCCAAACTTTCTCTCACTCATTCCCTCCAGCTCTCCCTCATCCCTCTCTCTCTCGCTCCCTCCCTCTTCCCTCTGTTCCTCATCCCTCTCTCCCTTCAAGTTTCTCAAAACTTTTCAAAACTCTCCCAAACTTCCTCTCACACTCATTCCCTCCCTCTCTCCCTCTTCCCTCTCTGTCTCGCTCTCTCCCTCGCCCCTCTCTCCCCTCAAAAGTTTTCAAAACTTTCTCAAAACTCTCCCAAACTTTCTCTCACACTCATTCCCCGCTCTCCCTTCAAAACATTCTCAAAATTTTCTCAAAACTCTCCCAACCTTCCTCTCACACTCATTCCCTCCCTCTCTCCCTCATCCCTCTCTCTCTCTCGCTCCCTCTCTTCCTTCTCTCTCCCTCTCTCCATATAACCATATAACCATAACAGCACGGAAACAGGCCATCTCGGCCCTTCAAGTCCGTACCGAACATTTTTTTTTAAAATTAAAAATAAATACTTACCCCTAGTCCCATCTACCTGCACTCAGACCATAACCCTCCATTCCTTTCCCGTCCATATACCCATCCAATCTATTTTTAAAGGATAACATCGAACCTGCCTCCACCACTTCCACTGGAAGCTCATTCAACACAGCTACCACTCTCTGAGTAAAGAAGTTCCCCCTAATGTTCCCCCTAAACTTCTGTCCCTTAATTCTCAAGTCATGTCCCCTTGTTTGAATCTTCCCTACTCTCAATGGGAAAAGCTTATCCACGTCCACTCTGTCTAACCCGCTCATAATTTTAAAGACCTCTATCAAGTCCCCTCTTAACCTTCTGTGCTCCAAAGAATAAAGACCTAACTTGTTCAACCTTTCTCTGTAACTTAGTTCCAAAACCCAGGCAACATTCTAGTAAATCTCCTCTGTACTCTCTCTATTTTGTTGACATCCTTCCTATAATTAGGCGACGAAAATTGTACTCCATACTCCAGAATTGGCCTCACCAATGCCTTGTACAATTTTAACATTACATCCCAACTTCTATATTCAATGCTCTGATTTATAAAGGCCAGCACACCAAAAGCTTTCTTTACCACCCTATCTACATGAGATTCCACCTTCAGGGAACTATGCACAGTTATTCCTAGATCCCTCTGTTCAACTGCATTCCTCAATTCGCTACCATTTACTGTGTACGTCCTATTTTGATTTGTCCTGCCGTGATGTAGCACCTCATATTTGTCAGCATTAAACTCCATCTGCCATCTTTCAGCCCACTCTTCCAAATGGCCTAAATCTCTCTGTAGACTTTGAAAATCTACTTCATTATCCACAACACCACCTATCTTAGTATCATCTGCATACTTACTAATCCAATTTTCCACACCTTCATCCAGATCATTGATATACATGACAAACAACAGTGGACCCAACACAGACCCCTGAGGCACCCCACTAGTCACCGGCCTCCAACCTGACAAACAGCCATCCACCATTACTCTCTGGCATCTCCCATTCAGCCACTGTTGAATCCATCTTGCTACTCCACCATTAATACCCAACAATTGAATCTTATTAACCAACCTTCCATGAGGAACCTTGTCAAAGGCCTTACTGAAGTCCATATAAACAACATCCACTGCATTACCCTCATCAATTTCCCTAGTAACCTCTTAGAAAAATTCAAGATTAGTCAAGCATGACCTTCCAGGCACAAATCCATGTTGACTGTTCCTAATCAGACCCTGCTTATCCAGATGCTTATATATATTATCTTTAAGTATCCTTTCCATTAATTTGCCCACCACTGACGTCAAACTAACAGGTCTATAATTGCTAGGTTTACTCTTTGAACCCTTTTTAAACAACGGAACAACATGCGCAGTACGCCAATCCTCCGGCACTATTCCCGTTTCTAATGACATTTGAAATATTTCTGTCATAGCCCCTGCTATTTCTACACTAACTTCCCTCAATGTCCTAGGGAATATCCTGTCAGGAGCTGGAGACTTATCCGTTTTCATATTTTTCAAAAGTGTCCGCACCTCCTCTTCTTTGAATCTCACAGTTTCCATTGCTACTCTGCTCGTTTCCCTTACCTCACATAATTCCATATCCTTCTCCTTCGTGAATACCGAAGAAAAGAAATTGTTCAATATCTCCCCCATCTCTTTTGGCTCTGCAGATAGCTGTCCACTCTGACTCTCTAATGGACCGATTTTATTCCTTGTTATCCTCTTGCTATTAATATAGCTGTAGAAACCCTTTGGATTTACTTTCACCTTACTTGCCAAAGCAACCTCATATCTTCTTTTAGCTTTTCTAATTTCTTTCTTAATATTCTTTTTACATTCTTTATACTCCTCAAGCACCTCATTTACTCCATGCTGCCTATAATTATTGTAGATCTCTCTCTTTTTCCGAACCATGTGTCCAATTTCCCTTGAAAACCATGGCTCTTTCCATTTTTTACTATTTCCTTTCAACCGAACAGGGACATAAAGATTCTGCACTTAAAATTTCACCCTTAAATGTCCTCCATTTTTCTTCCACATCCTTCCCATAAAACAACATGTCCCAATTCACTCCTTTTAAATTCTTTCGCATCTCCTCAAAGTTAGCCTTTCTCCAAACAAAAATCTCAACCCTAGGTCCAGTTCTGACCCTCTCCATAATTATATTGAAACTAATGGTATTGTGATCACTGGACCCGAAGTGCTCCCCGACGCATACCTCCGCCACCTGCCCTGTCTCATTTCCTAACAGGAGGTCCAGCACTGCCCCTTCTCTAGTCGGTACCTCTATGTATTGCTGCAAAAAACTATCTTGCACACATTTTACAAACTCCAAACCATCCAGCCCTTTTACAGAATGTGTTTCCCAGTCTATGTGTGGAAAATTGAAATCTCCCACAATCACTACCTTGTGCTTACTACTAATATCTGCTATCCCCTTACATATTTGCTCTTCCAATTCTCGCTCCCCATTTGGCGGTCTATAATACACCCCTATAAGTGTTGCTACACCTTTCCCATTTCTCAGTTCCACCCAAATAGCCTCCCTAGACGAGCCCTCTAATCTATCCTGCCAAAGCACTGCTGTAATATCTTCCTTGACAAGCAATGCAACACCCCCACCTCTTGCCCCTCCAATTCTATCACCCTGAAGCAACGAAATCCTGGGAATATTTATTTGCCAATCACAGCCCTCCTGCAACCATGTTTCACTGATCGCCACAACATCATACTTCCAGGTGTCAATCCAGGCTCTAAGCTCATCCACCTTTCTTACAATGCTCCTAGCATTAAAATATACACATTTAAGAAACCCACCACCACTTATTCTCTGTTTATTATCTTTTCTTCTTTCTCCCCTACATTTGGGTCCGAGTGCTTCCCTTCTCTGCCTCCTGCCTCCCACATTTTCCACTTAGCTTTCTCCCTTCAAAACTTTCTCAAAACTCTCCCAAACTTTCTCTCACACTCATTCCCTCCCTCTCTCCTTCAAAACGTTCTCAAAACGTTCTCAAAACTCTCCCAAACTCTCATTCCCTCCCTCTCTCCCTCATCCCCACTCTCTCCCTCTCTCCCTTCAAAACTTTTCAAAACTCTCCCAAGCTTTCTCTCACACTCATTCCCTCCCTCTCTCCCTCACCCTCACTCTCTCTCCCTCGCCCTCTCTCTCTCTCTCTCCCCTCAAAACTTTCTCAAACTCTCCCAAGCTTTCTCTCACATTCATTGCCTCCCTCTGTACATCGCTCCATCTCTCCCTCTCGCTCTCTCCCCTCAAAACGTTCTCAAAACTCTCCCAAACTTTCTCTCACACTCATTCCCTCCCTCTCTACATCCCTCCCTCTCTCTCTCTCTCTATCTCTCTCCCCTCTCTTCCTTCTCTCCCTTCAAAACGTTCTCAAAACTCTCCCAAACTTTCTCTCACGCTCATTCCATCCCTCTCTCCCTCATCCCGCTCTCCTCTCTCTCTCTCTCTCCCTTCAAAACTTTCACAAATGTTTTCAAAACTCTCCCAAACTTTCTCTCACACTCATTCCCTCCATCTCTCCCTCATCCATTTCTCCCTCTGTTCCTCGTCCCTCTCTTCCCTCTCTCCTTTCAAAACATTCTCAAAAGTTTCTCAAAACTCTCCCAAACTTCCTCTCACTCATTCCCTCCCTCTCTACCTCCCTCCATCTCTCTCTCTCTCTCTCTTGCTCTCTCCCTCTCTCCCCTCAAAACCTTCTCAAAACTCTCCCAAACTTTCTCTCACACTCATTCCCTCCCTCTCTATCTCCCCCCCTTCTCTCTCTCTCTCTCTCTCTTCCTTCTCTCCCTCTCTCCCTTCAAAACGAATTCAAAAATTCTCAAAACTCTCCCCAAACTTTCTCTCACACTCATTCCCTCCCTCTCCCTTCAAAACATTCTCAAAATTTTCTCAAAACTCTCCCAAACTTTCTCTCACACTCATTCCCGCCCTCTCTCCCTCATCCCTCTCTCTCTCTCACTCCCTCTCTTCCTTCTCTCTCCCTCTCTTCCTCTCTCCCTTCAAAAGTTTCTGAAAACTCTCCCAAACTTTCTCTCACTCATTCCCTCCCTTCAAACTCTCAAAACTCTCCCAAATTTTCTCTCACTCATTCCCTCCCTCTCTCCCCTCATCCCTCTCTCTCCCTTCAAAACTTTCTCAAAAGTTTCACAAAACTTGTCAAAACTCTCCCAAACTTTCTCTCACATTCATTCCCTCCCTCTCTCCCTCATCCCTCTCGCTCCCTCTCTTCCCTCTCAAAGCTTTTCAAAACTCTCCCAAACTTTCTCTCACTCATTCCCTCCCTCTCTCTCCCTCATCCTCTCTCTTGCTCCCTCTCTGCCCTCTCTCTCCCTCGTCCCTCTCTACCTCTCTCCCTTCAAAAGTTTCTCAAAACCTTCAAAACTCTCCCAAACTTTCTCTCACACTCATTCCCTCCCATCTCTCCCTCATCCCTCACTCTCTATCTCTCCCCTCAAAACTTTCCAAAACTTTCTCTCACATTCATTGCCTCCCTCTCTACCTCCCTCCATCTCTCTCTCTCTTCCTCTCTCCCCTCAAAACTTTCTCAAAACTCTCCCAACTTTCTCACTCATTCCCTCCCTCTCTACCTCCCTCCCTCTCTCTCTTTCTCTCTCTCTCTTCCCTCTCTTCCCGCTCTCCCCTCTCTTCCTTCTCTCACTCTCTCCCTTCAAAACGTTCTCAAAACTCCCCCAAACTTTCTCTCACTCATTCCCTCCCTCCTCTCTCCCTTCAAAAGTTTCTCAAAACTCTCCCATACTTTCTCTCACACTCATTCCCTCCCTCTCTCCCTCATCCCTCTCTCACTCTCCCTTCAAAACGTTCTCAAAAGTTTCACAAAACTTTTCAAAACTCTCCCAAACTTTCTCTCACACTCATTCCCTCCCTCTCTCCCTCATCCCTCTCTCGCTCCCTCTCTTCCCTCTTCCTCTCTCCCTTCAAAACTTTCTCAAAACTCTCCCAAACTTTCTCTCACTCATTCCCTCCCTCTCTCCCTCATCCCTCTCTCTTCCTTCTCTCCCTCTCTCCCTTCAAAACGAATTCAAAACATTCTCAAAATATTCTCAAAACTCTCCCAAACTTTCTCTCACACTCATTCCCGCCCTCTCTCCCTCATCCCTCTCTCTCTCGCTCCCTCTCTTCCTTCTCTCTCCCTCTCTTCCCTCTCTTCCTCTCTCCCTTCAAAGGTTTCTCAAAACTCTCCCAAACTTTCTCTCACACTCATTCCCTCCCTCTCTCCCTTCAAAACGTTCTCAAAACTCTCCCAAACTTTCTCTCACTCATTCCCTCCCTCTCTCCCTCATCCCTCTCTCTCCCTTCAAAACTTTCTCAAAAGTTTCACAAAACTTGTCAAAACTCTCCCAAACTTTCTCTCACATTCATTCCCTCCCTCTCTCCCTCTCTTCCCTCTCAAAACTTTTCAAAACTCTCCCAAACTTTCTCTCACTCATTCCCTCCCTCTCTGCCTCATCCCTCTCTCTCCCTCGTCCCTCTCTACCTCTCTCCCTTCAAACGTTTCTCAAAACCTTTCAAACTCTCCCAAACTTTCTCTCACTCATTCCCTCCATCTCTCCCTCATCCCTCACTCTCTATCTCTTCCCTCAAAACTTTCCAAAACTTTCTCTCACATTCATTGCCTCCCTCTCTACCTCCCTCCATCTCTCTCTCTCTTCCCTCTCTCCCCTCAAAACTTTCTCAAAACACTCCCAACTTTCTCACTCATTCCCTCCCTCTCTACCTCCCTCCCTCTCTCTCTTTCTCTCTCTCTCTCTTCCCTCTCTTCCCACTCTCCCCTCTCTTCCTTCTTTCACTCTCTCCCTTCAAAACGTTCTCAAAACTTTCTCAAAACTCCCCCAACCTTTCCCTCACTCATTCCCTCCCTCTCTCCCTTCAAAAGTTTCTCAAAACTCTCCCAAACTTTCTCTCACACTCATTCCCTCCCTCTCTCCCTCATCCCTCTCTCTCTCTCTCCCTTCAAAACGTTCTCAAAAATTTCACAAAACTTTTCAAAACTCTCCCAAACTTTCTCTCACACTCATTCCCTCCCTCTCTCCCTCTCTCGCTCCCTCTCTTCCCTCTTCCTCTCTCCCTTCAAAACTTTCTCAAAACTCTCCCAAACCTTCTCTCACTCATTCCCTCCCTCTCTCCCTCATCCCTCTCTCTCTCTCTTCCTTCTCTCCCTCTCTCCCTTCAAAACGAATTCAAAAATTTCTCAAAACTCTCCCAAACTTTCTCTCACACTCATTCCCTCCCTCTCCCTTCAAAACATTCTCAAAACTCTCCCAAACTTTCTCTCACACTCATTCCCGCCCTCTCTCCCTCATCCCTCTCTCTCTCGCTCCCTCTCCCTCTCTTCCTTCTCTCTCCCTCTCTTCCTCTCTCCCTTCAAAGGTTTCTCAAAACTCTCCCAAACTTTCTCTCACACTCATTCCCTCCCTCTCTCCCTTCAAAACGTTCTCAAAACTCTCCCAAACTTTCTCTCACATTCATTCCCTCCCTCTCGCTCCCTCTCTTCCCTCTCAAAACTTTTCAAAGCTCTCCCAAACTTTCTCTCACTCATTCCCTCCCTCTCTCCCTCATCCCTCTCTCTCTTGCTCCCTCTCTCTCCCTCGTCCCTCTCTACCTCTCTCCCTTCAAAAGTTTCTCAAAACCTTTCAAAACTCTCCCAAACTTTCTCTCACACTCATTCCCTCCATCTCTCCCTCATCCCTCACTCTCTATCTCTCCCCTCAAAACTTTCTCACATTCATTGCCTCCCTCTCTACCTCCCTCCATCTCTCTCTCTCTCTCTTCCCTCTCTCCCCTCAAAACTCTCCCAACTTTCTCACTCATTCCCTCCCTCTCTACCTCCCTCCCTCTCTCTCTCTCTCTTCCCTCTCTTCCCACTCTCCCCTCTCTTCCTTTTCTCACTCTCTCCCTTCAAAACGTTCTCAAAACTTTCTCAAAACTCCCCCAAACTTTCTCTCACTCATTCCCTCCCTCTCTCCCTTCAAAAGTTTCTCAAAACTCTCCCAAACTTTCTCTCACACTCATTCCCTCCCTCTCTCCCTCATCCCTCTCTCTCTCTCCCTTCAAAACGTTCTCAAAAGTTTCACAAAACTTTTCAAAACTCTCCCAAACTTTCTCTCACTCATTCCCTCCCTCTCTCCCTCATCCCTCTCTCGCTCCCTCTCTTCCCTCTTCCTCTCTCCCTTCAGAACTTTCTCAAAACTCTCCCAAACTTTCTCTCACATTCCCTCCCTCTCTCCCTCATCCCTCTCTCTCTCCCCCTCGTCCCTCTCTCTCTCTCTCTCTCTCTCTCTCTCTCTCCCCTCAAAACTTTCTCAAACGTTTCTCAAAACTTTTCAAACTTTCTCAAATCTCTCCCAAACTTTCTCTCACATTCATTGCCTCCCTCTCTACCTCCCTCTCTCGCTCTCTCTTCCCTCAAAACGTTCTCAAAACTCTCCCAAACTTTCTCTCACACTCATTCCCTCCCTCTCTCCCTTCACAATTTTCTCAAAACTCTCCCAAACTTTCTCTCACACACATTCCCTCCCTCTCTCCCTCGCTCCCTCTCTCTCCCTCATCCCTCGCTCCCTCTCTTCCTTCTCTCTCTTCCCTCTCAAAACGCAATAAAAATGATCTTTTTACCACAAATTTTATACCTATTTCAATCAATTCCTATATACTTACCTAAGAAGTTTTTTAAAAAACTCGACTCAGATATCACTAATTTTATATGGGACTATAAATCACATAGAATACAAAAAACCCATCTGAATAAACCTAAAGTATTGGGGGGTCTAGCACTACCTAATTTTATGTATTATTATTGGTCAGTAAATATTAAAAACATGATTCAACTGATGGATAACTCCGCCCAGCAAGTAGACTGGATTGTAATGGAGAAAGAGGATTGCTCCTCTAGAAACATTGGAGCGATCCTCCTCTCTCCAATGAAACTGAATAACATAAACTATAATAAGAACCCAATTATTCATAGTACAAACCGTATTTGGAAACAAATAAAACAAAATTTAAAATTAAGAAACTTATCACTTTTATTACCTATAGTCAATAACCCTTCGTTTAGTCCTTCTATTATAGATAAAGCTTATACACAATGGGATAGACTAGGAATTAAAACGCTTGGTGACTTGTATGAAACTGGAAAATTACTTTCATTTCAACAATTACAAATAAAATATAAACTCGGAAATAATCAATATTTTAAATATTTTCAAATATGCGACTATTTGAAAAAATATACAAAAGATCATTATAATAATCCAGTAGATGTATTGGACGAGGCAATGCAGATAAAAGCGGAATCAGCAAACTTAATATCATATTTGTATAATATTATTTTAAATGTACAAATACCACCTACGGAGGGTATCAGAAGAGACTGGGAACAAGAGTTAGCTATTAAAATTTCAAAGGAAAGTTGGAATGAATACTTATTAAACGTGCATAAATGCTCGATTAATGTAAGACACACTTTAATACAATTTAAAGTTTTACATAGATTATATTATTCGAAAACTAAAATTCATAAAATTTTCCCAAACGTATCATCTATTTGTGATAAATGTCAATCCCAAGAAGCAACTATAGCGCACTCATTTGTCTTCTGTACAAAAATTCAAAAATTTTGGAATGAAATTTTTGAAATCTTTACAAAGTTATTTAAAACAAGACTGATACCCAAAGCAGAATGGATTATCTTCGGAATAACGGAAGATGATCCAGAACTAAATGTGTTTCAAAAGAAATTAATGGACTATGGGTTAATAACTGGAAAAAAGCTAATTCTAAAATTTTGGAAGAAGGCTCCAATACCAACTATAAATATGTGGATTTCAAATAAGTTTGAAACATTACACCTAGAAGAGATAAGACTCCTCCTAGCAGGTAAACCAGATCACTTCCACCTGACGTGGTCTGCATTTATAGAATTATTACAAACATAGGGTGCAAAAGTACTTTAAAAAATAAAAAATTGAGGTCAGGTAAGGGGGGGATGATAGTTGAAGAGTTGGTATGTCCTATTTACGTGATGCTCAAAAAAAAACATTTGTTTCTCTTTTTTTCTCTTTCTCTTTTCTTTTCTTAGGGCCTATTTCTTAACTCTTTTTCTTTTTGTTTTTAATTTCGCTCTTATAGGGTCTTCGTCCTTTTTTGTTGTTACATTTTCTACACTTTTCTACACTTACACTTTTTCCTTCACTTTCTTCTTTCTTTCAATCTTTTCTTTTTCTAGTGTAAAAAAATAAATAAAGGGAGTACATTAATTGTAAGAAGATATAAATGACGAGTATTAATGTATGTGGTTGTAATGTAATGTACTTCTAATAAATAAAAATTAAAAAAAAAAAAAAAAAAACTTTTCAAAACTCTCCCAAACTTTCTCTCACACTCATTCGCTCCCTCTCTCCCTCGTCCCTCTCTCTCTCTCTCCCCTCTCAACTTTCTCAAAACGTTCTCAACTCTCCCAAACTTTCTCTCGCATTCATTGCCTCCCCCTCTACCTCCCTCCCATCTCTCTCTCTCTCGCTCTCTCTTCCCTCTCTCCCCTCAAAACGTTCTCAAAACTCTCCCAAACTTTTTCTCACACTCATTCCCTCCCTCTCTCCCTCATCCCTATCTCTCGCTCTCTCTCCCTCGTCCCTCTCTTCCTTCAAAATTTTCTCAAAATTTTCTCAAAACTTTTCAAAACTCTCCCAAACTTTCTCTCACACTCATCCCCCCCCCTCTCTCCCTCATCCGTCTCTCTCGCTCTCTCTCCTCTCTCAACCTCCCCTCTCAACTTTCTCAAAACTCTCCCAAACTTTCTCTCACATTCATTGCCTTCCTCTCTACCTCCCTCCATCTCACCGTCTCTCGCTCTCTCTTCCCTCTCTCCCCTCAAAAGTTTCTCAAAACTTTTCAAAACTCTCCCAAACTTTCTCTCACACTCATTCCCTCCCTCTCTACATCCCTCCCTCTCTCTCTCCCCTCTCTTCTTTCTCTCCCTCTCTCCCTTCAAAACGTTCTTAACAATTCCTCAAAAGTTTCTCAAAAGTCTCCCAAACTTTCTCTCACGCTCATTCCCTCCCTCTCTCCCTCCCTCCCCCTCCTCATTTTTCCTCTCCACCCCACCCTCAATGCACCAAAAAAACAACAATAAAACCCCGGAACCAACAGTCGGCGTTTCGCCCTCCACCCGGACGCCCTCCACTCGCCGTCCCGCTTTGCCAGCGCCGGTGCACCGCCCTAAAGCGTCCCCCCCTCCCGCCGGAAGCGCCTTTCTGGATGAGAGGCCCGCCACCCGACCGGAAGCTCCTCGCGAATGCAGCTGTGACGATCAGGTAAAGATCACGGCGCAGGGCGGGCGGGGAGGGCGGACGTCACGACGCAGGGCGGGCGGGGAGGGCGGACGTCACGACGCAGGGCGGGCGGGGAGGGCGGACTTCACGGCGCAGGGCGGGCGGGGAGGGCGGACGTCACGACGCAGGGCGGGCGGGGAGGGCGGACGTCACGACGCAGGGCGGGCGGGGAGGGCGGACGTCACGGCGCAGGGAGGGCGGGGAGGGCGGACGTGACGGCGCAGGTCGGGCGGGTCATCTTCATCTTGTTCCCGCTCCACGTCTCCAACCGCCAACCCCGCGCCCGCCCGCGACCTCACCTGCCCTCACCAAGATGGCCGCCCGCCCGCCGGTCCCGTCCCGCCCCCCCCCCCCCTCCCCGAGGCCGAGTCTCCCCGTCGACCGCATGAAAATGGCGGCGGGCGGGCGGGCGGAGAAGCGTCAGTTGGTGACGTCGCTGCCGACGGACCTGAGGTAAATAAATAAATAACTGATGATCAGCGGCTGCAGCGGATTGTGCGGGATCGGGTCACGTGGGGGGGAAGTGAGTGGGTGAGTGAGGTCAATGACCACATACAGTACAGTACAGGCCGGTACAGTCACGTGTGTGGACATGTGTGTGGGGGGGAGAGAGAGAGAGAGAGAGCTGAGGGCAATCTCCACATAAACCACGTCTGGGGGAATCAAACTGGTCAAACTGGGCTCAATTATATAAACTCACCGTCTGGAGCAGCGTCCTGAGATAAAACACCTTATAAATAAACATCTCCCTCTCTCTGGCTCCCAACCCCCCCCCCTCTCTGTAAATAATCAATAAATCACCACATAAACTGCACGTCTGGGGGAATAAACCCGGTAAATCTGGGGTAAATAATGTTATAAACACACAGGGAAACGGAATAAACCCGGTAAATCTGGGGAAAATAATGTTATAAACACACAGGGGAGTGGAATAAACCCGGTAAATCTGGGGTAAATAATGTTATAAACACACAGGGGAGTGAAATAAACCCGGTAAAACTGGGGTAAATAATGTTATAAACACACAGGGGAGCGGAATAAACCCGGTAAAACTGGGGTAAATAATGTTATAAACACACAGGGGAGCGGAATAAACCCCATAAATCCGGGGTAAATAATGTTATAAACACACAGGTGAGCGGAATAAACCCGTTAAATCTGGGGTAAATAATGTTATAAACACACAGGGGAGCTGAATAAACCTGGTACAACTGAGGTATAGTAAGTAAGTTTATTGGCCAAGTATTCACATACAAGGAATTTGCCTTGGTGCTCCGCCCACAAGTAACAACATGACATACAGTTGTTCCAACATGACATACGGGTCTTCCAGTCCCGCCTCAAGACCCATCTCTTCACCTCTGCATACCCTTAGTCCCATGTTCCCCTCCCCTCTGTCTTACTGGTCTATTTTGTTTTGTTTATTCCTGACTCTCAATTGTAAAGCGACTTTGAGTCCTGAAAAGCGCTATATAAATAAAATCTATTATTATTATTATTATACAGTGACAGTTAATAATGTTATAATACAGTAAATAATATTTAAAACACACAGGGGAGCGGAATAAACCCGGTCTGGGGTAAAACTGGGGTAAATAATGTTGTAAACACACAGGGGAACAAAATACACAAACAGCCTCACAGCCATCAGGATATTGAACTCAACTCAAACAAAACTCTGATCATTAATAGCCCATTATCAGTTTATTTGCACTTTATCTGTTTTATTTATACATGTGTGTATATATTTATACAATGGTATATGGACACACTGATCTGTTCTGTATTCATGCCGTCTATATTCTTTTGTGCTGAAGCAAAGCAAGAATTTCATTGTCCTATCTGGGACACACGACAATAAACTCTTGAATCTTGAATAAACCCGGTGAAAAAGGTTACTTATTATACCAACTAAACAGGTTCGCTTCTTAATAAACAGACAACACACAAACGTTTGGTAGACCAGTTCAAAACTTTACTTATTATCGGCCGATAGAAGGAAGCGAGAACTCTAGTCAAGTGAGCAATGCAGACACTTCAGAGTCCTCATCCCCTTCTACGAACAACAGAATTACATCGTATTATATAGTGTCTCTTTGTCACCTTAGCACACTCCACAAACATTAGTCATGGTCAGAGATACAGAGAACAATATTTCAGGATGAGCCCGAGTGGTCTCATCACATCAAAGGCATCTTGTCATATGGTACAAGGACATTTCATCTCAAAGGCCTCGGACATTTGTTATTGCCCCTTAATGAATCTAGTTTCCTCTCTCATCACTTCCTCCCTCATAAACATCGGACATTTGGTACAAGGCATGTTACATATCAAATACCTCAGCCATTTGTCAAAATCCCTTGGATCAAACTAGTTCCCTCTCTCGTCACCTCCTCCCTCATAAACATCGGACATTGGTACAAGGCATTTACATATCAAATAGATCAAAATAGCTTCTTCTCTGCTTCCTCTCTCGTCACTTGGGAGACAAATGTTATAGTATTCATTATCTCAATACCCTGCAACCTGAGGCAACTTAACTTGCCTTTCTGTATTATTCTACTGGAGAAAAGCCTAATTTGAGACTAAATATAAGCTGTATGCTAGCCCAGGAACCAATTTAATATCATCTTATATTTTTAACTTAATTCAGCCTTATCATTCCATCCTTTTATCAACATTTTGATAACAACTACAGTCCTTGCCGAGTACATACGAAAGACCATAAGCATCTCATCAGACAAATTAATAGTACAACTAGTAATACAATCAATCCATAGTGGACAATCGTTCCCCAAGTCCTTCCAAACATATTAAATGGCCACCAACCTCCCCCGAAGCTATAATCATGGAATAAGGAATACCTTCCTTATTTTAGCTACTTCCATTCTGGTATGGGCAGCCAAGTTGGTAATGTTGGAGGAAGCATCGGGAATAAAAGTGCTACATTCTCGACCGATTATTGCACATGTCCCTCCTTTTTCTGCTAGGATAAAATCTAAGGCCATTCTGTTTTGTAATACTACGGTCCTCATAGCTACCATCTCAGCTGTCACCCCTTCTAGCTCCCCCTGGCTTGCACTCAAGGAGACGGCAGTGGCATTAGCAAGTGTCTCTAAAGCGGAGGCCATAGTAATTAGTTCTCGTGACACTACTATACTACCATAGGACGGGAAGAGGATCATAAAAAATTGCTCAGCCTTCGTTAGGCTTCGCTTGGAAATCCCCATGTGCTGGTGCAACTGGCTCATGCTTCTCATACGTGGGACCACATATGCAACATAACAGCACCCTGTCCAGTGATGGGGTCCTTTTAGTCGTTCCCAAGTTGCCCCATCTGCCGGCGGCATTCCTGGTAACCATAGGTAGGCCCAGGATCCACATACAAAATATGTGCCATTAACTGGTCGTGGTGGGCCGATAATGGTGGCTGCCTGAGTTGACATACAAGTACTGTTTCCCAAGAATACACCTGTGCCTTGGTGGTGGCAAAAACAGGTAGTATTAACTGGCCTGTGCGAATCTCTTACTATCTGTAGTCGGGGTATATCTGCTGCATTTGTCACGTTCACTTTCCAATTTTGTTTAAAGGGAGGGGTGTACCATCCTTCAAAGTTATTGTATTTCGGCCCTCCATAGGTGATGTTTATTGTTTCATTTTTGGTATTTGTTATCCGTATCATTTTTAGACAGGACGTTTTTTTACGCCTTTTACAGAAGCACCTCATCGCTAGTCTCTCGGTAAGGTTTAATGGAATGGGGACCAAGGGAATTCCTTCCTTACTGCTAGTCGGAACACCGGTGCATACCCAACATTCAGTCCCATTTGCCCGTACGGCAAACTCATGGCTCATAGCCAGATATGTATTAGTCCATGTTACCCTGGCCATGGTTAGGACCGTCAGTAGAGTGAGCATCACTCGTGCCATCCTTGTATCCAATCTTTTTGCAGTCGGAGAGATGTATCCAACGTGGATGGTTTTCAACCTTCACTGCTGTTGGTGTACTCAGCAGCACCTGGCATGGTCCGTTCCAACGGGGGGGGTCGAGTTTCTTGCGGTCCCAATTTCTGATAAGTACGTAGTCCCCTGGTTGGACTATTTCGCGCTGGTCAGCATCAGGTAGCGGCCTCTGGGACTCCTTTACCTGTAAATGCAATGCTGACAGAATATGGGTGAGTCATTGAACATAGGTAATTATTTCATCATTTAATGCGTGTAAATCTAAGGTTCCTTCATGAGTAATGCTTGCTCCCCAGGGGGTTTGTAGAGGTTTACCGTAGATAATTTCTGCTGGGGATAACTTTGTAACACTGTGGGGAGTTACCCTCATTTCAAATAATGCTAAGGGTAATACTTTAATCCATGTCTGTCCCATTTCTCCCATCAGCTTGGTAATTTTGTTTTTCAATGCCCCATTGGCTCTTTCCACCATACCGGATGCCTGTGGGTGGTGTACACAGTGAAATTGCTGCCGGATCTTAAAATGTGCATATAGTTCCTTATTAATAGTGGCAATAAAATGAGGACCATTGTCCGAGCTTATGACAGTAGGTAGGCCAAACCTGGGAATAACTTCTCTTAACAACAATGTTACTGTAGTCTCAGCAGTATTATTAGTGGTTGGTAGAGCTTCAATCCACCTGCTAAATAAATCTAAAATTACTAAGCAATATTTATAACACTGGGCCCTTGGCATTTCAATAAAATCAATCTGTATGCATTCAAATGGTAGTGATGGCATTGGCATCACCCCTGAGGGTATCTTAATTGGTTTGCCTGGATTACTTTGTTGGCAAACTTTACATTCAGAGGCCTGCTTCAGTGGCTCTTGCCGAATTTTCGGGTGCCACCACGTTTCCTTATCATTCCCTCCTTACCAGCAGAGAGTGAATATATGTTAGTCAGACGGGTAAAAATGCATTGTATACACCAACTAGTCCAAGCGGGGTGAGCCGAATCAATGGCACAGCTCTCTTGTTTCCATAGTTATTTTTATATATGAGAGGCGTACCTCTGTAATGTACATACCTGCCTCATGTTTGGCAGGACCGTTCTATTTGTTAGTATCTGTTTACCTGCTGTCACTAAGCATTTGGATTTACAGGCTGCTTGTTTGGATACACTATCGGCAAACTCATTGCCTTTTGTTATAGGGTCCCCAGCACCAGTGTGTGCAGCACATTTAATAATGGTCAGCTGTTCTGGTATCATCAATGCCTTAAGCAAATAACGCACAGAAAGCCATTCCCGTGCTCCCAATCCTGGGGAGCTTTGTAAGGTCAGAACTTCAAGGTATAGGGATATTACTGACGGAGCTGTCACAGGTAAGGATGCCATTGCTACTGGTAGGACGTAGGGAGGTGGACATCTCCCAAGATTATCTAACTCCTCATCTTCACTAACAAACAGGGTCGTCGTGCCAGACATGAAGTCTCCTCCAGAGGATTTACCAGTACTGGGTTTATTTTTACTAATCATCACCTGTTTCTCACCTCCTGCCTGTCTCTTAATTCTTTTCTCTTGTCCCTCTGCCCACTGGCATTCTAGTTGCAATACTTCCCATCCTTTCCTAGTGCCATCCTTATTTCTTAACTCTATCCCTTTCTTACATGCAACTTCGATCACTACTCTCCTCATGCTTCTTCTCTGCTTCCGCTTTCCATGCTTTAATTCCTTTCTTCCATTTCTTTCCTGCCTTCCTTTCCCATATCAACATCTCTGCTTTTTTAATTGTCTCTACATTCCATGTGCCCCCCTCCGGCCAGGCTTCATCCCCTAACCGTTTGGTCAACTTGTAACTGAACATTCTAAATGTCTTATTATACTTAGGATTCAAATAACACATATGTTGGACTGTTATCCAGAGCATTCCCCATAGATAGATAGAGAGAGAGAGATAAAGAGAAAGATAGAAAGAGAAAGAGAGAAAGCAGACTTCTCAATTCTTAACCGTTCCAAATATATCAACCAGGCAGACCCGCTAATCGAGACCCCAGTTTCTCAACTTGGCAGACTTCTTAACTCTTTAAAAAACAACGCCCAAGTATTTCAACCAAGCAGACCCGCTAATCGAGACCCCCAGTTTCTCAACTTGGCAGACTCCTTATCCCTTAAAAATAAATGTCCCAGGTATCTCAACTAAGCAGACCCGCTAATCGAGACCCCAGTTTCTCAACCTGGCAGACTTCTTAACTCTTATTAAAAAAACAGCGCCACTTATTTCTCAACACGACAACTGTTCGGATGTCTCAACAAGCCAGGCGCACACCTCGTCCCCTGTATCTCAACCCGTCAAACTACGGATGTCTCTACAAGGCCGACGAGCCCTTTGTAGAGAGAGAGAAAAAAAGAGAAAACAAGGAGAGAGATAGACAGAAAGAGAGAGAGAGAGAGAAAAAAAATAGAGATAGAAAAAGGGAGAGAAACTGCTCAATTCCTTCTTAAAGATATACACAAACCCTTCTTAAAAATACATACACCAGCCCTTCTTAAAAATACATACACAATCCCTTCTTAAAAAATACATACACAAAGCCCAATTGGTCTTACTTTTGTCTGTTTCTAAGAACCTCGGCAGGGAACCAATTCAACGTCTGATGAAGGATCACAGATGTTCCCGGGAGTTTCTAGGGGAGTCGGTCATACAAGGGGGCCGATAGAGCTCATTTATCTCCCTTCCAATCCCGGCAACCTCTGCAACCTCTTGCATAGTCAGCTGTTGATGGGGTCCCAGCGAGGCCTGCATAACTACCCCAATGAAAAAAATTACTTATTATACAAACTAAACAGGTTCGCTTCTTAATAAACAGACAACACACAAACGTTTGGTAGACCAGTTCAAAACTTGACTTATTAGCGGCCGATGGAAGGAAGCGAGAACTCTAGTCAAGTGAGCAATGCAGACACTTCACAGTCCTCATCCCCTTCTACGAACAACAGAATTACATTGTATTATACAGTGTTTTTTTGTCACCTTAGCACACTCCACAAACATTAGTCATGGTCAGAGATACAGAGATACAGAGAACAATACTTCAGGATGAGCCCGAGTGGTCTCGTCACATCAAAGGCGTCTTGTCATATGGTACAAGGACATTTCATCTCAACGGCCTTGGACATTTGTTATTGCCCCTTAATGAATCTAGTTTCCTCTCTCATCACTTCCTCCCTCATAAACATCGGACATTTGATACAAGGCATGTTACATATTAAATACCTCAGCCATTTGTCAAAATCCCTTGGATCAAACTAGTTCCCTCTCTCGTCACCTCCTCCCTCATAAACATCGGACATTGGTACAAGGCATTTACATATCAAATAGATCAAACTAGCTTCTTCACTGCTTCCTCTCTCGTCACTTGGGAGACAAATGTTATAGTATTCATTACCTCAATACCCTGCAACCTGAGGCAACTTAACTTGCCTTTCTGTATTATTCTACTGGAGAAAAGCCTAATTTGAGACTAAATATAAGCTGTAAGCTAGCCCAGGAACCAATTTAATATCGTCTTATATTTTTAACTTAATTCAGCCTTATCACAGGTCTGGCGTAAAACTGAGGTAAATAATGTTATAAACACACAGGGGAGCGGAATAAACCCGGTCTGGGGGTACAACTGGGGTAAATAATGTTATAAACCCACAGGGGAGCAAAATAAACCCGGTCTGGGGTAAAACTGAGGTAAAGTAAGTAAGTTTATTGGCCAAGTATTCACATACAAGGAATTTGCCTTCGTGCTCCGCCCACAAGTAACAACATGACATACAGTGACAGTAAATAATGTTATAATACAGTATAAAACAGTAAATAATATTTAAAACACACAGGGGAGCGGAATAAACCCGGTCTGGGGTAAAACTGGGGTAAATAATGTTATAAACACACAGGGGAACAAAATACACAAACAGCCTCACAGCCATCAGGATATTGAACTCAACTCAAACAAAACTCTGAACAATAATAGCCCATTATCTGTTTATTTTCACTTTATCTGTTTTATTTATACATGTGTGTATATATTTGTACAATGGTATATGGACACACTGATCTGTTCTGTATTTATGCCGTCTATATTCTTTTGTGCTGAAGCAAAGCAAGAATTTCATTGTCCTATCTGGGACACACGACAATAAACTCTCTTGAATCTTGAATAAACCCGGTCTGGGGTAAAACTGAGGTAAATAATGTTCTAAACACACAGGGGAGCGGAATAAACCCGGTCATTCGATTCTTGGTCAGGATGTGGCATTTACATCAGAAATAAGACAGGTCTCTTACAGGTCTGTCACCCAGCCTGGTACTGCCCCAGTCCCACTATGGCCGTTACCCCCACTCTCCCCACTATGGCAGTCAGTGGGGTTCAGTAAACGGGGGAACTCAGAGGATCTGTCCTGACCCTTTAATTAGGCAGGTTCGTGAGCCCTTAAAACCTGGGACCTCTGCTGCAGTCTCATTACATTTCCTATTAAAGCGACTGGAAGATGCCTTGCAGGACTGTCCCCCAGCCTGGAACTGCCCCAGTCCCACTATGACCGTGACCCCCACTCTGCACACTGGCAGTCAGTGGGGTTCAGTAAAGGGAGGAACCCACAAGAACTGCCCTCACCCATTAATTAGGCTGGTTCAGGAGCAGGACCTCTGCGACAGTGTCATTAAAAAAACACACAATTATATTCATCATATTATTTTTTATATGATATAATTATACTTAATTATATATGATTACAGTCATATTTACAAGTCATATTTATATGGCTTACTTCCCCGATTTCATTTTCTAATTAGTTTAATTAATTAATGTGCAACCTTTGGCACTAATGAGTTATGACATCCTTCTCAATTATATTTCATCTAAATCTGTGGAAAATTTCATGTAGTTCCGTGACGTGGGTCACGAAAATGGATTTCAAGACACATTTTTGATGCTCGGTCCACAGCCTATGGGTAGAATTCTCAGTGATAAAGTATGCGATGAATTACTTTGTGATACTGAACTGACACTTGCCCGAGCTGAACATGCTTGTCGTATTAATGAGATCATGACCTCTCACACCAGGTCATTGGGACCCGGACCGCATTCCTCATACCATGTCGATGCTATCGACACTTCCTACCGTAAACAGCACTCACAACTCCACACATCATCTTGACAATCTCAAAGATTATTGGAAAGTGTTCTAACTGTAGCGGCTCCCACCCTGCAGATCGCAAACTTTGCTTTGCTCTCGGAAAAACATGCCATTTTTGCAAAAGAAGAAATAATTTCTCAAAATGTTGCAGTACTCGTGGAATCCGATCACTCCCAAGGCAGTCCGTACACTGGTTAAAACATGAAGCTGCTGATAGCAATAACCAAGATTTAGCAGCGCTACCTCCAGCTCTACTCCCTGAGCATGGAGATAGCAGCCATAACATAAACTCCCTGGTTGCTTCCACTAACAAGCAACTCAACCCTGAAGTTTCACTTCATGTCAACAACACCATTACTGTTGCAAAGATCGACACTGGAACCAAATGCAACGTCATGTCATCCGAATTTAAACAGATCAGAAATGCCGAATGTATTGTAAACACTTCGACTACTTTGTTATCCTACAATAGACAATAGGTGCAGGAGTAGGCCATTCGGCCCTTCGATCCTGCACCGCCATTCAATGTGATCATGGCTGATCATTCCCAATCAGTACCCCGTTCCTGCCGTCTCCCCATATCCCCTGACTCCGCTATCTTTAAGAGTCCTATCTAGCTCTCTCTTGAAAGCATCCAGAGAACCTGCCTCCACCGCCCTCTGAGGCAGAGAATTCCACAGACTCACAACTCTCTGAGAAAAAGTGTTTCATCGTCTCCATTCTAAATGGCTTATCCCTTATTCTTAAACAGTGGCCCCTGGTTCTGGACTCCCCCAACATCGGTGTAGCGGCAGATTTTTCTTATCTTTTGAGAAATGAGTTCTCTAGCCGCTATTTGGAGGAGAATGGATAAGGGGAATATCTTCGATACGCATGCAAGCTTCCTCAGAGACCTTCAGAGCTTCTTCATTCATAAAACTTCAACACACAGTCTTTTGTTGAATAAATGCTTTATTGTTGATTGTAAACAGCAAGATACATCCAAGTTTCTTCCGACTCGTTACTGCAATCTTCCTCCAATTCCAACTTGCAACTTTAAACATTACAAAACTCCTCGTGTCTCCGTAACATTGACATGGTCGAAGGATTGACCTTCTCCATCGTCTCTCCAAACTAATCTAAAAACTAGACTTCTGCGCAAGCAACTAAGCTCCAAACACGCCTAAAACACGTCATAAATCCCACCCACAATACAATGGGCAGTCTAAAATTTAAAGGCACATGCCATCATCAGTGACATGCAAAACAGGCCAAATGGCCACTACTTACCGGCTCCTAATTGTTCCGAGTATCTAACGAGGCAATTACTAATAAACATTTAAAAAATGACCATAAAGGCTATACATATATCAAAAGCAAACGGTCAGGGAATTAAACCCTGTGGCTCCTCGTCGGGAAATTGAACCCCGGGCTAACGCGTGACAGGCAGGGATACTAAACACGATACTAACGAGGAAAAAATAGCATGCACTATATATCCGCAATCATGGCTCTTCATCGACTCTTCCATCTTCACCTTCGCCTTCTAGAAGCAAACACAACTTGGTTATTGGTCTTATTAAAACATAGTTTTTTTGTTTTAAGACGTACCATACGCACCAAACCCCGAACGTCAGGCATGATTTCAGGTATTCTTCCCATCAACCAAGAACCTCGTGATGCTGCAGAGTCAGCCTTGATAATCCTATAGTTTTTACCAAGTTGGGATAACATATAATTTCTTCCTCCATGTCCAACTTGTTCATGAATATGTTGTAATAATAATGTTATGTGAAAGTCCTTTGAGAGAATGATAGGACGTTTAGTTTTTACGGGCATTGCCAATTTGTTTAGGTGACCACCCATCCGCAGAAGACCTTCCTCCCAGACTGGGTCGAGCTTGTACAATTGACTGTTTCTTTTTACCCCCTGTCCTCCAGCTTCCAATGTTAATATTCCTTCTTTGTATTTCTGTCTTTGACAGAAAGAGATGATCGCATTTTCCGCCTTGAGGACATCATCAAGATGTAAATCCTGTACGACATATAAAGCTTCAAAAACTTGCATCTGGCCTTCAATCTCTCCTTTCCGTTCATCAGGATTCTCTCCCAGGGTACTCTCTGTAATTTGTCTCATTTCCCGAGCCACCAGCAATAATCTTGTTTTTATTTTAAGAAACCAGGCTACCGAAGTTATCTATGTATTCCATGATGAAAAGTGGGTAATTAAATTGTTCACGGTATCATATGAGTCTTTAGCAATCACATTCACCGAAATGTTTTGTTTAATTTCCGGATCATTTACAGAGATTTCAAATCCGAGTTCAAGCTTTGGCCATTCTCTGCTTGTTTCACAAAGAAACTTGGGCCCATTGATCCATCTCCTGTTATTTAGAAAGCAATATGCTGTTAGTCCTCTAGAGGCTTTGTCCGCAGGATTTTCTTTGGTGCTAACATATCTCCATTGAGAAACATTAGTAGCTCCCAATACAAAGGAGACTCTATTTGCTACAAATGTCATAAAGCGTTTGTTTTCATTATTGAAGTATTTCAGAACCGTAGTGCTACCGGTCCAGAAGATAGATTCTTCCAGTTGAAATTGTAGTTCCTTTTGCAGCATTATGTCAATTTTAACAGCTAAGACTGCTGCTGTAAGTTCCATTCTGGGAATCGTCATTTGTTTCAGTGGTGCCACTCTGGCTTTTCCCAGTAAGAATGCAACATGCACTCTTTTGTTAACATTTTGCAGTCTTAAATATGAAACAGTCCCGTAACCACTTTCACTGGCATCCGAAAAATGATGCAATTGTGCACTTCTGATCTTACCAAAGTTTTTAGGCTTTATGCACCGATCCACCTTAAACTTTGAAATTTTATGGAAGTCCATTAACCATTCTGTCCAACGGTGTGAGGATGTTTGAGTTATACTCTCATCCCATCCAAGTTTTCCATGTAAAATTAACTTGGTTGGCAGTGTAAATGGTGCAAGAAATTCCATAGGGTCGTATACTGAGCCAATCACAGAAAAGATACCCCTTCTTGTACATGGTCGCTCCTGAATCAACAATTTAAACTTAAACACATCTGTTTCCACGCACCAGTGCAGTCCCAGTGCCCTTTCCATTGGCAAATTGTCTTTAACTAAATCCAACTCCTTGGTTTCTTCAGCTCTGTCATCTGGTGGAATGCTTTCCAATACAACACGATTGTTGCTGATCCACTTGGAAAGTACAAATCCTCCCTTATTGCAGAGAGGTCAGGTGTTTTACCATTTGAATTGCCTTCTGCTCAGTAGATATGGATTTTAGGCAATCGTCCACGTAGAAATTATTTTTCAAAGTGGAAATTACCTCCTCTGGGAAATAATGTTTATTATCCTCTGCGGTCTTCCTTAAAGTGAAGTTCGCACAACTTGGAGATGACACTGCTCCAAAGAGATGTACTTTCATCCGGTAATCAACAAGATCTTGCTGCACATCCCCTTCAGGCCACCATAAGAATCGCAGGTAATCAATATGTTCACCAGCTACTTTCACTTGATGAAACATCGATCTGATGTCAGCCATTAAAGCAATCGGTTCTTGCCTAAATTTGATGAGAACTCCAATGAGTGAGTTGGTAAGGTCTGGACCTTGCAGTAGTTCACTGTTAAGCGATGTACCTTTAAAGACTGCAGCACAGTCAAAGACCACCCTCAATGTCCCTTTCTAGTATTTAACCCCCCTACCGGAGGTTCCCTTCGATTTAATCTTCTGTCCCAATCTCTGGGACTAGTATTTAACCCCCCTGCCGGAGGTTCCCTTCGATTTAATCGTCTGTCCCGCTCTCTGGGACTAGTATTTAACCCCCCTGCCGGAGGTTCCCTTTGATTTAATCTTCTGTCCCACTCTCTGGGACTAGTATTTAACCCCCCTGCCGGAGGTTCCCTTCGACTTATTGTAACGGCAGATTTTTCTTATCTTTTGAGAAACAAATTCTCTAGCCGCTATTTGGATGAGAATGGATAAGGGGAATATCTTCGATACGCATGCAAGCTTCCTCAGAGACCTTCAGAGCCTCTTCACTCATAAAGCTTCAACACACAGTCTTTTGTTGAATAAATGCTTTATTGTTGATGGTAAACAGCAAGATACATCCAAGTTACTTCCGACTCGTTACTGCAATCTTCCTTCAATTCCAACTTGCAACTTTAAACATTACAAAACTCCTCGTGTCTCCGTAACATTGACATGGTCGAAGGAATGACCTTCTCCATCGTCTCTCCAAACTAATCTAAAAACTAAGCTTCTGCGCAAGCATCTAAGCTCCAAACACGCCTAAAAACACGTCATAAATCCCACCCACAATACAACGGGCAGTCTAAAATTTAAAGGCACATGCCATCATCAGTGACATGTAAAACAGACCAAATGGCCACTACACCTGCCTTCTGCTGAATTTCTTCAAGGTTGCCTTAAAGTTGAGATTCACTTTCTGTGTTTCTTTTTGATGGTGGAGTTGTCTGTCTTTGATTGCCCAAACCTGTTCAGAGAGAGGGCACAATTTAAATTGTTTTCACCTTTTTATAAAGTCAAAGAGTCATAGAGTCATACAGCACAGAACCATGTCCTTTGGCTCAACTAGTCTATACCATCCAAGTTGCCCCATCCAAGCTAGTCCCATGTGCCTGCAATTGACCCATTTTAGCGGATGCAGAAACGACGACTACGTTTTCTGAACGTTTTTTATTGAACATTCGCTCCTTAGCAAACAGGTCTCTGCATACACGTCTGATCACAACGGTGGTCAGCAAAACAACTGTGGCGCCAAAACAAAACCGCACGAAAACAGCAGCCCCTCCCGAGTCACGTGACCGCGGCTTCCCAACGCCGGGTTCGATATCTATGTGCGCCAGGAGTTTCCGCTACACCATGACCTTAACCTTTCTTCTCCAAAGCTTCAAATGTATTTTATTGTCATGTGCACCAATTAAGGTGCAATTAAACTCAATTTATCATAGTCATACTAGAAAAAGCAACAAGACACACAACTACAGAAAAGTTAATATAAACATCCACCATAGTGGATTCCCCACATTCCTCACTGTGACGGAAGGCAATAAAGTCTAATCTTCTTCACTCTTTATTCTCGCGCGGTCGGGGCAGTCGATCCATTCGCAGTCGGGGTGATAGAAGCTCCCACAGCTGACGATTGAAGCCCCCAGGTCAGGGCGGTCGAAGCTCCTGTGGCTTGGAGCTCCCGTAGTCGATCCCTAACCAACGTGAAAAAGCTGCCACTCAGGTTCATCTCAACAAACCTATGTCTTCTAGTTTTTGATTACTTTATACTGGGTCAAAGACTCTGCACACTCACCCTATCTATTCCCCTCATGATTTTACACAATTTAATTTCACACATTGAACAAAACACAATAGAGATTCCATTAACTCCGTTTTCCACAAATATGATAAACACAATATGTAATTAATTTTTCCCAACAATACCAGATTCAGAATTGGTGATGTGTTTCTCTCCAACTTACTTTCAAATGTGTTGTGCTGACTCCTGTTAATGGGTACATTATTTAGTTTGCTTATTTTGATGTACTTTTGGATTGTCATAGGTTAACTGGATATTAATCCAAGACTCTTTGAGATTAATAGTCCAGAAGCAGAGGTTTAAATCCTATTTGATAATCCGAGAATTTGGATTCAGTTCAGGAAAAATATTGTGAATAAAATGGTGGTGCAATGATGGGAATGAGTGACAGAAGTCAAATTACATGGATAGATCATGTGTTACATGGACAGGATGCCCAAGAAGATGGTGATGGAGAATATGAGGCACAGGATGAGCATGGATTTGAGTTACGGTATGGATTCCACGATAGAGCCATTGCTGGACAGAACATGGGTGGGAAGGTCACAGGAGACCATGAATGAGGTAAGGCCAACATGTGGAGGTATCTAGCAGAGTTGAAATATCTGGAGAATGGACAAATGCATCTTTGCACTGCAGAGTTTTCACAAGTCAAGATGACATGTAAAGGAGCAACTGAATTTATAATTGTACATACAGTTAATATATTCAATGTGTAATTTTATATTTCTAATGATCAGTTATTGGAATGGTTTATTTTTTTAATGGATAAAAAATGTTGATTTATATAAATATAAGGGAAGCTTTAAGAACTGAGTATTCCATGTGTCAGTGACCTTGATGAACTGTTGTACTAGCCCGATACCCGTCTGATCAGTTTGTTCAACAACACAGAATAAACCCTCAGGCACAACCCCAAATTTGAACACACAGTTGAGCCCAACACTCTGTTGCCATGTGGGATTGCTGCAGCATTGGCCTCACCAGATTAAAGATTATTTGTTAAACTGAGGCCCCTTCTGTAATATTGGGACACAATAGATTTTGGAACGTGAATCACCAAAGTGAAGTGGAGATACCTTGGTCTCCTGGTTTCCTGGCCAATATTTATCCCCCAGTAAATAGGAACATATTGAGGGCAAATTGGAGACCATATTTTCTACATGAGTACACTAGCCATACTTCAACTTCTGGCATGTTTATTTGATAATGGTTTACACAGGGGATGGTGACACAATCACCACGTGGTCAGATCATTGCAGAACAGCACCTGAAATCATACAGCAGACTCCTCATGGCAACGCAGGTAGATAGGTAGACAATCCACATTGCATAAATAATGCTTTAATTGACCACAAAAAGTCTGAAATCAATTTCTCAACAACATAAGCACAAACGGATACTTTTCTTATCCAAAATATATTGTTCTTTTCTCCTTGTAACAGAGATAACATTGTCATTGATAATGTGGGGAATCTGTGCTGCATTAAGGATGTATTCCTGTACTTTACCTGTAGGCTTGCGCTTTCTTTGACAGAACTCCACTGCCAGTATAATGACGATGAGAACAGCCAAACCTCCGATAATTACAACAAATCTGATTATAAAAGTATAATTCCCTGTCAAATTAATAAACACAGAGTTCACATTTGTAGAATAAATGGACATCATTCAAAAGCTCCCCCAAAGACCAGGCATTAACCACACTGACTAATTTAGATCAGAAGTCTTGAGTTTAACATGATCCAGATTCACTGAGACACAAGGTACTGCAGATGAGAGTTTACCAATAAAAGACACAAAGTGTTGGAGAAACTCAGCAGGTTAGGCAGGTGACATTTCAGGTCGCAGCCCTTTAGTCTGAAGTATGGTCAAGACCCAAAACCTCACCTATCCATGTTCTCCAGAGATTCCGCCTGACCCGTTGAGTTACTCCAGCACATTGTGTCTTTTTCCCCAATTAATTGACCTTACTCAGAAAGATTAGAGAGCCACAACTTGCCTCAGTAGCCATCAGTTAGAGACTGTAAACATTCACACAAGTTTCTATTTCTTGGTTACAATCAGCTGACATTTCTCAGGCAGGAGATGGGAGCTGATGGTTGGTTGATAAAGTAGCTGATTCAGCTGTGATACTTCCCACTGTACAGTGGAAAAATGTCTATCATAGTCTAAGCCTGGAACAATGGTTGAATGAGCACTGCTGACAAGAGAGTGGATATTGCCCTCCAGCTTCAATCCTCTCTAACCAGGAGCACAAGAACTGTAAACGTTAGAAATATTCAGCCGTTTGAGCAGTATCCGTGGAAAGGGAAATAAGTGAGTTCATGTTTTATGATGAAAAAAACGTCAGATTCAAAGAAAGGATCTTTGACAATAGACAATAGGTGCAGGAGTTGGCCATTCAGCCCCTCGTGCCAGCACCGCCATTTAATGCGATCATGGCTGGACTCAAGATTCAAGAGAGTTTATTGTCATGTGTCCCAGTTAGGACAATGAAATTCTTGCTTTGCTTCAGCACAACAGAATATAGACGGCATGAATACAGAACAGATCAGTGTGTCCATATACCATTGTATAAATATATACACACATGAATAAATAAAACAGATAAAGTGCAAATAAACTGATAATGGACTATTAATGTTCAGAGTTTTGTTTGAGTTGAGTTTCATAGCCTGATGGCTGTGGGGAAGTAGCTATTCCTGAACTTGGTCGTTGCAGTCTTCAGGCTCCTGTACCTTCTACCTGAAGGTAGCGGGGAGATGAGTGTGTAGTCAGGATGGTGTGGGTCCTTGATGATGCTGCCAGCCTTTTTGAGGCAGCGACTGCGATAGATCCCCTCGATGGTAGGGAGGTCAGAGCCGATGATGGACTGGGCAGTGGTCACAACTTTTTGTAGTCTTTTTCACTCCTGGACACTCAAGTTGCCGAACCAAGCCACGATGCAACCGGTCAGCATGCTCTCTACTGTGCACCTGTAGAAGTTCGAGAGTCCTCCTTGACAAACCGACTCTCCGTAATCTTCTCTGGAAGTAGAGGCGCTGATGTGCTCTCTGTATAATAGAATCAGTGTTCTCAGACCAGGAGAGATCTTCAGAGATGTGCACGCCCAGGAATTTGAAGCTCTTGACCCTTTCCACCATCGACCCGTTGATATAAACGGGACTGTGGGTCCCCATCCTACCCCTTCCAAAGTCCACAATCAGTTCCTTGGTTTTGTTCCTCTTTCACAGTTGTTCCTCTTTCACAGTTCCTATCTGTCCTGCTGATGATTAACATTATTTTCAATTCGGATTTTCAACTCCTAAAATTAATTTTGGTCTTTAAGTACTAAAACTGTACTGTGCATGTAACCATTGCCTACGGATGTCAATGAGGCTGAACACATTATTATTGCAATCCTAATGAACACATCTTCATGTGTTTTTAGTGTAAAATTGGAGATGGTTGATCCATGCATTAATTCCACACACCAACTAATCTATTCACTCACTGATTGATATCTACTCCCCTTTAAAGACAGCTCAATACCCAAAAGCATCAGTCTGGAATGAGGCGAAAGGATGGAGAGGCTGGTGTGCGGGACCCTTGGAAAATAAAGTTCAACTTCAGTTCTGCTCCATAGTGAGACTGTGCTAAATGAGCGTACATGGGGAGGCTTCTGCTCAGCCAGGAGCACAGATTTCCAATCTGGGAGGTGGGGACACCACAGTGGGTGTGGGTGGGAGTGGCCTCTCCCTTGGTGCAGCGGCTGACGGAGCAGGGTTTTACTGGCACTGAGGCACAGGCAGAGGACAACCAAAGTCTTCATTCTTCAGTGGACTCTCAGCTGACTGTAGTCAGAGCCCTGTTGTCCCCTCCCAGGTGGAGACTGCTGCTCGCCAGGAGTAAGGATTAATAACACCAACCTATAGCACACAGTGACCATCAGGGAGCAGGTTGCTGTGTTCAGTCAAATAATCACATCAGATGGTGCATTGAAGCAGTTGAATCGGCAAGTCAAACTGCAAACATGTCACAAAGAGATGACACAATGAATGCGGCATGGTGGCGCAGCGGTAGAGTTGCTGCCTTACAGTGAATGCAGCGCCGGAGACCCGGGTTCGATCCCGACTACGGGTGCTGTCTGTACGGAGTTTGTACTTTCTCCGCGGGACCTGCATGGATTTTCCCCAAGATCCTCGGTTTCCTTCCACACTCCAAAGACGTACAGGTTTGTAGGTTAATTGGCATGGTAAATGTAAAAATTGTCCCTAGTGGGTGTAGGATAGTGTTAATATGCGGGGATCGCTGGTTGGCGTGGACCTGGTGGGCCGAAGGGCCTGTTTCCGCGCTGTATCTCTAACCTAAACTAAACTAAACATGGTTGGTATAATTGAGATACTTTTTATGGCTGTTCTCTGTCCAGTTATTACCATGGCACACTGAAGAGAGAGTTTGAAGACAAGAGTCAATAATGCTCTTTCATCACATCAATGGTATCATTGTTCATTTATGCATCATTTATTCAGTCTGAACAGAATGGATTGTGGAAGGATGCTCCCTTCAGTGGAAAGGCTGAGCACAAAAAGTTATAGGTTTAAAATAAAGGGGAAACATGTTAGAATGACTTGTGGAAAATCTTTTTAGGCAGCAGCTAGTTGGAGTCTGAAGTGTACTGTCTGCATCAGTTGGGGAGCTGGGTTCTATCGTGGCTTTCCAGAGAGAATTGGACAAATATATAGTGATGAAAAAGCTGCAATGTGATGGCAAAAGGAGAGGGGGTAGAATTAGCGAGTTGCTCTGGATGAGAGTTAGCATGGATATGATGGGTCAAATGGCCACCTTCTCTGCTACAACCATTCCACAATTCTATGATTGGATGATGTGATTATCTGTGAGGAATTAAAGTGTTCCTTTTGGGACATTGATACTTTCCACGTTGTGCTTCGCTGACTCTTCATTGATCTATGTGTGGTGGAGATTGTTTCTTTGTGACTGGGTGTTTACAGGATCTTCCTCTGTTAGGGATCAGTGCTTTGCCTTATGTCAGCATTGTACAAAATGTCTTTCACCGAGGCTTCGGACCACATGAAGGGCAGGGATTAACGGATGGGTGGGATTGGGAGGAAAGGGCGTGTTTAGTTTAGTTTAGAGATACAGTGCGGAAACAGGCCCTTCGGCTCGCCGAGTCCACACCAACCAGCGATTCCCACAGACTAACACTATCCTACACACACCAGGGACAACATACAATTAAACCAAGCCTATTAACCTACAGACTTGTACATCTTTGGAATTTGGGAGAAAACCGGAAATCCTGGAGAAAACCCACACAGGGCACGGGATGAAGGTACAAACTCCATACAGACAGCACCTGTAGTCAGGATTGAACCCGGGTCCCTGGCGCTGTAAGGCAGCAACCCTACCACTGCGCCACCATGGTCAGACAAGGTGAAGACATCAGTATTCCCTCCCCCACATCTTCTGTTCTCACATGGCAGCCTTTGGTGAAGTTACTGTGGATGCTTCAATCGCTGTAATGTTTTACAGCATCAGAACAGGGGAAAGAAACTTGTACAACTATTTTCAAGATAATTTTCACTACTTTTGTGATCTTTAAGTGGCACAGTTTGGGTGTTATGGCAAAGATCTTCCACCAAGCTGCCCACCTTCCTATACTGACTTCTGACAAAAAGGTTCACAGTGACACACTGGTTTTCATACTAGTGGACCGGTTTTCATACCTGTGGAGACCCTTATCAACAAGGACAGACAATGATGATGAAATTCCCGATCACCTTCAATGAGATGGCCAACACAGGTCTTGGTCAGTGGTTTGCCAGCAGTAGTGATCCATGTGCTCCCATGTGCTTCAGAGACCTGGACTACTTACAATAGAAGTGACCTTATAGGCATGGACAAGAGGTTTGAAGGAAATGTCTATGATTGAGCTCTACTTGCAGTAAGACATGGAATGTTAAAAGTTATCCAAAAAGAATAGCAACGTGACAAGAACTCTGTGTCGAGATAACGAAGAGCAGAAGCTAAGAAACTTACTGTTCACCTGCAGATTATATGGAATGA
Organism: Malacoraja senta; assembly: GCA_038087875.1. Classification (NCBI taxonomy): domain Eukaryota; kingdom Metazoa; phylum Chordata; class Chondrichthyes; order Rajiformes; family Rajidae; genus Malacoraja; species Malacoraja senta. The sequence goes on along the minus strand of JAXLNO010002543.1, from coordinate 145,462 downwards.
AAACCTTGGCTGTACTTTGATGAAACAAACCACATGTCCATTTCCTTCTTACTCCATCAGCTATTGCAATAATCAGCTGCAAAGAATTGTCCTCCTGCTTTGTTTTCATGAGGTTTTTCTCCTCAACAACTTTGCCTTCATCATTGATCCAAACCAGTCTCATTGACTCAGTGACATGAGACACAGAGCAGGTCAGGGTAATCTTTCTTCCCTCAGTCACTGCGCCAGATGGTTCAGTTGTGACTGTGGAAAGAAGAAAATCGTAAAACAATGAATTTTGTCTGGATTGTGTTTTTCTCAGTACTTTGACACCAGTATCTGGCGTTAGAAGTGTGGAAAATTATATTGCACAACAAGAGTTAGAGGCATAGTCATACAGCATGAAACAATTCGGTCCATTCAGCCTAACTCATCCATGCCACCCAAGATGCTCCATCTAAAATATGTTCCCACATTTGGCCCATATCCCTCTGCACCTTTCCCATCCATGTACCTCTCCAAGTGTCTTTTCCATAATCATTCACAACAGTTTTGAACTAATTATACAAAGAGCAACCAATGCCCACATCATTGACTCTGGCCACAGTTTTGGCCACAACACTCATCCAGGTAAATATTAATCGATAAATTCCACAAAATACACTCAGTTTTAAGCCTCCAGTGAGCCTTCAAAAATTAGGATGGGTCGTTTGGGGTCAAAAAAACTTGGGGAATGTGTTAAGAGAAGTTGAATGATTTATAAAATATTTTCGATAGAAGCTCATTTGCACCTTTGTGAATCACATTTCATCATATTCCCTCTCTTATGTATAAAACGATGTGTTTTCAGCAAAATAAATGAAAATAACATTTGATGTGCTTCCTAATAATGTTGGTTTAAGGGCAGATTTTGGGTTCAGCAAAATACAAATAAGCTCTGGAGGTAAAATAATTCTTCAAACTTGGGAATTTCTGCTGACATTGCAGTCTGTATTCAGATTACCAGTAACTTAATTCTTGAAAGTAGTAACATCCAGTCTCCTACCTGTAACTGTGGTTAGTTCAATGTTCACATATATATTTGATCCCGTGGAACATGTGTAAACTCCAGCATCTGCAAACTGCACGCGGACAATCCTCACACGGAAATTCTTGCCATTCACATTTCCCTCTGTGGTTTCCAGTCGATTCCCAAAGTAGCTCCTGTCGACATGTATCGGCTCAGACCTGTGAGAAGAAGCGATTTCCTTCTCTTGATTCTGGAAACGTTGTGATCTCCAAGTCCATTTGGTTTCACTGAGCTCAGGAGAAGCTTCACAAATCAGGTCGAGTTCACTGTGATCTGTGACTGAGCGATAAACTGTGTACGTCTTGTTATGTAAACCTGCAAGAGAGGGACAGGGAACAAAGAATTAGATTTCCATACACGCCGAGATACAATGTTGTGAGTTTCCACAGGGACAAACCCCCGGCTCTGGGATGTCAGCTGGGACCCCTGGTTCTGGACTCACCCAACATGGGGAACATTGTTCCTGCATCTAGCCTGCCCAATCCCTTAATAATTTTATACGTTACTATAAGATCGCCTCTCATCCTAAATTTCAGTGAATATAAACACAGTCGATCGATTCTTTCATCATATGTCAGTCCGCCATTCCAGGAATTAACCTGGTGAACCTATGCTGCACTCCCTCGATAGAAAGAATGTCCTTTCTCAAACCAGGAGACCAAAACTGCACACAATACTCCAGGTGCGGTCTCACCAGGGCCCCGTACAAGTGCAGTAGGATCTCTTTGCTCCTATACACAAATCATCTCGCTATGAAGGCCAACATGCCATTTGCTTTCTCCATTGCCTGCTGTACCTGCATGCTTACTTCAGCACGATGTCCAAGTCACCGTAATCATAAAGCTGGTGTCCTGTTGACATCGCAACAACCTGAAGTTCTGTGCTCTTAAGACAGTGGAATTGATTGTAGACTCAATCCTCCCCTCCTGATTGTAGAGTTCCCCCTCCCCTCCCCCCACTCATCTTCAACAACACCACAGTCACAACTGTGGAGTCATTTAATTTCTTCGGAATCATCATCTCCAGCGCCTTAAATGGGAGGACACCATCGACTCCACAGTCAAAAAGTCCCAACAGAGGATGTACTTCCTGCGGCAGCTGAGGAAACACAACCTGCCACAGGCAATGATGGTCCAGTTTTACAGTACCATCATAGAGTCTGTCCTCACCTTCTCCATCATGGTCTGGTTTGGCTCAGCCACCAAGCACGACACCTGGAGGCTGCAGCGAATCGTCCGATCAGCAGAGAAGGTTACTGGCTGCAACCTTCCCTCCATTGATGAACTGTACACTGTAAGGGCCAGGAAGCGAGCGGGTAAGATCATCTGTGACCCCTCTCACCCTGGCCACAAACTCTTTGAATCACTTCCCTCTGGCAGGTGAGTCCGGACTATCAAAGCTGCCACAGCCAGACATAAAAACAACTTCTTCCCATGAGCCGTAGCTCTACTCAACAGCCAAAAGTCGGTAGCCTCTTTTTACTCCGGTACTTTATTTTCACATGTTTAAATTATAATGTTTTATTTTTAATTGTCTGCTGTGTATCGTGTTTTTACCACATGCGAGCAAAGCACTGTCAAATTCCTTGTGTATGATTACGTGGCCAATAAATTGTTATTCTGATTCTGATTCTGGTATTTCCTCTGCATTTATACTTGAATTAGTTCATATTTTCCTGTTCTGTTGTACACTGAAAACTAGATGTTATTTCCATCACTGGATATTATTCTCTTTGATTCATGCAGGTGAACTGAAATGAATCCCTTGGTTCTCCTGTGTTGCTCCGTCAATCTCAGTGCCACCATTTTATATTTACACCATGTTCCAGGGTAAAGGCAATGTCCACATCCTGCAGTGTGGAAGCCCACGGGTGGAGTCAGTGCTCACTATACAACATGTGGAACAGTTTGATATCAAGAACTATTTAATACCTGCTGCAAGGCAGCTTTGGACTCACCCTGATCCACTTCAACATTGGTGTCTCCAGTGAGAACAATGGAGCCATTTTCCTGCACTTCCCATGTGTACAGATTGGGATTTCCTGCTCCAATGTGTTGGATCATCAGATAGCCGGCGTTATTCAGACGGATCTGATCAGTGTTGTTCCTCCTGTTCTGCTGAGATGAGCCTCTTGGTTTCCAGTGAAGACTGATGGTATCTGGGAGTCTGGAGATGGTACAGCTGAGGGTGATGTCACTGCCCATTACTGGCCTCGGTGAGTCGGCCTCAACTGTGGAAACAGACACATGTGGTTCAGTTCACCAGCAGCTTTCTGAACTACTGTGGGCAGAATTGTCTTTTTCCTGCAGACAGACAGTCGGCTGAATGTTGAGCTGCCATGCTCAGTGATGTCATCAACACTTCCTGGTAGTGACCACCTGTCCCCCTCGCCCCTCGTCTCCCACATCAACACTTCCAGGTAGTGACCACCTGTCCTCCTCGTCCCCCTCGTCTCCCATATCAACACTTCCTGGTAGTGACCACCTGTCCCCCTCGCCCCCTCGTCTCCCACATCAACACTTCCAGGTAGGGATGTTTTTAGTATAGTAGAAACACAGAACTGCAGATGCTGGTTAATATATAAAAGGACATGAAGTGCAGGAGTAATTCAGCAGGTCTGGTAATATGAATATCACTGCCCCTTAATCGGTACACGTGACAATAAAAGACATTTGAACTCTAGAGAACATAGATAGGTGACGTTTCAGGTTGAGACCCTTCTTCAGACTGATTATATTTCTTGGATGTTTTTAACAGAGATTATATGGGAGTGAATAAAATCATGAGAGGCATATCTATAGTAAACGCACGTGGTCTTTTTCCCAGGTTTGGGGAATCAAAAACTAGGTAGTACATGTTTAAGGTGAGAGGGGCAGATTTGATATACCCCTTAATATGAGCGGCAGTTTCTTGACAAAAAGTGTGGTACATGAACATACTTTATGGAAAAATCGAGCAGAGGAAGTGTTTGATGCAGGTACAGCATTTAAAGGGCATTTAAACAGGTATATGGGAAAGAAAAGGTTAAAGGGATATGGGCCAAATGAGGGCAAATGGGATGTTTAGATGGGTAGTTGGTCAGTATGGATGAATTGGGCCAAAGGGCCTGTTTCAGTGCTGTGTGACACTATGACTCTATTACCTTTGATCCCAAATAGTTCCCACTGTCAGGATTTTCCCAGCGGGCTGTGTCTGATTCCAGGTGAACAGTCCTGCAAGTTTGAATGTGGGCATCCTGATCCTCAGATTAAGGGTACCCCAGTCCGCATGCATCCTCTGGGAGATGCCTGGTATTTGATTGTACTCATCACTCCATTGTACGTCCCAGTGCTGATCTTCTCTGTGGAAAGTGGCCAATTGCTTTGTGGTTTGTTGCCCTGAGTGTGGCCTCCATTCCAAGTCAATGGGGCCATTTCCAGGACTGTCTGGTCCTTTCAATACAAAGTTGCCTTCCTGATGGAAAAAGTAAATAGAATGTCCACTTCCTGTAGGAAAAGAGAACAAATGTGTAAATGCTGGACAATAATTTTTCACTGACCTTGTCATTAGCAATATTGCAGAGAATTAATCTTTACTAAGTTGTACGTTATAATTCATCATCATGGAACAGCATGGAAACAGGCCCTCTGCAGCAATCTGTCCACGCTGACCAGTGGGTCTCCATGGAGACACAAGAAACTGCAGATTGTGGAATGTTGATCAAACGCAAAGTGTTGGAGAAACTCAATGGGTCAGGCAGCATCTGTGGAGGGAATGGATTGATGACGTTTCATGTCAGGATGCATTCTCCGACTGATGGAATGGGAGAGTGACAACTGGGGAAGGGAAGTAGACATGAGACAAAGCATGGTGAGTGATAGATGGATACAGGTGGGGGATGGTGATGAGTAGATGGATGGAGATAATGACAAAATGGAGGGGTGAAATGGAGACAAATGGTTGTCAGTATAAACATGTGTAATAACAGGATCCATACATAAGAAGAAGTTGTTTGTTATAGTAAACACACAGAGCTCAAATACTTAGGTGTTGTAAACTCAAGCTCAGCAACGAATCTAACTAGAGGCTGGACTAACAGACTAGATAATATGATGACTGTTTGAGCACACAGCGGCATGCAGTAAAACATGACATAGATCAGGTCAACTAATACTGACTGATCTATAGTCAGATCAGTAACAGAGGGAGGAATATGGGTGGAAGTGGAGCAAGAACATAAAAGGAAAACTCTGCAATTGGAATGGGTGGGAAATGAGTGGAAGGAGGAAGGGAAGAGAATAGGATAACTGGGTGGTTGGATAAATGTGTGCACAATGAAGGGGGGAGAAGTGGGGTTCGGGAAGTGTTATTTGTAATTTGAGAATTCGGTATTCATAACAGAGTTAGACCACTCAAACTGGAAGAAAATATTCCACTCAAATTTCAGGATCAATAAGCCACATCAAAACTCAATCATGACTCTAAGTATGAAGAACAAACCCTTATCACTTACCACGGGGCTCCAGATAGTACGGGACAAAAAGCCGGGGCAGGTCTTGATGAAACAAACCACATCTCCAGTTCCCTCTGCCTCTCTCAGCTTTCTGAATAACCAGACTCTGTGATTTCTCTTCCACAGTCAGTGTCTTTTCTCCAACACGTTTGCCATCGCCATTGATCCAAACCAGTCTCATTGACCCAATGACGTGAGACACACAGCAGGTCAGGTTAACGGTGTCTCCCTCAGTCACTGCATCAGACGGTTCAGCTGTGACTGTGGAAAGAAGCAGGTTGTTTACATTTTAAACAACAAGTTCATCAGTAAACTCAGTGGCAACATTCTGACTCCTACCTTTCACTGTGATTAGATCAATGGTGAAAACTGGATATAATTTCAGATAACAGGCGTAAACTCCGGCATCTTGAAACAAAACGGGGACAATCCTCACACTGAAATCCTTGCCATCGAAATGTTTCCCTGAGGTCACCAGTCGATTCCCGAAGTCGGTCCCTTTGACATTGATGGGCTGAGAACGTCTTGCAGATGCTATTTCTTTCTGCGGTTGATGAAGGCGACGTGATGTCCAGGACCACTTAGCACTGGGATAGCTATTATTATAACTATTATCGTAAACCAGGTGAAGTTCACTGTGATCTGTGCTGGAGCGGTAAAGTGTGTATATCCCATCATATAAATCTGTATCAGAGAGACAGACGATAACTCCTTTTAGTATTACAGTTACCGTGCCATACAGAGATTCTCAACCGTATTCTTATAAACATTCGTGGTGTTTTGTTCAGCTGATCAAGTTTCAAATGTAACATCTTTCATTAATGCCGCACTAAACTCATCAGATCTTTATAAAATACAATGTCCTGTACGGCAGTAAATTGCAGTGAAGTTTGGATATTCCACTCTACATTTCAACATTAGGTTCGCCCCCACACCCGGACTGTCCGGGAATCTCCCGGGATGGAATGAAACCTCCCGGAGACTCCCGAGAGCGGTCTGGGAGGTGAATGTCTCTGTCAGTCTGTCTGCAGGAGGTGGTGCAGGTACAGGCTGCGGACAGAAGCAGCCCAGAGGATGCCTGCGCGGGGACTGACCCGGACAGGTTGGCACTTCAAGTGGGTCGGGTCTTCCCGTCCCTTCATTCCCATTATTCCCACCATCCCTCTCCCATTCACACCCATTGATTCCCTGTCCTTCCCTGTTCCCGGGTCCTGCTCCCAGCTGAATGCTGATCCGAAGCCCGTGTCTGCAGCAGCTGGAACCACTTCAAGCAACACCAGACTCGGAGAGAAGGGTCAGTGAGGGGAGAGGGGATGGATTATTGTTCAGTGCTGATGTGTGGGCCGGGACCCCCAGTGTTAATGTGAGCAGCAAGTGCTGGTGGTTGTCATGGTGACTACACTTTCTATCTGACACTTTGACGTGAGTCCTGTATCAGTATCTCAGTCTCAGATACTGGAGCATTGATGGCAAGATAAACTGACAAAATACTTGACTGAACAATGGTTACAGAAAGACATCCCCCTCCTGTGCTGTGTGTCTGTCACACAGAGACAAGCAGGCAGCTGCTCCACAGAGAGACTTTCTGTAAACTTCTCCCTGATCATTGCAGCATTTTATACTGGAGAGCAGTTGGTCACTGCCACAGTTCTTCACAGGGCACACACATAATATTACAAGAAGCATCGTGATACAAGTGTCTACTTGATATCCAATGGGAGGTGTTTACACTCACTGTTGTCTACAGTAAAATTTCCATTACTTGTGTGAACAATGTTTCCGTTTTCCTGCACATCACACACATACAACTATCCATCCTCCACTGTAACGTGTTGAACCGTCAGATAGACCGTGTTATCCAGGCGGATCTGATCAGTGTTGTTCCTGTTCTGCTGGGATGAGTCCATGGGTCTCCAGTGAAGACTGACTGTATCTGAGAGTCTGGAGATGGTGCAGCTGAGTGTGACGTCACTCCCCAGCAGAATGATCCGTGGACTTGCCTCAACTGTGAAAAACAGATCAATGAGATTCAGAGTGAGTAGTGGTTTGTACAAGTCAAGTCCCACATAGGACAAGGACATTCTTGCTTGCTGCAGCACAACAGAATATTGTAGGCATAAATACAGAACAGATCAGTGTGTCCATGTACCATAGAATATATATACATACACACATAAATAAAGAAATAAAATGCAATAGGCTGTTATAGTTCACAGTTTGTTTGAAGATGTATTTAATAGTCTGATGGCTTTGGGGAAGTAGCTATTCCTGAACCTGGTCGTTGCAGATTTCAGGGTCCTGTACCTTCTACCTGAAGGTAGCGGGGAAATGAGTGTGTGGCCAGGATGGTGTGGGTCCTTGATGATGCTGCCAGCCTTTTTGAGGCAGCGACTGCGATAGATCCCCTCGATGGAAGGGAGGTCAGAGCCGATGATGGACTGGGCAGTATTTACTACTTTTTTAGTCTTTTCCTCTCCAGGGCACTCAAGTTGCCGAACCGAGCCACGATGCAACCGGTCAGCATGCTCTCTACTGTGTACCTGTAGAGGTTCGAGAGATTGCTCCTTGACATACCGACTCTCCGTAATCTTCTCAGGAAGTAGAGGCGCTGATGTACTTACTTTATAACTGCATCAGTGTTCTGGGTCCAGGAGAGATCTTCAGAAATATGCACGCTCAGGAATTTGAAGCTCTTGACCCTTTCAACCATCGACCCGTTGATAATAAACGGGATTGTGGGTCCCCGATCCTACCCCTTGCAAAGTCCACAATCAATTCCTTGGTTTTGCTGGTGTTGAGGGCCAGGTTATTGTGCTGGCACCATTTGGTCAATCGGTCGATCTCACTTCTATGCTCTGACTCGGCCCCATCAGTGATACGTCCCACAACAGCGGTGTCATCAGCGAACTTGATGATGGAGTTTGCACTATGTCCGGCTACACAGTCATGAGTATAGAGTGAGTACAGCAGGGGGCTGAGCACGCAGCCTTGAGGTGCTCCCGTGCTGATTGTTATCGAGGCTGACACATTTCAACCAATACGAACAGACTGTGGTCTGTGAATGAGGAAGTCGAGGATCCAATTGCAGAGGGATGCGCAGAGACCCAGATCTGAGAGTTTGGTAACCAGCTTGGAGGGGATGATTGTATTAAATGCCGAGCTGTAATCAATGAATAACAGCCTGACATATGAGTATTTGTTGTCCAAGTGGTCCAGAGCGGAGTGGAGAGCCAGTGAGTTCGCATCCACCGTTGATCTGTTGTGGCGGTAAGCGAACTGCAGTGAGTCCAGGTTTTTGTCGAGGTCGGAGTTGATTTGCTCCATGATCAACCTCTCAAAGCACTTCATCACCACAGGCGTTAATACCACAGGTCGATAGTCATTGAGGCACGTCACCTTACTCTTCTTGGGCACCGGTATAATTGATGCCCTTTTAAAACAGGTGGGAACCTCAGACCTCAGAAGTGAGAGGTTGAAAATGTCCGTAAAAACTCCAGCCAGTTGGTCCGCACTTAATATCATATTTGTATAATATTATTTTAAATGTACAAATACCACCTACGGAGGGTATCAGAAGAGACTGGGAACAAGAGTTAGCTATTAAAATTTCAAAGGAAAGTTGGAATGAATACTTATTAAACGTGCATAAATGCTCGATTAATGTAAGACACACTTTAATACAATTTAAAATTTTACATAGATTATATTATTCGAAAACTAAAATTCATAAAATTTTCCCAAACGTATCATCTATTTGTGATACATGTCAATCCCAAGAAGCAACTATAGCGCACTCATTTGTCTTCTGTACAAAAATTCAAAAATTTTGGAATGAAATTTTTGAAATCTTTACAAAGTTATTTAAAACAAGACTGATACCCAAAGCAGAATGGATTATCTTCGGAATAACGGAAGATGATCCAGAACTAAATGTGTTTCAAAAGAAATTAATGGACTATGGGTTAATAACTGGAAAAAAGCTAATTCTAAAAATTTTGGAAGAAGGCTCCAATACCAACTATAAATATGTGGATTTCAAATATGTTTGAAACATTACACCTAAAAGAGATAAGACTCCTCCTAGCAGGTAAACCAGATCACTTCCACCTGACGTGGTCTGCATTTATAGAATTATTACAAACATAGGGTGCAAAAGTACTTAAAAAAAATAAAAAAATTGAGGTCAGGTAAGGGGGGATGATAGTTGAAGAGTTGGTATGTCCTATTTACGTGATGCTCAAAAAAAAACATTTGTTTCTCTTTTTTTCTCTTTCTCTTTTCTTTTCTTAGGGCCTATTTCTTAACTCTTTTTCTTTTTGTTCTGAATTTCGCTCTTATAGGGTCTTCGTCCTTTTTTGTTGTTACATTTTCTACACTTTTCTACACTTGCACTTTTTCCTTCACTTTCTTCTTTCTTTCAATCTTTTCTTTTTCTAGTGTAAAAAAATAAATAAAGGGAGTACATTAATTGTAAGAAGATATAAATGACGAGTATTAATGTATGTGGTTGTAATGTAATGTACTTCTAATAAATAAAAATTAAAAAAAAAAAAAAAAAAAAAAAAAACTCCAGCCAGTTGGTCCGCACAGGTTTTTAGAACACGACCAGGTATACCATCAGGTCCAGGTGCTTATCGAGGGTTCACCCCTCTGAAGGATTTCCTGACGTCGGCCTCTGTGACTGAGACTGAAATACCATCACAGCGAACGGGGGCTCGGGAAGGCACATCGGTGTTCTCCCTATCAAACCGTGCGTAAAACGCATTGAGCTCGTCAGGGGGTGATGTTTCGCTGACATTTGAGCTGCCTCCTGAATTTGCCTTGTTGGAGGTGATGGCATTTAAGCCCTGCCACAGTTGCCGAACATCTGTCTCATCCTCCAGCCTGGAGCAAAGTCCCTTTTGGACTTTTGATGGCCTTACCAAGGTTGTATCTGGACTTCTTGTACACCTCGGCATCTCCAGACCTGAATGTCCGGGATCTGGACTTCAGAAGAGTGCGGATGTCAAGGTTCATCGAATAACCGGGCCTAAAGCTGACAGCCTAGCTGAAAGTCAGAACAACTTCTCCCCCAGTGCTCTCAGACCCCTGACACCCGTGGCTGGTCACATTGATGCAGTGAAATGCCGGCTGTCCACCGCGGGACTGCAGGTGGAACCGGCAACATTCAGGTGTTGTTGTATTTACACATGCTCTGTTTCAAATATTCACAAACTGTTGAAAATCCATCTATTTCCACTCCTTCTAGGTGTATCTGATTGCTCTCAAGAGGTGAACTCTATGGCAGAGCCCATGTTCCACAGGCGATGGACTTCCATCCACCTGGTCACAGGGTAACATTAAGTAGCAGTGTCACCCCGGGGCCACTGCACGGAGACATTGGTTTCATACCACCTTGCCGCGATCACCTTACCGTGTGCAGGCAAGAAGACCATGGTATTCGCTGCGGGTCGATTCATTGATTTGCTGTTCCCAGTGAAGTCATCAAACTATTATCACCCCTGCTGATCATTACAGAATCAATGAACAAAAACACTTCCCCAGTTGTTTAACTTTTCACCGGGTGGAAGAAGTCTCACAATTCCCGCCATCTCTCATCATTATAGGTGACAATATTTACAGAGATAAATTAAACATTATTGATCCTTATTGCACCCACTCACCTTTCATCCCAAATATTTCATATTGTTTCAGGATTTGCTTGCTCGGTTCTGTTTGAGCCAAAGTGAAAATTCCCGCCCATTTAAATGTGGGTTTAGCAATTGTCAGATCAAGGGTACGGGAATTCACTTTCATCCCCGGGTACAAGTCCACTTTACTCTCGCCAGCGGCCTTCACTTTGATCCAATCGCCCCCCGTTCTTCTAAAAGTCGTCAATTTTCCGATTTCCTTCCCTGAGTGTGGTTTCCATTCCCAGACAACAACAGTGTCTTTCTCAGCATTGTCTGGTCCGTTTAACACAATGTCGCCTCGGTTATCCAAGAAATACATTCGATTTCTGTATTCTGTTGCGAATACGAACAATGAAGAATTAATATTTAAAACACATTTTCCCCACCCACCCCATATCTGTAATCATTAATTTTGAACTGAATTTAATTCCAGACAGTTGTGGTCTTCCTTGGAAACCCCAGCGAGGAAGACACGGTTTGTGAAGAGGTCTGTCTGGAATAACCTGGCCTGATTGATGCAGGGATATTTCATCACATGAGAGAAGTGAGTGAGTGGGAGACAGGGAGACGGAGGTGGGGATAGGGGGTTGTGTTGGGGATAGTGGAGGAACTCCACCTGGTTTTGAAGGAACTTTGTGGGAGCGTGAAGTGAAGACATTCCGCGTGGTTCTCGGGCTGTGACTGGATCGATAAGTCGAGGGCAGTTCCACCCACCTGGACTGTGGTGAGGAAGTGTTGGGAAGGATGGTGTGGACAACCGTGTCAAAGGCTGCATAGGCTGAGCGGGATGAGGAGGGAGGGTTTAACTCTGCAACAAGCTCACAGGAGGCCATTTCTGACTTTGATAAGGACCGTGTCGGTGCAGGAGAAGGAGAGGGAGTTGATGGGATGGGCTCAGAAATGGAGGTCCAGCAAGGATGGCGTGGATTTGTGAGGCAGCAGCACATTCAGGGACGTGGAGAGGAAAGCGAGATTGACAATGGGTGCGGGTTTACACGGACAATGATAATTAATGCAAGGTGATTGTGACCGGCGAAGAGAAAGCACTTACTCTGTGTGGAAACTGGTCGAAGCAGGAAAACAAAGAAACCGAACATCAAACCAAGTGGCAAACTGCTGCAGAGAAACCTCAGCCTCATTTTGTGCATTTTTCTGTTTGGAAATAAGGTGCAGTCAGAATTAAAAAAAACACTTATGTAAACCAAAAGGGGTCCGGGGACTTTCACTTCCGAACTTTTTGTATTACTATTGGGCAGTGCATATTAAGAATATAATTTACTGGTTGGACAGTTCTACCCAACAGACAGAATGGATAAGAATGGAGAAAGAGGATAGTTTTCCTTGTAACATAGGAGCGATCCTCTTCTCCCCGACAAAACTGAACAACACAATATATAAGAAGAACCCAATTATACATGATACAATAAGAATTTGGAAACAAATAAAATTAACTCTAAAATTAAGAAACCTATCATTGTTAATTCCAAATAGTGAATAATCCTTCATTTAAACATCTCTTATTGATAAAACATATAACCAATGGGAAAGAATGGGAATTAAAAGGATCGGTGATATGTATGAAATGGGAAACCTGTTATCATTCCAACAAATACAATTAAAATTAAAACTGAAAAATAACCAATATTTTAAATATCTTCAGATTTGCGATTTTATGAAGAAATACATACAAATATATCAAAACATAACTTTTGATCCACTGAAAGAAGCAATGAATATTAAGGCTGACACAGAAATTAATATATTTATATAATAGTATTTTAAATATAGACCTACCATCGACAGAGGTACTTAGAGAAGAGTGGGAACGAGAATTAATGATAAAAATTACGAAGGAAACATGGGAAAAGTATTTGATATATATACACAAATGTTCGATTAATGCAAGACATAATTTAACTCAATTTAAAATTTTACATAGATTTTATTATTCCAAAACTAGATTGAATAAATTCTATCCAAATATATCCCCCATTTGTGATAAATGTTTATCCCAAAACGCAACTATAACACATTCTTTCGTTTCCTGCATAAAACGTTATAAATTTTGGAGTGATATTTTTGAAATATTTACAAAATTATTCAAGATAAAAATGGAACCTAATACTGAAATGATTATATTTGGAGTAAGGGAAGACGGGAATAAATTGAACTCATCTCAAAATTTATTTTTAAATTATGGTTTAATAATGGCAAAAAAACTAATACTTCAATTCTGGAAAAATACACCAATACTGTCGTGGTTTCAAGACTCAAAGTTTGGATAAGATGACACAGACACTATCTTCTTTTCTTCACTTTTCTTCTTTCACCCTTTTTTCTTTTTTACACACTATATATCTCACGTTTTTCTATCTTTTAATATCTATTTTCTATAATATCTTTTTCTTCTTCATTATAATAAAAAAATAAGAAGCTGTACATAAAATGTATTATGTCAATATATATTAGGCACTTTGGTGCCATATGATTGTACTTACTTCTAATAAAATTAAAATATTTTTAAAAAAGGAAATAAGGTGCGGTTTTAGACTAAGGATCAGTAAATTGGTAGTTGGCAAATGTTGTATTGAGTACAGCCAGTTTGAAACTCCTGACCCTGGGGCACTTTAGAATTGGTCGCACACAATTACACGACCCACTTACTTCCTGCTTCTCGGCAGAATGGTTTTAACTCATTTGTACCTCACTAGGCAGTCAATTAATAGAGCGGGCAACAGAACGGCGAGGACGTTGAACATCCTCAAACAGTCCCAGAGGATTGCCGAAGAAATGGGAAAAATAAAATCCACATGAGCATGGATACATTAGATTGACCAGGCAACAAAGAAGAAAGCCCAAATGGGTAAAATGGCAGATGCTGGTAATAGAGCTTCATTAAGTTTCCAGGGGAAACAATGGAGACAAAAATACATTGATAAAGGTTCGTGTTGGAAGGAACTACAGATGCTGCTTGATACCGAATATAGACACTAAAGTAACTGGGCGGGACAGGCAGCATCTCTGGAGAGAAGGAATGGGTGACGTTTCAGGTCGAAGAAGTCTGGGTCTGAAGAAAGGTCTCGACCCGAAACGTAACCCATTCTTTCTCTCCAGAGATGCTGCCTGTCCCGCTGAGTTACTCCAGCATTTTGTGTCTCTCTTCATTATTCATTACGTTTCTATGTCCTTGTAAAATCTAAAGCAGAACAGACTGGAACAGTCTAATAAATGGTTGTAGGAGTGGAATATCACACGTTAGAAATTATTGAACACGGAGTTCCGTTTCTAGATCCCATTTAAACCACGCCTTTACCTGAAGTGAACCTGTAGTAAGGTCGCCTACCTTGTGGGAAGGGACTGGTGAACGAGTCCAGAGACTTGGGCAGCAAAGCTCCAAGCACGGCGACACACTGAGTTCCCCAGTCTCACTCTGTGTGTTATGAAACTACAGGACCTCCCTCTTCCTCTCCTGCTCATGGTTCAGACATCACTTCTGTTGAAAGCGTTTGTGTCATCGTAAAATCTATCTTGTTAAACCTTATTTCGGCAAAGGCAAATGGTAATTTACTGAGCTGAAACATGCATTGGATGCGTTGAGACATGGAACCTCATCTTTCTAAAGGTTATTGGGGGATAACAAATGTCAAGGGCATTGGGGAATGAGAGTACCTATTGTTTTGTAATGATGAGTATGTGTTAATCTTCTTGCATCTGTAGTGATGTTCTGATTGAGTTTAGTTTTGAGACACAGCATGGAAACTTGCCTTTCAGCCCTCCGTCCACGCCGACCATTGATCACCCGTTCAGGCTCGTTCTGTTATCTCACTTTCCCGTCCGCTCCCTACACACTACAGGCAATTTATGGAGGTCAAGTAACCTACAACCCCACTCATTCGTGGCCACAGGGAGCATGCTATCTCCACCCAGAGACCACCCGTTCTCAGATTTGAACCCTGGTCTCCGGCTCTGTGAGGCAGCAGCTCTAACATCTGTGCCACTGTGATTTGGGTGGTTTGGCAGTTTAAAACTATGTGAGTTATGGGTTGAGGGGAACACAAACGAGCAGATGTGATAATAAAATTGCTGTATTTACTCAGTTATTCCAATATTGAGTGTAATAATCTCCTGAGTTTCACACAAGGTAAACCCACCAGTCACCATCCTCATGATCATCCAATTTCTTCTGCAACTTTCAGTTTTCTCCA
>JAXLNO010002543.1:0-129845 GCA_038087875.1 Malacoraja senta | reverse complement strand
ACTTTCTCTCACACTCATTCCCTCCCTCTCTCCCTCACTCTCCCTCTCTCTCACTCTCTTCCTTCTCTCTCCATCTCTTCCCTCTCTCCCCTCAAAACTTTTCAAAACTCTCCCAAACTTTCTCTCACACTCATTCCCTCCCTCTCTCCCTCATCCCTCTCCCTCTCTCTCTTACTCTCTCTCCCTCGTCCCTCTCTCTATCTCTCCCCTCTCACCCCTCAAAACTTTCTCAAATGTTTCTCAAAACGTTCTCAAAACTCTCCCAAACTTTCTCTCACAACTCATTCCCTCCCTCTCTACCCCTCCTCCCTCTCTCTCTCTCTCTCTCTCTCTCTCTCTCTCTCTCTCTCTCTCTTCTCTCTCTCTCTCTCTCTCTCTCTCTCTCGCTCTCTCTTCCCTCTCTCCCCTCAAAACTTTCTCAAAACTTTCTCAAACATCTCTCAAAACTCTCCCGAACTTTCTCTCACACTCATTCTCTCCCTCATCCCTCTCTCTCTCCCCTCTCTCTTTCTCTCTCTCTCTCTCTATCCCCTCTCTTCTCCTCTCTCTCTCCTCCCTCCCTTATCCCTCTCGCCTCCCTTCCTTCAAAACTTTCTCAAAAGTTTTCAAAACATTCTCAAAATTCTCCCCAAACTTTATTTTTTAATATTTATTTTTATTTATTAGAAGTATTTTACATTACAGTAATCTGTAATAACGTAAATTTATACAGTTCTTGTACCACTTCTGTTTTTCAACTTTAATAGAAATAAAGGATAGAAAGAGCTAGCAAAGACAGTCAGTGAGTGAATGAAAAAGTGGTGCAGGAACACACATGTGAACCTAAACCACATGAAGTAGTTAAAGAAAAGAAAAAGAGAGGAAAAATAAAATAAGATAGGACAATAAGAAAGGGATGCACCTACTTCTTATCTTTACTCACCCCTCGCCAGGACCTAAACCATTTATTATCATCATTTTGTTGCACCCTATGTTTGTAATAAGTCGATATATGGAGAACAAATCTTTTGGAATTGGTCTTGTTTACCTGCTAGGAGGAATCTCATATCTTCTAGATGTAACAATTCTGACATATTAGAAGTCCACATTTTTATTGTTGGCGTTGGAGCATTTTTCAAAAATTTCAGTATTAATTTTGTTGCCGTTATTAAGCCGTAACTAAGAAAACTCCTTTGAAACGAAGTCAAACTTGCTTCTATTGTTCCAAAAATAATCAGTTCTGCATTCGGTTTCAGTTTTATTTTAAATAATTTAGTGAAAATTTCTAAAATGTAATTCCAAAATTTTTGAATTTTTATACAAAAAAACAAAAGAATTTGCTATAGTTGATTCTTGGACTAGGCATTTATCACAGTTAGCAGAGGTATTTGGGTAAAATTTACTTAATTTAGCTTTTGAATAATATAATCTATGTAAAATTTTAAATTGAATCAGAGTATGTCTTACGTTAATCGAACATTTATGCACATATAATAGATGTTTATCCCAACTCTCTTTCGAGATTTTTATAGCTAATTCCTGTTCCCATTCTCTTCTGATCCCGTCCAATGATGGAATTTCTATATTTAATATGGAATTATATAGGTATGATATTAAATTAGCTGATTCCGCTTTTATATTAATTATCCTATCTAATAAGTCAGGAGACCTCCCAAACTTTCTTGCACACTCATTCCCTCCCTCTCTCCCTCATCCCACTCTCTCTCTCTCTCCTTCAAAAATTTCTCAAATCTTTCACAAAACTTTTCAAAACTCTCCCAAACGTTCTCACTCATTCCCCCCTCTCTCCCCCTCTCTCTCCTCTCTCTCTCTCTCTCTCTCTCTCTCTCTCTCTCTCTCTCTCTCTCTCTCTCTCTCTCTCTCTCTCCCTCGTCCCTCTCCCTCTCCCCTCAAAAGTTTCAAAACCTTCTCAAAACTTTCCCAAACGTTCTCACAACATTTATTGCCTCCCTCTCTACCGCCCTCCATCTCTCTATCTCTCTCTTGCTCTCTCTTCCCTCTCTCCCCTCAAAACGTTCTCAAAAGTTTCTCAAAACTCTCCAAAACTTTCTCTCACACTCATTCCCTCCCTCTCTACCTCCCTCCCTCTCTCTCGATCTCTCTCTCTTCCCTCTCTCCCCTCTCTTCCTTCTCTCCCTCTCTCCCTTCAAAACGATCTCAAAAATTTCTCAAAAGTTTCTCAAAACTCTCCCAAACTTTCTCTCACTCATTCCCTCCCTCTCCCTTCAAAACATTCTCAAAATTTTCTCAAAACTCTCCCAAACTTTCTCTCACATTTATTCCCTCCCTGTCTACCTCCCTCCATCTCTCTCTCTCTCTCTCTCGCTCTCTCCCCTCAAAACGTTCTCAAAAGTTTCTCAAAAACACTCGCAAACTTTATCTCACACGCATTCCCCTCCCTCTCTCTCTCCCCTCAAAACGTTCTCAAAAGTTTCTCAAAACACTCGCAAACTTTATCTCACACGCATTCCCTCCCTCTCTACCTCCCTCCCTCTCTCTCTTTCTCTCTCTCGATCTCTCACTCTCTTCCCTCTCTCCCCTCTCTACCTCCCTCCATCTCTCTCTCTCTCTCCCTCTCTCCCCTCAAACGTTCTCAAAACTTTCTCAAAACTCTCCCAAACTTTCTCTCACACTCATTCCCTCCCTCTCTCCCTCATCCCTCTCTCTCTCTCTCTCTCTCTCTCTCTCTCTCTCTCTCTCTCTCTCTCTCTCTCTCTCTCTCTCTCTCTCTCTCTCTCTCTCTCTCCCTTCAAAACTTTCTCAAAGATTCACAAAACTTTTCAAAACTCTCCCAAACTTTCTATCACTCATTCCCTCCCTTTCTCCCTCATCCCTCTCTCTCCCTCTCTTCCCTCTCTCTCCATCTCTTCCCTCTCTCCCCTCCGAAAACTTTTCAAAACTCTCCCAAACATTCTCTCACACTCATTTCCTCCCTCTCTCCCTCATCCATCTCTCTCTTCCCTCTCTCTCCCTCGTCCCTCTCTTCCGCTCTCCCTTCAAAAGTTTCTCAAAACTTTTCAAAACGCTCCCAAACTTTCTCTCACACTCATTCCCTCCCTCTCTCCCTCATCCCTCACTCTCTCTCTCTCCCTCGTCCCTCTCTCTCTCTCTCCCCTCAAAAGTTTCTCAAAACTCTCCCAAACTTTCTCTCACATTCATTCCCTCCCTGTCTACCTCCCTCCATCTCTCTCTCTCTCTCGCTCTCTCCCCTCAAACGTTCTCAAAAGTTTCTCAAAACTCTCGCAAACTTTCTCTCACACTCATCCCCTCCCTCTCTACCTCCCTCCCCTCTCTCTCTTTCTCTCTCTCTCTCTTCCCTCTAAAAAATCTCAAAACTCTCCCAAACTTTCTCTCACACTCATTCCATATCTCTCTCCCTCATCCCTCTCTCTCTCGCCCCCTCTCCCTCTCTTCCTTCTCTCTCCATCTCTTCCTCTCTCCCTTCAAAACATTCACAAAACTCTCCCATACTTTCTCTCACACTCATTCCCTCCCTCTCTCCCTTCAAACGTTCTCAAAACTTTCTCAAAATTCTCCCAAACTTTCTCTGACTCATTCCCTCCCTCTCTCCCTCATCCCTCTCTCTCCCTCTCTCCCTTCAAAACGTTCTCAAAAGTTTCACAAAACTTTTCAAAACTCTCCGAAACTTTCTCTCACACTCATTCCCTCCCTCTCTCCCTCATCCCTCTCTCTCGCTCTCCCTCGCTCCCTTCTCTCTCCCTCTCAAAACTTTTCAAAACTCTCCCAAACTTTCTCTCATTCCATCCCTCTCTCTCTCCCTTCAAAACTTTCTCAAAAGTTTCACAAAACTTTTCAAACTCTCCCAAACTTCCCCTCACACTCATTCCCTCCCTCTCTCCCTCATCCCTCTCTCTCTCTCGCTCTACCCTCAAAACTTTCTCAAAGGTTTCTCAAAACTTTTCAAAACTTTCTCAAATCTCTCCCAAACTTTCTCTCACATTCATTGCCTCCCTCTCTACCTCCCTCCATCTCTCTCTCTCTCTCGCTCTCTCTTCCCTCTCTCCCCTCAAAACTTTCTCAAAACTTTCTCAAACTCTCCCAACCTTTCTCTCACACTCATTCCCTCTCTACCTACCTCCCTCTATCTCTCTCCCGCTCTCTCTCTCTTCCCTCTCTTCCTTCAAAACGTTCTAAAAAAAATCTCAATGTTTCTCAAAACTTTCTCAAAACTCTCCCAAACTTTCTCTCACTCATTCCCTCCATCTCTCCCTTCAAACGTTCTCAAAACGTTCTCAAAACTCTCCCAAACTTTCTCTCACACACATTCCCTCCCTCTCACCCTTACCCCCCTCTCTCTCCTCTCTCTCTCGCTCTCTCTCCCTCGCTCCCTCTCTTCCTTCTCTCTCTTCCCTCTTCCCTCTCTTCCCTCTCAAAACTTGTCAAAACTCTTCCAAACTTTCACTCACACTCATTCGCTCCCTCTCTCCCTCATCCCTCTCTCTCTCACGCTCTCTCTCTCTCGTCCCTCTCTCTCTCTCTCTCTCTCTCTCCCCTCTCAACTTTCTCAAACTTTTCAAAACTCTCCCAAACTTTCTCACATTCATTGCCTCCCTCTCTACCTCCCTCCATCTCTCGCTCTCTCTTCCCTCTCTCCATCTCTCCCCTCAAAGCTTTCTCAAAACGTTCCAAAACTTTCTCTCAAACTCATTCCCTCCCTCTCTCCCTCATCCCACTCTCTTTCTATCTCCCTCTCTCCCTTCAAAACGTTCTCAAAAGTTTCACAAAACTTTTCAAACCTCTCCAAGCTTTCTCACTCATTCCCTCCCTCTCTCCTCACCCCTCTCTCTCGCTCTCTCCCTCGTCCGTCTCTCCCTTCAAAATTTCTCAAAAATTTCTCAAAACTATTCAAAACTCTCCCAAACCTTCCTCTCTCCCTCATCCCTCTCTCTCTTTCTCTCACACTCTCTCTCTCGTCCCTTTCAACCTCCCCTCTCAACTTTCTCAAAACTCTCCCAAACTTTCTCTCACATTCATTGCCTCCCTCTCTACCCTCCATCTCACTCTCTCTCTCGCACTCTCTTCCCTCTCTCCCCTCAAAACTTTCTCAAAACTCTCCCAAACTTTCTCTCACACTTATTCCCTCCCTCTCACTCTCTCTCTCCCCCTCTCTTCCTTCTCTCCCTCTCTCCCTTCAAAACGTTCTCAACAATTTCTCAAAAGTTTCTCAAAACTCTCCCAAATTTTCTCTCACGCTCATTCCCTCCCTCTCTCCCTCATCTCTCTCTCTCTCTCTCTCTCTCTCTCTCTCTCTCTCTCTCTCTCTCTCTCTCTCTCTCTCCCTTCAAAACTTTCTCAAATCTTTCACAAAACTTTTCAAAACTCTCCGAAACTTTCTCTCACTCATTCCCTCCATCTCTCCCTCATCCCTCTCTCTCGCTCTCTTCCCTCGCTCCCTCTCTTCCCTCTCTCCCTCTGTACCTAGTCCCTCTCTTCCCTCTCTCCTTCAAAAGTTTCTCAAAAATTTCTCAAAAGTTTCTCAAAACTCCCAAACTTTCTCTCACACTCATTCCCTCCCTCTCTACCTCCCTCCCTCTCTCTCTTTCTCTCTCTATCTCTTCCCTCTCTCTCTATCTCTTCCCTCTCTTCCTTCTCTCACTCTCTCCCTTCAAAACGTTCTAAAAAAATTCTCAATACTTTCTCAAAACTCTCCCAAACATTCTCTCACACTCATTCCCTCCCTCTCTCCCTCATCCCTCTCTCGCTCTCGCTCTCTCTCTCGTCCCTCTCTCTCTCTCTCTCTCCCCTCTTCCCTCAAAACGTTCTCAAAGGTTTCTCAAAACTTTTCAAAACTTTCTCAAAACTTTCTGAAATCTCTTCCAAACTTTCTCTCACATTCATTGCCTCCCTCTCTACCTCCCTCCATCTCTCTCTCTCTCCCCTCTCTCCCTCAAAACTTTCTCAAAACTTTTCAAAACTCTCCCAACCTTTCTCTCACACTCATGCCCTCCCTCTCTACCTCCCTCCCTCTCTTTCTCTCTCTCTCTTCCTTCTCGCCCTCTCTCCCTTCAAAACGTTCTCAAAAATTTCTCAAATGTTTCTCAAAACTTTCTCAAAACTCTCCCAAACTTTCTCTCACACACATTCCCTCCCTCTCTCCCTTCAAAACTTTCTCAAAACTCTCCCAAACTCTCTCTCACACACATTCCCTCCCTCTCTCCCGCATCCCTCTCTCGCTCTCTCTCCCTCGTCCCTCTCTCTCTCTCTCTCTCGCCTCTCAACTTTCTCAAAACTTTCTCAAAACTCTCCCAAACTTTCTCTCACATTCATTGCCTCCCTCTCTACCTCCCTCCATCTCTCTCTCTCCCGCTCTCTCTTCCCTGTCTCCCTCTCTTCCCTCAAAACTTTCTCAAAACTCTCCCAAACTTTCTCTCACACTCATTCCCTCCCTCTCTCCCTCATCCCACTCTCTTTCCCTCTCCCTCTCTCCCTTCAAAACTTTCTCAAAACGTTCTCAAAAGTTACACAAAACTTTTCAAAACTCTCCCAAACTTTCTCTCACTCATTCCCTCCCTCTCTACCTCCCTCCCTCTCTTTCTCTCTCTCCCTCGCTCCCTCTCTCCCTTCAAAATTTTCTCAACAATTTCTCAAATGTTTCTCAAAACTCTCCCAAACTTTCTCACGCTCATTCCCTCCCTCTCTCTCTCCCTTCAAAACGTTCTCAAATCTTTCACAAAACTTTTCAAAACTCTCACAAACTTCCTCTCACACTCATTCCCTCCCTCTCTCCCTCTTCCCTCTCTCTCTCGCTCTCTCTCCCTCGTCCCTCTCTCCCCTCAAAAGTTTTCAAAACTTTCTCAAAACTCTCCCAAACTTTCTCTCACACTCATTCCCCCCCCTCTCCCTTCAAAACATTCTCAAAATTTTCTCAAAACTCTCCCAAACTTTCTCTCACACTCATTCCCTCCTTCTCTCCCTCGTCCCTCTCTCTCTCGCTCCCTCTCCCTCTCTTCCTTCTCTCTCCCTCTCTCCCTTCAAAACTTCTCAAAACTCTCCCAAACTTTCTCTCACACTCATTCCCTCCCTCTCTCCTTCAAAACGTTCTCAAAACGTTCTCAAAACTCTCCCAAACTTTCTCTCTCATTCCCTCCCTCTCTCCCTCTCTCCCTCATCCCTATCTCTCTCTCCCTCTCTCCCTTCAAAACGTTCTCAAAAGTTTCACAAAACTTTTCAAAACTCTCCCAAACTTTCTCTCACTCATTCCATCCCTCTCTCCCTCATCCCTCTCGCTCTCTCTCCCTCTCTTCCTTCTCTCTCCATCTCTTCCCTCTCTCCCTCTCAAAACTTTTCAAAACTCTCCCAAACTTTCTCTCACTCATTCCCTCCCTCTCTCCCTCATCCCTCTCTCTCTCTCTCTTTCTCGCTCCCTCTCTTCCCTCGTCGCTCTCTTCCTCTCTCCCTTCAAAAGTTTCTCCAAAGTTTTCAAAACTCTCCCAAACTTTCTCTCACACTCATTCCCTCCCACTCTCCCTCATCCCTCACCCTCACTCTCTCTCCCTCTCTCTCTCTCTCTCTCTCCCCTCAAAACGTTCTCAAACGTTTCTCAAAACTCTCCCAAACTTTCTCTCGCATTCATTGCCTCCCTCTCTACCTCCCTCCACCTCTCTCTCTCTCGCTCTCTCCCCTCAAAACTTTCTCAAAACTCTCCCAAACTTTCTCTCACTCATTCACTCCCTCTCTACCTCCATCCTCTCTCTTTCTCTCTCTCTCTCTCTTCCCTCTCTTCCCACTCTCCCCTCTCTTCCTTCTCTCACTCTCTCCCTTCAAAACGTTCTCAAAAATTTCTCAAAACTCTCCCACTTTCTCTCACACTCATTCACTCCCTCTCTCCCTTCAAAACTTTCTCAAAACTCTCCCAAACTTTCTGTCACACTCATTCCCTCCATCTCTCCCTCATCCCCCTCTCTCTCTCTCTCCCTTCAAACCTTTCTCAAATGTTTCACAAAACTTTTCAAAACTCTCCCAAACTTTCTCTCACTCATTCCCTCCCTCTCTCCCTCATCCCTCTCTCTCTCTTGCTCCCTCTCTTCCATCTCTCCCTCTCTTGCTTCTCTCTCCCTCTTCCCTCTCTTCCTCTCTCCAAAACTCTCCCAAACTTTCTCTCACACTCATTCCCTGCCTCTCTCCCTCATCCCCCTCTCTCTCTCGCTCTCTCTCTCCCCTCAAAACTTTCTCTAAGGTTTCTCAAAACTTTTCAAAACTTTCTCAAAACTTTCTCAAATCTCTCCCAAACTTTCTCTCATTCATTGCCTCCCTCTCCACCTCCCTCCATCTATCTCTCTCGCTCTCTCTTCCCTCTCTCCCCTCATGCATTTCTCAAATGTTTCTCAAAACTCTCCCAAACTTTCTCTTACACTCATTCTCTCCCTTCAAAATGTTCTCAAAACGTTCTCAAAACTCTCCCTAACTTTCTCACACACATTCCCTCCCTCATCTCTCTCTCTCTCTCCCTCATCCCTCTCTCTTGCTCTCTCTCTCTCCCTCGCTCCCTCTCTTCCCTCTTCCCTCTCAAAACTTGTCAAAACTCTCACAAACTTTCTCTCACACTCATTCGCTCCCTCTCTCCCTCATCCCTCTCTCTCATGCTCTCTCTCCCGCATCCCTCTGTCTCTCTTTCTCAAAACTTTTCAAAACTCTACCAAACTTTCTCACATTCATTGCCTCCCTCTCTACCTCCCTCCCTCTCGTTCTCTCTTCCCTCTCTTCCCTCTCCCTCTCTCACCTCAACGCATTCTCAAAACTTTCCCAAACTTTCTCTCACACTCATTCCCTCCCTCTCTCCCTCATCCCATTCTCTTTATATCTCCCTCTCTCCCTTCAAAACGTTCTCAAAACTTTCTCAAATGTTTCACAAAACTTTTCAAAACACTCCCAAACTTTCTCTCACTCATTCCCTCCCTCTCTCCCTCATCCCTCTCTATTTCTCTCTCGCTCTCTCTCTCGTCCCTCTCCCTCTCTCTCTCAACCTCCCATCTCAACTTTCTCAAAACTCTCCCAAACTTTCTCACATTCATTGCCTCCCTCTCTACCTCCCTCCATCTCATTCTCTCTCTCTCTTCCCTCTCTCCCCTCAAAAGTTTCTCAAAACGCTCCCAAACTTTCTCTCACATCCATTCCCTCCCTCTCTACACCCCCCCTCTCTCTCTCTCTCTCTCCTCTCTTCCTTCTCTCCCTCTCTCGCTTCAAAACGTTCTCAACAATTTCTCAAAACTCTCGTAAACTTTCTCTCACGCTCATTCCCTCCCGCTCTCCCTCATCCCGCTCTCTCTCTCTCCCTTCAAAACGTTCTCAAATCTTTCACAAAACTCTCCCAACCTTTCTCTCACACTCATTCCCTCCATCTCTCCCTCATCCCTCTCTTCCCCTCTCCCTCTGTTCCTCGTCCCTCTCTTCCCTCTCTCCTTTCAAAACGTTCTCAAAAGTTTCTCAAAACTCTCCCAAACTTTCTCTCACTCATTCCCTCCCTCTCTACCCCCCCCTCTCTCTCTTTCCCTCTTGATCTCTCTCTCTTCCTTCTCTCCCTTCAAAACGATCTAAAAAAATTCTCAAAAGTTTCTCAAAACTCTCCCAAGCTTTCTCTCACACTCATTCCCTCCCTCTCCCTTCAAAACATTCTCAAAATGTTCTCAAAACTCTCCCAAACTTTCTCTCACACTCATTCCCGCCCTCTCTCCCTCATCCCCCTTCTCTCTCCCTCTCTTCCTCTCTCCCTTCAAAACTCTCCCAAACTATCTCTCACACTCATTCCCACCCTCTCTCCCTTCAAAACGTTCTCAAAACTCTCCCAAACGTTCTCTCACTCATTCCCTCCCTCTCTCCCTCATCCCTCACTCTCCCTTCAAAACGTTCTCAAAAGTTTCACAAAACTTGTCAAAACTCTCCCAAACTTTCTCTCACATTCATTCCCTCCCTCTCTCCCTCATCCCTCTCGCTCCCTCTCTCTCCATCTCTTCCCTCAAAACTTTTCAAGTCTCCCAAACTTTCTCTCACACTCATTCCACCCCTCTCTCACTCGTCCCTCTCTCTCTCTCTCTCTCTTGCTCCCTCTCTTCCTCTCTTCCCTCTCTCTCCCTCGTCCCTCTCTTCCTCTCTCCCTTCAAAAGTTTCTCAAAACCTTTCAAAACTCTCCAAAACTTTCTCTCACGTTCATTCCCTCCCTCTCTCCCTCACTCTCTATCTCTCCCCTCAAAACTTTCCAAAACTTTCTCTCACATTCATTGCCTCCCTCTCTACCTCCCTCCATCTCTCTCTCTCGCTCTCTCTTCCCTCTCCCCCTCAAAACGTTCTCAAAACTCTCCCAACTTTCTCACTCTTCCCACTCTCCCCTCTTCCTTCTCTCACTCTCTCCCTTCAAAACGTTCTCAAAACTTTCTCAAAACTCTCCCAAACTTTATCTCACTCATTCCCTCCCTCTCTCCTTTCAAAACGTTCCCAAAAGTTTCTCAAAACTCTCCCAAACTTTCTCTCACACCCATTCCCTCATCCCTCTCTCTCTCCCTCTCTCCCTTCAAAACTTTCTCAAATGTTTCACAAAACCTTTCAAAACTCTCCCAAACTTTCTCTCACACTCATTCCCTCCCTCTCTCCCTCATCCCTCCCTCATCCCTCCCTCTATTCCTCTCTCGCTTCGAAACTTTCTCAAAACTTTTCAAAACTCTCCCAAACTTTCTCTCACTCATTCCCTCCCTCTCTCCCTCGTCCATCTCTCTCTCTCTCTCCCTCGTCCCCCCTCTCTTTCTCTCTCTCCCCACAAAACTTTCTCAAAACTTTTCAAACTTTCTCAAATCTCTCCCAAACTTTTTCTCACATTCATTGCCTCCCTCTCTACCTCCCTCCATCTCTCTCTCTCGCTCTCTCTTCCCTCAAAACTTTCTCAAAACTCTCCAAACCCTTCTCTCACACTCATTCCCTCCCTCTCTCCCTTCACAATTTTCTCAAAACGTTCTCAAAACTATCCCAAACTTTCTCTCACACACATTCCCTCCCTCTCTCCCTCATCCCTCTCTCGCTCTCTCTCCCTCGCTCCGTCTCTTCCTTCTCTCTCTTCCCTCTCAAAACTTTTCAAAACTCTCCCAAACTTTCTCTCACACTCATTCGCTCCCTCTCTCCCTCATCCCTCTCTCTCTCCCCCCTCTCAACCTCCCCTCTCATCTTTCTCAAAACGTTCTCAAAACTCTCCCAAACTTCCTCTCATTCATTGCCTCCCTCCATCTCTCTCTCTCGCTCTCTCTTCCCCCTCTCCCCTCAAAACGTTCTCAAACCTCTCCCAAACTTTGTCTCACACTCATTCCCTCCCTATCTCCCTTATCCCACTCTCTTTCTCTCTCCCTTCAAAACTTTCTCAAAAGTTTCTCAAAACTCTCCCAAACTTTCTCTCACACTCATTCCCTCCCTCTCTCGCTCCCTCTCTTCCTTCTCTTCCTCTCTCCCTTCAAATCTTTCTCAAAACTTTTAAAAACTCTCCCAAACTTTCTCTCACTCATTCCCTCCCTCTCTCCCTCATCCCTCTCTCTCTCTTGCTCTCTCTCCCTCGTCCCCCTCTCTCTCTCTCTCCCCTCAAAACTTTCTCAAAGGTTTCTCAAAACTTTCTCAAATCTCTCCCAAACCTTTCTCTCACATTCATTGCCTCCCTCTCTACCTCCCTCCATCTCTCTATCGCTCTCTCTTCCCTCTCTCCCCTCAAAACGTTCTCAAAACTCTCCCAACCCTTCTCTCACACTCATTCCCTCCCTCTCTACCTCCCTCCCTCTCTTTCTCTCTCTTCCCTCTCTTCCTTCTCGCCCTCTCTCCCTTCAAAACGTTCTAAAACAATTCTCAAATGTTTCTCAAAACTCTCCCAAACTTTCTCTCACACTCATTCCCTCCCTCTCTCCCTTCACAACGTTCTCAAAACTCTCGCAAACTTTCTCTCACACACATTCCCTCCCTCTCTCCCTCATCCCTCTCTCTCCCTCATCCCTCTCCCTCTCTCTCCCTCGCTCCCTCTCTTCCTTCCCTCTCAAAACTTTTCAAAACTCTCCCAAACTTTCTCTCACACTCATTCGCTCCCTCTCTCCCTCATCCCTCTCTCCCTCGTCCCTCTCTCTCTCTCTCCCCTCACAACCTCCCCTCTCAACTTTCTCAAAACGTTCTCAAAACTCTCCCAAACTTTCTCTCACATTCACTGCCTCCCTCTCTACCTCCCTCCATCTCTCTCTCTCTCGCTCTCTCTTCCCTCTCTCCCCTCAAAACTTTCTCAAAACTCTCTCAAAACTCTCCCAAACTTTCTCTCACACTCATTCCCTCCCTCTCTCCCTTATCCCACTCTCTTTCTCTCTCCCTTCAAAACGTTCTCAAAAGTTTCACAAAACTTTTCAAAACTCTCCTAAACTTTCTCTCACACTCATTCCCTCCCTCTCTCCCTCATCCCTCTCTCGCTCCCTCTCTTCCTTCTCTTCCTCTCTCCCTTCAAAACTTCCTCAAAACTTTTCAAAATGTTCATTAAATGCCAGACATTCTTTAATACAATTTAAATAATACATAGGTTACATTATTCAAAAACAAAATTACATAAAATCTTTCAACATATCTCACCTATATGTGATAAATGTCAACATTTAGAAGCTACCTTATCTCATATGTTTGCAAATTGTATAAAAATTAAAAAATTCTGGGTAAATATTTTTAGTATAATATCTAAAGTGACCAGCACACAATTGGACCCGGATCCAAAATTAATAATACTCGGAACATAAGAATTAAATCAAACATTTACAACAACACAAAGAAACTTTATTGATTATAGTATAATAACAGGAAAAAAAAAAATCTAAAATTTTGGAAAGGCCCTACAACCCCCACAATCAAAATGTGGATTATAGAAATGACGGAGACCTTAAACATGGAAAGAATCAGATTTTCCCTGTTGGACAAACAGGAATTATTCGTTGGAACATGGTCTCCCTTTATTGATTATTTAAAGGGTCAGAATGGTTCAGCACAGGAACCTGACTAACACTCGGGCTAAAGAATGGATGAAATGCTATACTCTGAGATGTACGAATATATCTCGAATGAAGTTTTTTATTTTAATAAATTTTTCCATTCTTCTTTAACTATCTTTCTCTTTTGTTTTGTTTTTTTTGTTTTTCGTTTTTGTTTTTTTTCTTTTTCTTCTCTCTCTTTTCTTTCTTTACTTCATCTATCTTTTTAGTTCTATCTAGTTTAAAAAAAAAGGCAAAAGGTATTGGAGACAATGTAATAATAATTGACAATATTATCAATTTAAAAATGTAAGACTGTAATGATGTTAGGTTGTGTACTTATCTCCAATAAAAAATATTAAAAAAAAAAAAAAACTTTTCAAAACTCTCCCAAACTACCCCCCCTCTCTCCCTCATCCCTCTCTCTCGCTCTCTCTCCCTCGTCCGAGATGAGGAAAATTAAGACCGAGATGAGGAAAAACTTTTTCACACAGAGAGTGGTGAATCTCTGGAACTCTCTGCCACAGAGGGTAGTTGATGCAGTATAATGTGGATAAATGTGAGGTTATCCACTTTGGTGGCAAAAACGGGAAGGCAGACTATTATCTAAATGGTGGCCGATTAGGAAATGGGGAGGTGCAGCGAGACCTGGGTGTCATGGTACACCAGTCATTGAAAGTAGGCATGCTGGTGCAGCAGGCAGTGAAGAAAGCGAATGGTATGTTGGCCTTCATAGCAAGAGGATTTGAGTATAGGAGCAGGGAGGTTCTACTGCAGTTGTACAGGGTCTTGGTGAGACCACATCTGGAGTATTGCGTACAGTTTTGGTCTCCAAATCTGAGGAAGGACATTATAGCCATAGAGGGAGTGCAGAGAAGGTTCACCAGACTGATTCCTGGGATGTCAGGACTTTCATATGAAGAAAGACTGGATAGACTTGGCTTATACTCGCTAGAATTTAGGAGATTGAGAGGGGATCTTATAGAAACGTACACAATTCTTATGGGGTTGGACAGGCTAGATGCAGGAAGATTGTTCCCGATGTTGGGGAAGTCCAGGACAAGGGGTCACAGCTTAAGGATAAGGGGGAAATCCTTTAAGACCGAGATGAGGAAAAACTTTTTCACACAGAGAGTGGTGAATCTCTGGAACTCTCTGCCACAGAAGGTAGTTGACGCCAGTTCATTGGCTATATTTAAGAGGGAGTTAGATGTGGCCCTTGTGGCTAAAGGGATCAGGGGGTATGGAGAGAAGGCAGGTACGGGATACTGAGTTGGATGATCAGCCATGATCATATTGAATGGCGGTGCAGGCTCGAAGGGCCGAATGGCCTACTCCTGCACCTATTTTCTATGTATCTATGTATCTATGTCCCTCTCTTCCTTCAAAATTTTCTCAAAACTTTTCAAAAACTCTCCCAAACTTTCTCTCACTCATCCCCTCCCTCTCTCCCTCATCCCTCTCTCTCCCTCGTCCCTCGCTCTCCCCTCTCAACTTTCTCAAAACTCTCCCAAACTTTCTCTCACTCATTCCCTCCCTCTCTACATCCCTCCCTCTCTCTCTCTCTCCCCTCTCTTCCTTCTCTCCCTTCAAAACGTTCTCAACAATTTCTCAAAAGTTTCTCAAAACTCTCCCAAACTTTCTCTCACGCTCATTCCCTCCCTCTCTCCCTCCCTCTACCCCTCTCTCCCTCCTTCCCCCCTCCTTTTTCCTCTCCACCCCACCCTCAATGCACCAAAAAAACAACAATAAAACCCCGGAACCAACATTCGGCGTTTCGCCCTCCACCCGGACGCACTCCACTCGCCGTCCCGCTTTGCCAGCGCCGGTGCACCGCCCTAAAGTGTCCCCCCTCCCGTAGAAGCGCCTTTGTGGATGAGAGCTCCGCCACCCGACCGGAAGCACCTCGCGAATGCAGCTGTGACGATCAGGTAAAGATCACGGCGCAGGGCGGGCGGGCGGACGTCACGGCGCAGGGCGTGCGGGGAGGGCGGACGTCACGGCGCAGGGCGGGCGGGGAGGGCGGGTCATCTTCATCTTGTTCCCGCTCCACGTCTCCAACCGTCAACCCCGCGCCCGCCCACCGACCTCACCTGCCCTCACCAAGATGGCCGCCCGCCGGTCCCCGCCCCCCCCCCCCCCCCCCCCGGGGCCGAGTCTCCCCGTCGACCGCATGAAAATGGCGGCGGGCGGGCGGAGAAGCGTCAGTTGGTGACGTCGCTGCCGACGGACCTGAGGTAAATCAATAAATAACTGATCATCAGCGGCTGCAGCGGATTGTGCGGGATCGGGTCACGTGGGGGAGAAGTGAGTGGGTGAGTGAGGTCAATGACCACATACAGTACAGTACAGTACAGTACAGGCCGGTACAGTCACGTGTGTGGACATGTGTGCGGGGGGGAGAGAGAGAGAGCGAGAGCTGAGGGCAATCTCCACATAAACCACGTCTGGGGAATCAAACTGGTCAAACTGGGGTAAATTATATAAACTCACCGTCTGTCACCAATGCATGAAAGAATTATGAACCTATGCTCCCTAGACCACATCTAAACACTAATTGGATTTTCTCTCCAACTCTGAGTTATCTGCTCTTTGTAATTTCGACCCAATCTTTCTGTCAGAGTTGGAGAACACTAGGTCCAGATAGAATCAGACACCCGATTAATCAAAGTCTAACACATCCACCAGGCCATTTATGATCCAATCAGCCACAAAGAGACACATGGCCATACCGCACAGTGTTAAGGTTTGGCCCATCAATAAACTGCAGATACTGGGAATCAAAATGAAAAGAGAAAATGCAGGAAAAACTCAGCAGGTCGGGCAGCATCCAAGAAGAGAAGCAGTCAACATTTCAGGTTGGAGACCCCTCGTCAGAACTGAAAAAGAGAGAGGGAAAGGCAATCCTGGCATCAGGGAAGTGGTGGAGTGGGATTGGTGGAACAAAGGGAGTGCCTATGATGTGGTGAAATAGTGTAGTCTTTACCTGGACAGTGAACTCCTTGGTTCATTTAATGTGTCATTTGCATCTTCTTTCTGTTGGTATCATGACTGACTATATATGCCTGCCATTTTTTTCCTTCCCCTTTTGAACATTCAAGGCACATCCCAGGAGGACAAATGTAACAACATCACCCAGACTTTACGACAATTGCAACACATCGCACAGGCAAAGCTTCAATGCCTATTTAATGGCTGCATCATTTCACCTCTGACAGACATTCCCTATGTTCCAAATAACAAAGTGCTGGAGGAACTCAACAGGTCAGGCAACAACTGTGGAGGGAATGGACAGATGACACTTCGGGTCAGGACCCGTCTTCAGACTGATGTCCCCACCTGTAATGTTGTCTGTCCATCCCCTCCACAGATGCCGCCTGTCCCGCTGACTTCCTCTAGCACTTTGAGTTTTCCTCTGGATTCTGGCATCCGCAGCATCTTGTGTCTCCATTCCCTTTGTTGCACCCGTCGCCCTCCCCAACCTGCGCAACTAACCTGCTCTCTCTCTTTCTCGGTTCTTCGACCTGAAACTTTAGCCAGTCCTCTATCCAAAATGCTGCCTGCCTTGCTACCCTCTGTGTGAAAAAGTTGCCCGTCGGGTTCTTACTTAACCTTTTCCAACTTACCTTAAACCCATGTTCCCTGATTCTTGATTTCGCTACTTTGGGTAAAAGAATGCATTTAACCTATTTATTCCTTTCATCATCTTATACATTATAAGATCAGCCCCTCATCCTCCTGCGCTCCAAGGAACATTGCCCTAGCATGCCCAACCTCTCCCTACAGCTCAGGCCCTCAAGTCCTGGCAACATCCTCGTAAATCTTATTTGCATTCTCTCCAGCTTAACAACATCTTTCCTATAACGGTAACCAAAACTGAACGCAATACTCCAAATTTATCCTCACCAGCATCTTGTAAAACTGCAACATAACATCCCAACTTCTATACTCAGTACCCTGACTGATGAAGGTCAATGTACCAAAAGTCCTATCTACCTGTGACGCCACTTCCCAACTCTTAATTTGCATCCCTGAAGGTTTAACAATAAAACAATGAAAGATGAGTGAGTGAGTATGTGAGGTAAATCATCACATACAGTCCACGTGTGTACAAGTGTGTGTACATGTGTGTGTGTGTATGTGTGTGTGCACATGTCAAGTCAAGTCAAGTGAGTTTATTGTCATGTGTCCCTGATAGGACAATGACATTCTTGCTTTGCTTCAGCACAACAGAACATAGTAGGCATTGACTACAAGGCATTCTATAAATATATACACACATGAATCAATATACTGATAAAGTGCAAATAACAGTATTGGCTAATAAAGTTCAGTGTTATGTCCGAGCCAGGTTTAATAGCCTGATGGCTGTGGGGAAGTAGCTGTTCCTGAACCTGGTCGTTGCAGTCTTCAGGCTCCTGTACCTTCTACCTGAAGGTAGTAGGGAGATGATGGTGGGCAGGATGGTGTGGGTCCTTGATGATACTGCCAGCCTTTTTGAGGCAGCGACTGTGATAGATCCCCTCGATGGAAGGGAGGTCAGAGCCGATGATGGACTGGGCAGTGTTTACTACTTTTTGTAGTCTTTTCCTCTCCAGGGCGCTCAAGTTGCCGAACCAAGCCACGATGCAACCGGTCAGCATGCTCTCTACTGTGCACCTGTAGAAGTTAGAGAGAGTCCTCCTTGACAAACTGACTCATGTACACATACACACACACATGTGTGTGTATGTGTACATGTGTGTGTGTATGTGTACATGTGTGTGTCTGTGTATCTGTGTGTGTGTGTGTATGTATGTGTATCTGTGTGTGTGTATCTGTGTGTGTGTATGTATGTGTGTGTGTATCTGTGTGTATGTGTATCTGTGTGTGTGTATCTGTGTGTATGTATGTGTATCTATGTGTGTGTATGTATGTGTATCTGTGTGTGTGTATGTATGTGTGTGTATCTGTGTGTGTGTGTGGGGTCAAACTCGTTATAAATAAATAAACCAGCCTCCCCCTCTTATTCACTCATCTCAATAACTGAGGTTATAAATAAATCAATAAATAAATCAAGCAATCAATAAATCAGCAGCGGAATAAATCAATAAACCCTGTCAATCTGGGGGAGGGAGAGAGAGCTGAGGTCAATCTCCTCATAAACTACTCGTCTGGGGGAATAAAGCTGGTCAAACTGGGGTAAATTATATAAACTCACCATCTGGAGCAGCGTCCTGAGATAAAACACGTTATAAATAAACATCTCCCTCTCTCTGGCTCCCAACCTCCCCCCCCCCCCTCTCTCTCTGTAAATAATCAATAAATCACCACATAAACTGCACGTCTGGGGGAATAAACCTGGTAAAACTGAGGTAAAGTAAGTAAGTTTATTGGCCAAGTATTCACATACAAGGAATTTGCCTTGGTGCTCCGCCCACAAGTAACAACATGACATACAGTGACAGTAAATAATGTTATAATACAGTAAATAATATTGGAAACACACAGGGGAGCGGAATAAACCCGGTCTGGGGTAAAACTGGGGTAAATAATATTATAAACACACAGGGGAACAAAATACACAAACAGCCTCACAGCCATCAGGATATTGAACTCAACTCAAACAAAACTCTGATCATTAATAGCCCATTATCAGTTTATTTGCACTTTATCTGTTTTATTTATACATGTGTGTATATATTTATACAATGGTATATGGACACACTGATCTGTTCTGTATTCATGCCGTATATATTCTTTTGTGCTGAAGCAAAGCAAGAATTTCATTGTCCTATCTGGGACACACGACAATAAACTCTCTTGAATCTTGAATAAACCCGGTCTGGTGTAAAACTGAGGTAAATAATGTTATAAACACACAGGGGAGCAAATTAAACCCGGTCTGGGGTAAATAATGTTATAAACACACAGGGGAGCGGAATAAACTGGGCTGTGGAGTCGTTCCCAAAACATCCGACCCCGACCCCTCGGTAAAATGATTCTAAATCTGCTGTGATGACATTACACAAGTTGCCATTTTATAAGAACCACATGAATCCTCAGGCTGCCTTTTAAACCCATGTCCATAACGTTTTGAGTCTAACGGTTGTATCTGTGCTATTGTGGCTTTTTTTTAAATGTTTATTCTTGAAATAAAAACCATAATTCATTATGCTATTAGAAAACAAAATGGCAGAAAGGACCATGACAAAATTTAAATTCCATTGAATTAAGTAAAAATTATAAAAGCAATACTCCAAAATGTATTAAACTAAGGCCACAGGTGTAGATGAGATATGCATGTGCCTTTAACATAGTGACCTCATACCTACTAACCACTCCCCATATCACAAGTATATCTACAACCTCCCCACCCACAGATCGCTCTCTAGTTCCTGTGACAGACCACGTACAGCTAGTGCTATGTGTAATGCTCCAGTATGAATAAAGATAGTAAAGTAACGACGCCTCATTATGAAACCTTTACATGGTGTCAAATAACTTACCTTGCGCCTCCTGTTTATCGGTTTATCATTTAATTTTGTCCCAGTTTTTTGTTTCCTCCGCCCTCCTGTTTCTTCGTCATGGCCTCTTCTGCCCGTAAGCCCGATGTGCTCGTTTTTGATTTAGACATCGCCCTTCGATGGGACATATTCAAACGTGACTTTGAACACTATTTCACGATTGCTCATCCTGACGCCACCCCCGCTCTCAAAGCCTCCCTGCTTCTCAACTTGGCTGGTCCCGAGGCACTGACTCGCTCCGACTTCTTCGTCTACGCTGCGGGGGAATCAGCTCGGGACCCGGTATGTCTGTTGGCTAAGTTTGACGCTATTTGTGACATTCCGACTAATTGCATCTTAGAACGTTTTAAACTGTTCGCGCGGCGTCAGCTCCCTGGGGAATCTGCTGAGAACTATGTCATTGCGCTGCGGCACCTCGGTAGGCGCTGCCGCCTCCGAACGTGGAACTCCGATGAGATTATCAGGGACCTACTGGTTTACGGTCTCCGTGATGAGAAGCTCAGGGCCGAACTTCTGCGCAAGCCGGATGTGACTTTGGCCGATGCCATGCACGCTACTCGCTTAGCTGACGCTGTTTCCTCAGCGGCGCCGCCGGCCGAGCAGGCGATCAACTTTGCCAGCACTCCCAGTCATCTCATGAACACACCCCAGTCGCGACCCCCAGGGTCGCTCGCTGCTCGAGGGGGACGCGCCCCGGGGTTCGGTGCTGCTACAAGGGGAGGTACCCAGCAAAGGTGCCCTAATTGCAACTTCACAACTCATCAATTCAATGTGTGCCCTGCTTTAGGAAAGACTTGCAATGTCTGCAATAAATTGAACCATTTTGCTGCGGCTTGTCGTTCCCGTGGGAAGCCTGTCGCTGCTCTAAGGGGAAATTTAAACAACCTTCTACAAGCTGACAACGAGCTCAGCTCCCAGTGCTATTCCGATGAACATTCTGTTTCTACATCTGACTCCTCTCAGGGGGAGACCAACTTGTTTACCGTGTTGCACGCACCTGCTATGATAACGGATCCTTCTGTGCAAGTCACTGTGAACAACTCGACCTTCACTGCTAAAATCGACACGGGGGCGGTGACCAATGTAATGTCAACATCCCTTTTCAACCAGATAAGAACTAATGAGCAGATATTTTCTCAGAGCTCAACCTTGCATGCCTACGGTGGGGAGATTCTTACTCCTGTGGGCAAGGCCACGCTACACTGTAAGATAATAGAGACCATTCGGCCCCTCACCTTCTATCTCCTCGATCGAAAATGCATTCCCCTGCTGGGGATCCAGGCATGCCAGGAAATGGGACTGGTGTACTTCCACCGGGACATCCACCAGGTGCAGACTCTTATGGACCCGCTGGCCGATTATCCCGACCGCTTTGATGATAAGCTAGGCAAACTACCCTGCAGCTACAAGATTGTAGTGGACCACAAGATCGTTCCCGTGGTCCATGCTCCTCACCGTGTCTCCTTCGCCATGAGGGACAGAGTGGAGGCGACCCTACACAGTATGGTACAAATGGGCGTCCTAAAGGCGGTCGTCGAGCCCACCAGCTGGGTCTCTTCCATGGTTGTTGCTGCTAAGAAGGACATGAGCGAGATACGCATCTGCATCAACCCCAAAGACCTCAACCTGGCCATTCGACACCCTCACTACCCTATGAGAACGGTGGAAGACGTCGCTGCACAGGTTGGTCCAGCAACGTTTTTTTCTGTCCTCGATGCCAAAAGCTCCTTCTGGCAGATACCACTGGACGAGCGGTCGTCCATTTTGACAACTTTCGCCACCCCCTACGGAAGGTTTCGGTTCCTCCGAATGCCATTCGGGATCAACTCTGCCAGCGAGGTATTTCAGCGGACCATGGAGCAGTTGTTTTCAGATCTGCCTTGCGCCATAATTGTTGACGACATCCTCGTTTACGGTAAGGACGTTGCCGAACACGATGTCAACCTCCGCCTGGTCCTGGACCGGGCCCGGCAGATCAACTTGAAACTGAACCCCAAGAAGTGCCGATTCCGCGTCTCGGAGGTCACCTATGTTGGACATGTATTCACCGCTGAGGGGCTAAAGCCAGACCCGCAGAAAACGGCTGCCATCTCAGGGATGCCCCCTCCTACCAATGTGGCAGGCCTGCAACGCTTCCTCGGCTTGGTAAACTACCTGGGGAAGTTCATCCCCGACCTCAGCGAGCTCAGCGCTCCCCTGAGGGATCTGATCAAAAAGGACACGTCCTGGCTTTGGTTACCCAACCATCAGAAGGGATTTGACATTCTTAAGTCTAAGCTGATCAGCACCCCCACGCTCAAGTTCTTTGACCTGCAGCGTCCCATTGTCCTCACCTGCGACGCCTCTCAATTCGGACTCGGTGCCGCCTGCCTCCAGGTCCATGACGGCCTGCAGCTACCTGTCTCCTTCGCGTCCCGCACCATGACCTCCACCGAACAGCACTACGCGCAGAAGGAGCTACTGGCCGTGGTGTTTGCCTGCTCCAAATTCCGGGACTACATCGTGGGCAACACTTTCACCGTTGAAACTGACCATCAGCCACTTGTCACCATCCTCAACAAATCGATCCATGTGGCCTCATCACGCTTGCAGCGCATGATGCTGCAGCTCCAGAGCTTCACGTTCACGGTGGTTTATCGTAAGGGCAAGGACATGTTCGTGGCCGACACATTGTCTCGCGCCCCACTGACGTCCACCGCTCGCCACCAATACGAAATGTCTGAGTTATTGGTGCTACGATTGAACATCGTCCCCTCGCAGCAGATGAAGTCCCTGGTTCAACACACTACCAATGACCCTGCCCTGCAACAGCTGTCTGCCGTCATCCGGCAGGGCTGGCCTGACCGTCGTTCGGCACTGCCGGCTGGTGCCGTGCCCTACTTCCTGATTCGGGACGAGCTCGTACTGCACGACGGCGTGGTGGTGAAGGGTCACAAAGTGGTCGTGCCCGCGGCGCTGCACGACCAATATTTTCAAGTCGCTCACCGCGGTCACCCTGGGGCCGAAGCCACCGTGTCTCTCGCCAGGAGCCAGTTCTATTGGCCGGATATGGCCAAATACATCCGGGAGAGGTTCTCCTCGTGTTCCACCTGCAACAGCCGCGCCCCCCACCAGCAGCGTCAGCCGCTTCTACAGCAGCCCGCGCCCGAACTGCCCTGGATGGCGCTTGCCGCTGACATTTTCGAGTGGCGGGGCAAACATTTCCTGGTTCTCGTTGACTCCTACTCCAGCTGGTTTGTGGTCGACCGGCTGCATTCCGTGACCTCTTCGGCCGTCATCGACAGGTTGTACCCTCATTTTGGCACTTTTGGCCCCCCGGCAAGCCTGCAGTCGGACAATGGCAGCCAGTTCACGAGCTCCGAGTTTAAAGCGTTCGCTTCCAGATGGAACTTCCGCCATTTCACCAGCAGCCCGGAGTACCCGCAAAGCAACGGTTTGGCCGAGCGCGCAGTCCGCAGTGCTAAGCACCTGTTGGAACAGTGTGGCGGCATTAACTCCGACTTCCATCTGGCCCTCCTCAACCTTCGGAACATTTCCCGCGACTCTGCCATGGGTTCACCTGCTCAGCGGCTCATGTCTCGCGCTACCAGACTCCCGCTCCCTGTGGCCCAACGCTCCCTCATACCCTCCATCCTCCCACCTGCGGCGGTTCAGAAACGCATTGCCTTCAGGCACGACGTCCAAAAGCGTTCCCATGACAGGTCCTGCCACCCGCTGCCGCGCCTCTTCCCCGGTCAAGTTGTCCGTATGCAGACCACTCCCGGTCACTCCAAGCTCGCTACTGTCGTCGGCTCTGCGGGGTCGCCCAGGTCCTATTTCGTCGACCACGCTGGGGCCATTTACCGACGGTCCCGCCAGCACCTTCGGCTCGTCAATGAGCCGCGTCCTCCTGCCGCGGACCCCTTTGCTCCCCCACTGCCGGTTTCGCGTCAGGGCGTTGCTCTGCCCGTCCGTCCTGACATGCAACGTTCTGCTCCTCCTCCGCCCCTTCCGTTCCATCCCACTCCGACTAGTCCTCGCTCGCCTGCCCGCGCTCGTCCCGGTCGCGACCCCGCATCCCCTCCGGGTTCGGTGCCGCGGTCTCTTCCGTCTCCTCCCGTTTCTCCCTTTCAAGTTCGTCTTTCCCCGCCGGTGCCTCGTCCTCCTGCAGGAAGGGTGGATGGCGAGACGCGAACCCGGGCGGGACGTCTTGTCAAACCGCCTGACCGCTATGGCGATTTTGTTTAACTATCCTAGCGCATGAGCCGTGGTCGCCATGTCACCATTGTATTTGCCTGTCGTTTCGAAGAGGAAAGATGTAGATGAGATATGCATGTGCCTTTAACATAGTGACCTCATACCTACTAACCACTCCCCATATCACAAGTATATCTACAACCTCCCCACCCACAGATCGCTCTCTAGTTCCTGTGACAGACCACGTACAGCCAGTGCTATGTGTAATGCTCCAGTATGAATAAAGATAGTAAAGTAACGACGCCTCGTTATGAAACCTTTACAACAGGTATGAGCTAAATGGCTAAATGATGACAAAAAAAAATCTCATGTGCATAGAAACCATAGAAAATAGGTGCAGGAGGCCATTCGGCCCTTTGAGCCAGCACCGCCATTCATTGTGATCATGGCTGATCATCCCCAATCAATAACCCGTGCCTGCCTTCTCCACATATCCCTTGACTCCACTAGCCCCAAGAGCTCTATCTAACTCTCTCTTAAATCCATCCAGTGATTTGGCCTCCACTGCCCTCTGTGGCAGGGAATTCCATAAATTCACAACTCTCTGGGTGAAAAAGTTTTTTCTCACCTCAGTCTTAAATGACCTCCTCAATGACCTCAATCTTTCCTCATATGACAGTCCCGCCATCCCAGGGATCAATCTCGTGAACCTACGCTGCACTGCCTCAATCACAAGGATGTCCTTCCTCAAATTAGGAGACCAAAACTGTACACAATACTCCAGATGTGGTCTCACCAGAGACCTATACAACTGCAGAAGAACCTCTTTATTCCTATACTGAAATCCTCTTGTTATGAAGGCCAACATTCCATTAGCTTTCTTCACTGCCTGTTGTACCTGCACGCCAACTTTCACTGTACCTCCCCCTTACCTAACCTAACCCCATTGAGATAATAATCTGCCCCCTTGTTTTTGCCGCCAAAGTGGATAACCTCACATTTATCTATCTATATATATATATAAGAGAGAGAGAGAGAGAGAGAGAGAGAGAGAGGAGGAGGAGGAGGAGGAGGAGGACGAGAAGGAGAAGGAAAAGAGAAAGAGAAAGAGAAAGAGAAAAAAAGAAAAAAAGAAAATATATATATATATATGGCGGGGCACTGGCGGAATGTGTGGAGCCGAGGGATCTAGGAGTGCAAGTAGGAGTTGGGCCGAAGGGCCTCTTTCCAACGCTGTATCACTCTGGGAATCTATGACAAAGTGCTGGAGTAACTCAGCGGGTCAGGCAGCATCTGTGGAGAGAAGGAATGGGTGACATTTTGGGTCGAGACCCTTTGGTTTAGTTTTGAGATGCAGCGCGGAAACAGGTCTTTCGGCCCACGGACTCGGCGCCGACCAGCGATCACCCCGTACACTAGCACTATCCTACGCACATCAGGGACAATTTAACAATTTTGCGGAGTCCGATTAATTTACAACCCTGAACATCTTTGAATTGTTGGAGGAAACGAGCACCCGGAGTAAAAACCCACGCAGGTCAAGGGGAGAATGTGCAAACTCTGCACAGACAGCACGCATAGTCAGGATCGAGCCTGGGTCTCTGGTGGTGAGGCAGCAACTGTACCGCTGCGCCACTGTGCCACGCAGAATTATATAACGTTTTCCTCCGCCATCAACGCACCCAATATGTGCTAGTAATGTCCTGTTTGCCAGCTTGTTGACCCTCTGTGTTCCCCTCCTGCAGGGTTTAGGAGCCGTTGCTGTGGACGGAGAGACGGGGACGTGAGCGGCCATTGAGGACGACCAGGGTGTCAGTGAGCCCCCTTCCCCCATCTGCTCGGTGTCGGCTGAGCTTCGAGGGGCTGAGATTCGATGGGGGACCACATGACGGGGCACAACAAGGAGAAGCGTTATGAGTGTGACGTGTGTGGCAAGGCCTGGCGGTGCCCGAGCCGGCTGGAGATCCACCAGCGGGTGCACACGGGAGAACGCCCCTTCGACTACTCGGAGTGCGACAAGAGCTTCAAGATGGCGAAACAGCTGAAGATGCACCAGCGGGTTCACACTGGCGAGAAGTCCTATTGCTGCGGCACCTGCAGCAAGAATTTTGCCCGGTTGTCGGGGCTGAGGAACCACCGGCGGGTGCACAGCAGTGAGCGGCCCTTCACCTGCTCCGACTGCGACAAAGGCTTCAAGTCGTCGCTGGACCTGAAGGTGCACAGGCGTGTGCACACCGGGGAGCGGCCCTACACCTGCGTCCAGTGCGGCAAGGGTTTCACCCTCTCCGGTAACCTGCGGAGGCACCAGCGCACCCACACCGGCGAGCGCCCCTTCACCTGCAGCTACTGCGGCAAGAGCTTCACCCAATCCAGTCACCTGCTGTCCCACCAGCGCACCCACACCGGGGAGCGGCCCTTCACCTGCGTCCAGTGCGGCAAGGGTTTCACCTTCTCCGGCAACCTGCTGTCCCACCAGCTCACCCACACCGGCGAGCGCCCCTACACGTGCAGCTACTGCGGCATGGGTTTCACCTTCTCCGGCAGCCTGCAGTCCCACCAGCGCACCCACACCGGTGAGCGCCCCTTCACCTGCGCCCAGTGTGGCAAGGGATTCACCCTCTCTGGCAACCTGCTGTCCCACCAGTGCACCCACACTGGCGAGCGCCCCTACACCTGCGCCCAGTGTGGCAAGGGTTTCACCCTCTCCGGCAGCCTGCTGAGGCACCAGTGCACCCACACCGGCGAACGCCCCTACATCTGCGTCCAGTGCGGCAAGGGCTTTACCCAGTCCTGTCACCTGCTGTCCCACCAGCGCACCCACACCGGTGAGCACCCATACACCTGCGCCCAGTGCGGCAAGGGCTTCACCCGCTCCACCTATCTGCTGTCCCACCAGCGCACCCACACCGGTGAGCACCCATACACCTGCGCCCAGTGCGGCAAGGGCTTCGCCAGCTCCACCAGACTGCTGTCCCACCAGCAGGTGCATGCCGGCGACCATCCCGTCCCCAGCCCGGTGTGTGGAGAGCGCTTTACCATGGCCTCCCACGCCCTGTCTCACCAGTGCATGCACACCAGTGGCCAGCCCTACGACTGCCCGTACTGCGGTGAGGAGTTTGACAGCTCGCGGGGGTTGCGGCAGCACCGGCGGATCCACGCCGGCGAGCAGCTGCTCCCACTGTGACAAGAGAGCGTGGGGGCTGCGGGAGCACCAGCGGATACACCGGAGAGAAACCCTATGTGTGCGCTGAGTGTGGCAAGGGTTTCACCCGCCTTGACCACCTGCTGGAGCACCGACGAGTCCACACCGGCCAGCGCCCCTTCACCTGCCTGCTCTGCAGCAAGATCTTTGACCGCTCCTCCAGCCTGCTGGCACACCGCCACGTGGATAGATAGGGGCTGTTTAGGTAGACACAAAATGCTGGAAGGAATGGGTAACGTTTCAGGGTCGAGACCCATCTTCAGTGTCGACCTGAAACATCACCCATTCCTTGTCTCCAGAGATGCTGCCTGTCCCGCTGAGTTACTCCAGCACTCTGTGAATGTCACCTATCCATGTTCTCCACAGATGTTGCCTGACCCGCTGAGTTACTCCAGCACTCTGTGAATGTCACCTATCCATGTTCTCCACAGATGCTGCCTGACCCGCTGAGTTACTCCAGCACTCTTTGTTAGTCATAGAGTGATACAGTGTGGAAACAGGCCCTTCGGCCCAACTTGCCGAAGGGCCTGTTGGGATGTCAGGACTTTCATATGAAGAAAGACTGGATAGACTTGGCTTATACTCGCTAGAATTTAGGAGATTGAGAGGGGATCTTATAGAAACGTACAAAATTCTTATGGGGTTGGACAGGCTAGATGCAGGAAGATTGTTCCCGATGTTGGGGAAGTCCAGGACAAGGGGTCACAGCTTAAGGATAAGGGGGAAATCCTTTAAGACCGAGATGAGGAAAAACTTTTTCACACAGAGAGTGGTGAATCTCTGGAACTCTCTGCCACAGAGGGTAGTTGACGCCAGTTCATTGGCTATATTTAAGAGGGAGTTAGATATGGCCCTTGTGGCTAAAGGGATCAGGGGGTATGGAGAGAAGGCAGGTACGGAATACTGAGTTGGATGATCAGCCATGATCATATTGAATGGCGGTGCAGGCTCGAAGGGCCGAATGGCCTACTCCTGCACCTATTTTCTATGTTTCTATGTTTCTATGTTTGCCCACACCGACTAACATGTCCCAGCTACACTAGACCCACCTGCCTGTGCTTGCCCATGTCCTCTGGTCCTCGATCCCCCCACTCTGGGCAAGAGATTCTGTGCATCTAACTAAATTGTGTTCTATGCAAGATTCCAGCATCTGCAGTATCTTGTGTCTCCCTCACCTATATCCACCTATCACTTCTGAAGAAGGGTCTCAACCTGAAACGTCACCCATTCCTTCTCTCTAGAGATGCTGCCTGTCCCGCTGAGTTACTCCAGCATTTTGTGTCCACCTGTCACTTGCCAGGCTTTGTCCAGCCCCCATCTCTCTTTTCCAGCTTCCTCCCCCCACCCTCTCCACTCAGTCTGAAGAAGGGTCCTGACTCAAAACGTCGTCTGTCCTTTCCCTCTAAAGCAGTGGAGGAACTCAGTAGGTCAGGCCACATCTGTAGAGGGAAGGGAATCTAAGGCGACCACTCCCTCCTCTCCTTTCCAACTTTCTCCACCCCCCACACCAAGCAGTCTGAAGAAGGGTCCTGACCTAGAATGTTGCCTGTCCATGCTCTCCAGACATGCAACTTCTTCCAGACTTCCAGAAAGCATTTGAAAAGGTTCCACATGGAAGATTAGTGGGCAAATTTAGGGCACAGAGTATTGGGGGTAGAGAGCTGACACGGATAGAAAATTGTTTGGCAGACAGGAAACACAGAGTAGGGATTAACGGGTCCCTTTCAAAATGGCAGGCAGTGACTAGTGGGGTTCCGCAAGGCTCGGTACTGGGACCGCAGCTATTTACCATATACATCAATGAAGAGATTTAAAAGTAACATTAGCAAATTTGCAGATGACACAAAGCTGGGTGGCAGTGTGAACTGTGAGGAGGATGCTATGAGAATGCACGGTGACTTGGACAGGTTGGGGGAGTGGGCAGATGCATGGCAGATGCAGTTTAATGTGGATAAATGTGAGGTAGACTATTATCTAAATGGTGTCAAGTTGGGAAATGCGGAGGTACAACGGGATCTGGGCGTCCTTGTTCCTCAGTGACTGAAAGTAAGCATGTAGGTAATTTAGGGCATAGGGTATTGGGGGTAGAGTGCTGACATGGATAGAAAATTGGTTGGCAGACAGGAAACACAGAGTAGGGATTAACGGGTCACATAGACTGGGAAACATTCTGTAAAAGGGCTGGATGGTTTGGAGTTTGTAAAATGTGTGCAGGATAGTTTTTGCAGCAATACATAGAGGTATAATACATATAATACATAGAGGTATAATACAATACATACAATAACTAGAGAAGGGGCAGTGCTGGACCTCCTGTTAGGAAATTCGACAGGTCAGTTGACGGAGGTATGTGTTGGGGAGCACTTCGGGTCCAGTGATCACAATACCATTAGTTTCAATATAATTATGGAGAAGGTCAGATGGATCTCCCGGTTCCCAACCATTCTAACTCCCCTTCCTACTCCCACACTGATGTTTCTGTCCTGGGCCTCCTCCATAGCCAGAGTGAGGTGACACGCAAACTGGAGGAACAGCACCTCATAGCTTACAGCCCAATGACATGAACATTGAATTCTCCAAATTAAGGAAACTCCCCCCTCCTAATCA
Organism: Malacoraja senta; assembly: GCA_038087875.1. Lineage (NCBI taxonomy): Eukaryota > Metazoa > Chordata > Chondrichthyes > Rajiformes > Rajidae > Malacoraja > Malacoraja senta. The sequence goes on along the minus strand of JAXLNO010002543.1, from coordinate 100,374 downwards.
AGTCCTGGAGTCTGTCCCAACCGCATCTCTTTTTTCCAGCTTTCTTTTCCGACTCCATCAGTCCAAAGAAGGTTCCAGACCCGACACGTCGCCTGTCCATTCCCCTCCAAAGTGCCGGTAGAACTCAGCAGGTCAGCCATCCGTGGTGAGAACTTTGGCCCTTCCAGCCAGCACCGCCATTCAATGTGATTCCGCTGTGTGGATGTTTATGTTAGATTTTATTTTATGTGGCTGTGTGTCTTGTTGCTTTTTACTCAGTATGGCTGTATGGTAACTCAAATATCACTGTACCTTAATTGGTGCATGTGACAATAAATTCCAACTTGAACTTGATCAGCTTTCGTCTATATATTAAAAAAAGGATAATGCTGCCTGATCGTGCACAATTGTGACGGCTTGATGTCAAAGACAGGACAGGACGGGCATTCCCTGAGGGATTCGGGTGGTTGGAAGAGGTTTGGTCTGTGTTTTTCCCCTCGGTTGTTGTCCGGGGAGGAAGGCGGCGGCACTCGGCCCGTCGATGCTAGGATGCGCGGGAGGAAGGCTGAACTTGGATTGAGGCTTGGAAGGCTGAGCTCGCCTCCCCTGCCCCGACCCGCACCCGGTCCACCACGGAGGGGGAAGCGAGCAAACTCCACACTGACAGGCCCTTTGGCCCCTCTCGTCCGTGCTACCCCGGGCTTTCTGCAACACAGCCTTGCACTGTTCTGCACTGGCTATTATATTTATTGCATTTGTCATCACTGTATGTACACTGTTTGCTCTGGCGGCTGCGTGTGAACGGGCGATTTCATCGTCTCCCGATCGATGTGCAGGACAACAAACTAATGAAGCAACTGGAACACAGTTCTCCTGGGTTGCTGCAGGCTGAAGCATCAAACTACTACCCTGTTGAGCCCCGTCAGTCCCACAGCACGGAAACACACAGCCATGCCTATCGAAGCTAGTCCCACATGCCCACGTCTGGCCCCTCACCCTCTCTGCCTTTCCCACCCATGCCTTTAGAAAGGAGATGAGGAGGAATTTCTTTAGCCGGAGGGTGGTGAATCTGTGGAATTCATTGCCACAGAGGGTGGTGGAGGCCAAGTCACCGGGTATTGTTTAGATTTTAGAGATACTGTGCGGAAACAGGCCCTTCGGCCCATCGAGTCATCGCCGACCAGTGTTCACCCCGTACACTAACTCCATCCTACACACATTAGGGACAATTTTACAGAAGCCAATTAACCTACAAACCAGCAGGTCTTTGGAATGCGGAAGGAACCCGGAGCACCCAGAGAAAACCCACGCAGGTCACGGGGAGAACATGCAAACTCCGTACAGACAGCACCCGTATTCAGGATGGAGCCCGGGTCTCTGGCGCTGTGAGGCAGCAACTCTACCGCTGCACCACTGTGTATTTTTGCTATCTATCATTTCATTTATTACTCACACCAGCAGAGTTGTGCACAAATGGTTCACATTAATAATGTCAATCTGAGGGGCAACTTTTCCACACAGAGGATGGTGGGTGTATGGAATGAGCTGCCGGAGGAGGTAGCTGAGGCTGGGACTATCACAGCGTTTAAGAGACACTTGGATAGGACAGGTTTGGAGGGACATGGGCCAAACGTGGGCAGGTGGGACTAGTGTATGTAGAATGGGGCATGTTGGTCGGGGTGGGACTAGTGTAGATGGGGCATGTTGGTCGGGGTGGGACTAGTGTAGATGGGGCATGTTGGTCGGGGTGGGATTAGTGTAGATGGGGCATGTTGGTCGGGGTGGGACTAGTGTAGATGGGGCATGTTGGTCGGGGTGGACCTAGTGTAGATGGGGCATGTTGGTCGGGGTGGGACTAGTGTAGATGGGGCATGTTGGTCGGGGTGGGACTAGTGTAGATGGGGCATGTTGGTCGGAGTGGGACTAGTGTAGATGGGGCATGTTGGTCCGGGTGGGCAAGTTGGGCCGAAGGAAGGGCCTGTTTCCATGCTGTGACTATGAACTTCCAAGAGTAACATTCTCCTTTCTCTGGGTCATTCATTGTTAATAAAGAAAGTTTACTTTTCCTGTTTAAATGTCCACAGTAAAGTCTAGTCAGAAGTGAGCCCACCTGCTTCAGCCATGATGAATTAACAAATCATCACTATTCACTTCTCAGACGTTAGAATTGGTCAGAACATTCCCTCCACCGTGACCCTTGACACCAATGTCCCTCGGGGTCATGACCTTGCCACCCACAACTTGTGGCCAGGTCTCAGGCCAATGGGATCGAGACGTCCGTCCACTGGTCAGAACAGTATTTCAGCCACATGAGCAGCAAAGATGAGATGAGATAGAATATGGGAAAGACATTGAAAACCTTCTGTCCTGAAGGGCCGAATGGCCCACTCCTGCGCCTATGGTCAGCATAACAATCCATCCCTCAACATCAGCAAGACAAAAGGGTTAGCGTTTACAAGAACGATCCCAGGAATGAGTGGGTTAACGTACGATGAGCGTTTGTCGGCGCTGGGCCTGTACTCGCTGGAGTTTAGAAGATTGGGGGGGGGGGGTGGGGGGGGCATTGAAACATCACCGAACAGTGAAAGGCCCGGATAGAGTGGATGTGGAGAGGATGTTTCCACTGGTGGGAGAATTAAAGGACTTTCCTTTAGGAAGGAGATGAGGAGGAATTTCTTTAGCCAGAGGGTGGTGAATCTGTGGGATTCATTGCCACAGACGGCAGTGGAGGCGACAAGTCAGTGGATATATTTAAGGCAGAGATAGATAGATTGTTGATGGGTGCGGGTGTCAGGAGTTATGGGGAGAAGGCAGGAGAATGGGGTTAGGAGGGAGAGATAGATCAGCCATGATTGAATGGTGGGGTAGACTCGATGGGCCGAATGGTCTAATTCTGTTTCTGTGTGTCGTCTCTGACTTAAGGAAATGCAAGCAGCCACTTTGTGTAAAAAGCAACAAGTCGGAGGGCAATTATTGTCCTGCAGACAACTACTGCCCCAGGTGGATATCATGATGTGTGCAACAAACATTGATTAGCCACTGGTGGGCGAATGGTTAATGTGGTAATCAGCTTGATTGAAGCTGATCAGAAAATTGTCAGTTGCTGTGTATAAAAGGGGGAGTTGTGGGAGTGTCTGAGTGCAGTTGTCCTGGGCTGTGGATGGGAGCAGTGGTCCTGGGCTGTGGATGGGAGCAGTGGTCCTGGGCTGTGGATGGGAGCAGTGGTCCTGGGCTGTGGATGGGAGCAGTGGTCCTGGGCTGTGGATGGGAGCAGTGGTCCTGGTCTGTGGATGGGAGCAGTGGTCCTGGGCTGTGGATGGGAGCAGAGCTCAGGGTAGAGACAGGGAGTCTCCCCTTGTGTCTGATGTGGATCTACATCTCCAGGGCATGAGGTCGGTGAGAACACTATCGCTCTCTACTGAATTGTGTTTGCTTCTTTGATTAATTCTGCTGACTTTTCCTTTTAATTGTTGTCATTTGAAGTGTCCAGGGTTTTTAATTATTATTTTTTTTGGTGCAATTTGAATTGTGCTGTTTCTATGCTGTATCTCTGAACTAAAATGATCTTTCTACTAGTGGGAGAGTCTCGGACCAGAGGGCACAGTGTCAGAATAAAAGGATGTATCTTTACTAAAGTGATGATACCCTAACCTTATCACAACTGAAATTGGATCAGGCTGATGTAAAATGTAGAGACCAAGACCTGTAGATGCTGGTTTATACCAAAGATAGACACATTGCTGGAGTGACTGAGTGGGTCAGGCAGCATTTCTGGAGAAACAAGTGATTTGGGGATGGATTAGAAGGGTTCTTACCCAAAATATCACATCCTTGGTGCCAGATGGTGCCTGACCTGCTGAGTTTCTCCAGCACTCTTATCATAGTCTCCTCTATATCCCTCTGCTCTTACTCCTCATCCCCATACTCGTAACAAGGACAGAATCCCCCATGTCCCCCATTGCAGGTACAGCAGGCAGTGAAGAAAGCCAATGGCATGTTGGCCTTTATAACAAGAGGAATCGAATATAGGAGCAAAGAGGTCCTTCTGCGGTTGTACAGGGCCCTAGTGAGACCACACCTGGAGTATTGTGTGCAGTTTTAGTCCAATTTGAGAAAGGACATTCTTGCTATTGAGGGAGCCCAGCGTAGGTTCAGCAGGTTAATTCCCGGAATGGTGGGACTGTCATATGCTGAGAGAATGGACCGGCTGGGCTTGTACACTCTGGAGTTTAGAAGAATGAGAGGCGATCTCATTAAAACATATAAGATTGTTAAGGGCTTGGACGCACTAGTGGCAGGAAACATGTTCCCAATGTTGGGGGAGCCCAGAACCAGGGGCCACAGTTTAAGAATAAGGAGTAAGCCATTTAGAATGGAGACGAGGAAACACTTTTTCTCACAGAGAATGGTGAGTCTGTGGAATTCTCTGCCTCAGAGGGCGGTGGAGGCAGGTTCTCTGGATGCTTTCAAGAAGGAGCTGGATAGGGCTCTTAAAAATAGCGGAGTCAGGGGATATGGGGAGAAGGCAGGAACGGGGTACTGATTGGGAATGATCAGCCATGATCACATTGAATGGCGGTGCTGGCTCGAAGGGCCAAATGGCCTCTACTCCTGCACCTATTGTCCTCACCTTCCACCTTACCAGCCGTCACATACAACAGATAATCCTCCAACATTTTCGCCACCTCCAACGGGATCCCACCACTGGCCTCATCTTCCCATTCTCCAATGGTTCAGTGGTTTCTCCCTCCTTCCCCGTCCCAGCTCTCCCACAGCCTACTGCCTCTGCCTTTTCCATTATTTTTCTCGCACCCACCCAAACTTCAGTCTGAAGAAGAGTCTCGACCTGAAACGTCACCTATTCCTTCTCTCCATAGATGCTGCCTCACCCGCTGAGTTACTCCAGCATTTTTGTCAACCTTCGATTTTTCCAGCGTCTGCAATTCTTTCTTAAACCACACGGTGGGAGTGTTGACCACAAATTGGACGCGCCTGCAATGCGGCAGATCACCACACGGTGGGAGTGTTGACCACATATTGGACGGGCCTGCAATGCGGCGGATCACCACACGGTGGGAGTGTTGACCACAAATTGGAACGACCTGTTATGTGAATTCACTGCACATAGAAACATAGAAACATAGAAATTAGGTGCAGGAATAGGCCATTCGGCCCTTCGAGCCTGCACCGCCATTCAATATGATCACGGCTGATCATCCAACTCGGTATCCCGTACCTGCCTTCTCTCCATACCCTCTGATCCCTTTAGCCACAAGGGCCACATCTAACTCCCTCTTAAATATAGCCAATGAACTGGCCTCAACTACCTTCTGTGGCAGAGAGTTCCAGAGATTCAGCACTCTCTGTGTGAAAAACGTTTTTCTCATCTCAGCCCTAAAGGATTTCCCCTTAATCCTTAAACTGTGACCCCTTGTCCTGGACTTCCCCAACATCGGGAACAATCTTCCTGCATCTAGCCTGTCCAACCCCTTAAGAATTTTGTAAGTTTCTATAAGATCCCCCCTCAATCTTCTAAATTCTAGCGAGTACAAGCCGAGTCTATCCAGTCTTTCTTCATATGAAAGTCCTGACGTCCCAGGAATTAGTCTGGTGAACCTTCTCTGTACTCCCTCTATGGCAAGAATGTCTTTCCTCAGATTTGGAGACCAAAACTGTACGCAATACTCCAGGTGTGGTCTCACCAAGACCCTGTACAACTGCAGTAGAACCTCCCTGCTCCTGTACTCAAATCCTTTTGCTATGAATGCTAACATGCCATTCGCTTTCTTCACTGCCTGCTGCACCTGCATGCCTACTTTCAATGACTGGTGTACCATGACACCCATGTCTCGTTGCATCTCCCCTTTTCCTCATCGGCCACTATTTAGATAATAGTCTACTTTCCTGTTTTTGCCACCAAAGTGGATAACCTCACATTTATCCACATTATACTGCATCTGCCATGCATTTGCCCACTCACCCAGCCTATCCAAGTCACCTTGCAGCCTCCTAGCATCCTCCTCACAGCTAACACTGCCCCCCAGCTTTGTGTCATTCGCAAACTTGGAGATGTTGCATTCAATTCCCTCGTCCAAATCATTAATATATATTGTAAATAGCTGGGGTCCCAGCACTGAGCGTTGTGGTACACCACTAGTCACTGCCTACCATTCGGAAAAGGACCCGTTTACTCGTACACTTTGCTTCCTGTCTGCCAGCCAGTTCTCTTTCCACATCAATACTGAACCCCCAATACCGTGTGCTTTAAGTTTGTATACTAATCTCTTATGTGGGACCTTGTCGAAAGCCCTCTGAAGGTCCAGATATAACACATCCACTGGTTCTCCCTTATCCACTCTACTAGTGGATAACTAGTGGATTATGAAAATAGTCAATGTATTCTTCTACCCAGTAGGATTCACTACTGCAGACACATTTGAATTTCACTGAACCTTAATTGGTACATGTGACGATAAACTGACCTTGAAACATTGGGCCTAGAGTTATTTTTCCAGGCCCTGTCCACCCAGTGTTTGATATTTTCAGGTGAATGTAGAATTTTCTCACTTGCTGCTCTTTCTCCCTCTACAGCTATTCTACTTGTTTCTGGTTGATGTGCCAAGGTCTTTGGAGATCTTCTAATGTCCCCAGTTTTCTATGGTTTGAGATAGATGGGCTTTGTCAACTTGCTGTTCCAAGTACTGCTTGTGATAGAGGGTGTGATCAAGGATGTCAGGAGATTTCAATCATTAAAGTGATTTTATTTTGCTATAACCAAGTCTATCTAATCTAGTCTTTGTGGAGATGGTATGATGACAAGGCCTTTGTTTAAACCCTCTCGTGGTTTCAATGGGGATAAATCTTTGAGAAAGATTAACAATGTCCTTTCCTAATTGCTTTGTGGTCACGTTCCTTGTATTTCAGGGTGCTGGATTGTTGAACAGAAGTGCTGGAGGAATTCTGAGGGTCTGGCAGCAACTGTGGGGGAAATAGACAGATGGCATTTTGGGTTGGAAACCTACAGACTGGAGTAGGGGGAGAAAGATGGAAAGTGGGGGTGGGACAATGCCTGGCATGTGGGGGTGGGTGATTGGCAGATGGATGGAATAAGTAACAATGGCCAGAGGTGAAATTGATAAAACATGTTGGATAAGAAGGGGAGAGGTGTGGAAGATGAAGCCAGAGGGAGGTCTATGGGTTAATGGGACATGGGAGGGGATAGTTCAAGTTCAAGTGAGTTTATTGTCATGTGTCCCTGATAGGACAATGGAATTCTTGCTTTGCTTCAGCACAACAGAACATAGTAGGCATTGACTACAAAACAGATCAGTGTGTCCATATATCATTATATAAATATATACACACATGAATAAATAAACTGATAAAGTGCAAATAACATATAAAGGGCTATTAATGTTCAGAGTTTTGTCTGAGCCAAGTTTAATAGCCTGATGGCTGTGGGGAAGTAGCTATTCCTGAACCTGGTCGTTGCAGACTTCAGGCTCCTGTACCTTCTACCTGAAGGTAGCGGGGAGATGAGTGTGTGGCCAGGTTGGTGTGCGTCCTTGATGATGCTGCCAGCCTTTGTGAGGCAGCGACTGCGATAGATCCCCTCGATGGAAGGAAGGTCAGAGTCGATGATGGACTGGGCAGTGTTTAGAAACATAGAAACATAGAAAATAGGTGCAGGAGTAGGCCATTCAGCCCTTCGAGCCTGCACCGCCATTCAATATGATCATGGCTGATCATCCAATTCAGTATCCTGTACCTCCTTTCTCTCCATTTCCCCTGATCCCTTCAGCCACAAGGGCCACATCTAACTCCCTCTTAAATATAGCCAATGAACTGGCCTCAACTACCTTCTGCGGCAGAGAATTCCAGAGATTCACCACTCTCGGTGTGACAAATGTTTTCCTCATCTCGGTCCTAAAAGATTTCCCCCTTATCCTTAAACTGTGACCTCTTGTTCTGGACTTCCCCAACATCGGGAACAATCTTCCAGCATCTAGCCTGTCCAACCCCTTAAGTATTTTGTACGTTTCTATAAGATCCCCCCCCCAATCTTCTAAATTCTAGCGAGTACAAACCGAGTCTATACAGTCTTTCTTCATATGAAAGTCCTGACATCCCAGGAATCAGTCTGGTGAACCTTCTATGTACTCCCTCTTTGGCAAGAATGTCTTTCCTCATATTAAGAGACCAAAACTGTACGCAATACTCCAGGTGTGGTCTCACCAAGACCCTGTACAACTGCAGTAGAACCTCCCTGCTCCTATACTCAAATAATTTTGCTATGAATGCTAACATACCATTCGCTTTCTTCACTGCCTGCTGCACCTGCATGTCTACTTTTAATGACTGGTGTACCATGACATCCAGGTCTCGTTGCATCTCCCCTTTTCCTAATCGGCCACCATTCAGATAATAGTCTACTTTCCTGTTTTTGCCACCAAAGTGGATAACCTCACATTTATCCACATTATACTGCATCTGCCACGCCTTTGCCCACTCACCCAGCCTATCCAAGTCACCTTGCAGCCTCCTAGCATCCTTCTCACAGCTAACACTGCCCCCCAGCTTCGTGTCATCCGCAAACTTGGAAATGTTGCATTCAATTCCCTCGTCCAAATCATTAATATATATTGTAAATAGCTGGGATCCCAGCACCGAGCCTTGCGGTACCCCACTAGTCACTGCCTGCCGTTGTGAAAAGGAACCGTTTACTCCTACTCCACCTGGGGCGCCGTCGAGTATGGCTGCCCTGCCAGCAGCTGTTAGTCTTTTCACCCTTTTTTATTTTTAGTTAGTTAAAAGTGTTTGTTTTGGAGGACCTTTAGTCTTTTTATGTGGGGGGTGGGGGGGAGGGTAAACTATTTTCTCAGTACCTACCTGGTCGTAGTTGCGGTTTTTCTCCGAGCCGTATGTTCGCCCCTTCTTCGCGGCCTACGGGCAGAATGGAGCGGCGTTTTCCTGCCGGGACCGGCCAGGACTTCAGCTTCGGCGGCGGCACAGCGCTGAAGTACCATCGCGGAGCGGGCGATGCCTTACGCGGGTCGCCGTGCAGTAAGCTCCGGAGGGCTGTGACCACCGGCTCCAACATCGCGGAGCTGTGGTCTGTGGTCTGTGGTCTGTGGTCTGCGGTCTGGGGTCTGCGGTCTGCGATCTGCGGTCTGCGGTCTGTGGAGCTTCCAGCCGCGGGCGGCGCTGAACCCTAAACACTAAGGAGCCTGGGATCTCACGACGATGTCGCCAGAGTCGGAGCTACGACCAGCGCGGCTCGTGGACTTCGGGAGCCGCGTTCTCCTGGGAGGAAGCGGCCGCTCCAGACACTCCGTCCGCCGAGAGTGTTCACCCGACGCCAGAATTTCATCATCCGGCGAGAGAGCCTGAAGCATCGGGCTCCCGTATCGGCGACTGCAGAGGCCTCAATAGGGCCCTACTATGGGTGAACTGAGGATGGGACTGGACTTTGCTGACTTCCCCCACAATGGGAACCATTGTGGGGGGATGTTTTTATGTTTATTGTTACATTATTTAATGTTATGTATATTTGTGCGCTGCATTGGCAAGTCGAATTTCATTACACCAATTGGTGTACGTGACAATAAATGTCCTTTGTCCTTTGTCCTTTGTCCTTTGTCCTTTACTCTTTGCTTCTTGTCTGCCAGCCAGTTCTCTATCCACATCAATACTGAACCGCCAATACCGTGTGCTTTAAGTTTGTATACTAATCTCTTATGTCGGACCTTGTCGAAAGCCTTCTGAATGTTTACTACTTTTTGTAGTCTTTTCCTCTCCAGGGCACTCAAGTTGCTGAACCAAGCCATGGTGCAACCGGTCAGCTTGCTCTCTACTGTGCACCTGTAGAAGTTAGAGAGAGACCTCCTTGATAAACCGACTCTCGGTAATCTTCTCAGGAAGTAGAGGCTAACCCAGGATAAAAGGGAAATCAGCATGGGGACCCCCTCTTTCCCTGCACCCCCGCACCCTGGTGATGGGAACCCCCTCTTTCCCTGCACCCCCACCCTGGTGATGGGAACCCCCTCTTTCCCTGCACTGCCACCCCCCCCATCCTGGTGCTGGGAATCCCCTCTTTCCCTGCACGCCCCCACACTGGTGATGGGAACCCCTCCTTTCCCTGCACCCCCCCCCCCACACTGGTGATGGGAACCCCTTCTTTCCTTGCACCCCCCACCCTGGTGATGGGAACCCCCTCTTTCCCTGCACCCCCCACCCTGGTGATGGGAACTCCCTCTTTTCCTGCACCTCCCCACCCTGGTGATGGGAACCCCCTCTTTCCCTGCACCCCCCACCCTGGTAATGGGGACCCCCTCTTTCCCTGCACCCCCACCTTGGTGTGAACACTTCCCTCAACACCTTGGTCACTCTGCTCCTTCCCTGTGTATGCTCACCTCCCAAACCAGTCTCATATTTCACTCTATCCCCTTCCACCCGTATCCCTCCCTCCAGCTTTACGTTTCACTCTTCTCATCTGTAGCACCTTTTGTCTCCTTGTCACCCCGAGCCTATGTCACAACCCATCACCCTCTCCCCTGTATCCACTAATCACGTACCAGGCTTTGTCCTGCTCCCACCTCTTTCCCACTTTCTCTGCCCGACTCCATCAGTCTGAAAGGGTCCCAACAGGAAACGACAGCATCTGCCCATTCCCTTTGTGGTCGGGTAGTTGCCTCCTGTTGCAGGGAAAGTAGTTGAATGTTCATGACACTTGTTTTTAACTCATTACAATTAGGTAATCTTGCCCCTTCCATTCACCCAACTGTAACTTTGTTTGGAATTGGTCTAAATCTATATTTGGTTTAGTATGTTTGTGTCTGTTGCCAGAATCCATTTCCTCTCCTCTCTGCTCCTTTCTAAAGGGGTGACCAATTAGTGTTAGTTTCCACCCAGGATCTCCAAAGACTGGGTCCTCTGATGCAGGAAGAGTTTGCCAGGGTTAGACTGTCTTCCCCATTCTGCCAAATGTTGCGTAAACTGGGCCAAACTTCACTACTGTTTCTTTATTTGTACGTCTCAATTCAAAGTATTTCTTTGTCAGTTAAAGTAGTATCTGGTTTGTCATGGTGTGTTTCTGCAGATATTTGAACTGCCTGTATGCTCCTATCTGTTTCTGTTTGTACACAGGGTTTCAATGTCCATGGTAAAGGGCACATTATCAGGGGCAGTGTCGGGGAGAACACTTCATGTGACATGGTAAGTTTCACATTTAGGGACACAGCGCGGAAACAGGCCCTTTGGCCCACCGAGTCTGCACCGACCAGCGATCCCCGCACATTAACACTATCCTACTCACACTAGGGACAGTGTTACATTTATACCAAGTCAATTAACCTACAAACATGCACATCTTTGGAGTGTGGGAGGAAAGTGAAGATCTCTGAGAATACCCACTTAGTCACTGGGCTGGGGTAAATAATGTTATAAACACACAGGGGAGCGGAATAAACCCGGTCTGGGGTAAAACTGAGGTACAGTAAGTAAGTTTATTGGCCAAGTATTCACATACAAGGAATTTGCCTTGGTGCCCCTCCCACAAGTAACAACATGACATACAGTGACAGTAAATAATGTTATAATACAGTATAATACAGTAAATAATGTTATAAACCCACAGGGGAGTGGAATATACCCGGTCTGGGGTAAAACTGGGGTAAATAATGTTGTAAACACACAGGGGAACAAAATACACAAACAGCCTCACAGCCATCAGGATATTGAACTCAACTCAAACAAAACTCTGAACATTAATAGCCCATTATCAGTTTATTTGCGCTTTCTCTGTTTTATTTATACATGTGTGTATATATTTATACAATGGTATATGGACACACTGATCTGTTCTGTATTCATGCCGTCTATATTCTTTTGTGCTGAAGCAAAGCAAGAATTTCATTAAAAAGTTTGTGCTGAAGCAAAGCAAGAAGTCATTCAAAAGTTTACTATTTTTTGTAGTCTTTTCCTCTCCAGGGCACTCAAGTTGCTGAACCAAGCCACGATGCAACCGGTCAGCTTGCTCTCTACTGTGCACCTGTAGAAGTTAGAGAGAGTCCTCCTTGATAAACCGACTCTCGGTAATCTTCTCAGGAAGTAGAGGCTAACCCAGGATAAAAGGGAAATGTGGCATGGAGGTGGGAAATCAGCATGGGAACCCCCTCTTTCCCTGCACCCCCGCACCCTGGTGATTGGCACCCCCTCTTTCCCTGCACCCCCCACCCTGGTGATGGGAACCCCCTCTTTCCCTGCACCTCCCCCCACCCTGGTGCTGGGAACCCCCTCTTTCCCTGCACCCCCCCACCCTGGTGATGGGAACCCCCTCTTTCCCTGCACCCCCCACACTGGTGATGGGAACCCCCTCTTTCCCTGCACCCCCACCTTGGTGTGAACACTTCCCTCAACACCTTGGTCACTCTGCTCCTTCCCTGTGTATGCTCACCTCCCAAACCAGTCTCATATTTCACTCTATCCCCTTCCACCCGTATCCCTCCCTCCAGCTTTACGTTTCACTCTTCTCATCTGTAGCACCTTTTGTCTCCTTGTCACCCCGAGCCTATGTCACAACCCATCACCCTCTCCCCTGTATCCACTAATCACGTACCAGGCTTTGTCCTGCTCCCACCTCTTTCCCACTTTCTCTACCCGACTCCATCAGTCTGAAAGGGTCCCAACAGGAAACGACAGCATCTGTCCATTCCCTTTGTGGTCGGGTAGATGGTGCCTGATCTGCCAAGTACCTCCAGCACTTTATTTTGGACCAGGTTACATTCCCTGGTTAAAGTCATCCTAGTTGGCTGCTGTTGCAGGGAAAGTAGTTTAATGTTGATGACACTTGAAGTCTCATTACAAATGATCAATCCTGCCATTCGCCCTACTATAGTTTTGGAATTTGTCTAAATCTACATTTGGTTTGAGTGTGTTTGTTGCCAGAATCCATTTCCTCTCCTCTCTGCTCTTTTGTGAAGGTGACCAATTAGTGTTAGTTTCACTTCCACTTTCTCTGCCCTACTCCATCAGTCTGAAGAAGGATCCCAACATGAAACATCTGTCCATTCCCTTTGCAGGCAGCCAGATGTTGCCTGACCCACTGAGTAGCTCCAGCACTTTGTTTTAGACCAGGTTACATCCTCTGGTTAAAGTAATCCTAGTTGCCTCCTGTTGCAGGGAAAGTAGTTGAATGTTCATGACACTTGTTTTTAACTCATTACAATTAGGTAATCTTGCCCCTTCCATTCACCCAACTGTAACTTTGTTTGGAATTGGTCTAAATCTATATTTGGTTTAGTATGTTTGTCTGTTGCCAGAATCAATTTCCTCTCCTCTCTGCTCCTTTCTAAAGGGGTGACCAATTAGTGTTAGTTTCCACCCAGGATCTCCAAAGACTGGGTCCTCTGATGCAGGAAGAGTCTGCCAGGGTTAGACTGTCTTCCCCATTCTGCCAAATGTTGCGTAAACTGGGCCAAACTTCACTACTGTTTCTTTATTTGTACGTCTCATTTAATTCAAAGTATTTCTTTGTCAGTTAAAGTAGTATCTGGTTTGTCATGATGTGTTTCTCCAGATATTTGAACTGCCTGTATGCTCCTATCTGTTTCTGTTTGTACACAGGGTTTCAATGTCCATGGTAAAGGGCACAGTTTCAGGAGCAGTGTCGAGGAGAACACTTCATGTGACATGGTAAGTTTCACATTTAGGGACACAGCGCGGAAACAGGCCCTTTGGCCCACAGAGTCTGCACCGACCAGCGATCCCCGCACATTAACACTATCCTACACACACTAGGGACAATGTTACATTTATACCAAGTCAATTAACCTACAAACATGCACATCTTTGGAGTGTGGGAGGAAAGTGAAGATCTCTGAGAAAACCCACTTAGTCAATGGGCTGGGGTAAATAATGTTATAAACACACAGGGGAGCAAATTAAACCCGGTCTGGGGTAAAACTGGGGTAAATAATGTTCTAAACACACAGGGGAGCGGAATAAACCCGGTCTGGGGTAAAACATCAGATCATTCGATTCTTGGTCAGGATGTGGCATTTACATCAGAAATAAGACAGGCCTCTTACAGGTCTGTCACCCAGCCTGGCACTGCCCCAGTTCCACTATGGCTGTTACCCCCACTCTCCCCACTATGGCAGTCAGTGTGGTTCAGTAGATGGGGGAACCCAGAGGATCTGTCCTGACCCTTTAATTAGGCAGGTTCATGAGCCCTTAAAACCTGGGACCTCTGCTGCAGTCTCATTAAATTTCCTATTAAAGTGACTGGAAGTTGCTTTGCAGGGCTGTCCCCCAGCCTGGAACTGCTCCAGTCCCACTATGGCCATGACCCCCACTCTGCACACTGGTAGTCAGTGGGGTTCAGTAAAGGGAGGAACCCACAAGAACTGCCCTCACCCATTAATTAGGCTGGTTCAGGAGCAGGACCTCTGCGACAGTGTCATTAAAAAAAAAAACAATTATATTCATCATATTATTTTTTTATATGATATAATTATACTTAATTATATATGATTACAGTCATATTTACGTCATATATATATATAGGTATAATATATAGTTTAAATGGACTGCAACACGGAAATAGGCTGATATGGGCATTGGCCATTAGATGGCGCTTAATTTCCCGATCTCATTTTCTAATTAGTTTAATTAATTAATGTGCAACTTTTGGCACCGACGAGTTATGACTTCCTTCTCAATTGTATTTCATCTAAATCTGTGGAAAATCTCATGTAGTTCCGTGACGTGGGTCACGAAAATGGATTTCTAGACACATTTTTGATGCTCGGTCCACAGCCTATGGGTGGAATTCTCAGTGATAAAGTATGCAATGAATTACTTTGTGATACTGAACTGACACTTGCCCGAGCTGAACATGCTTGTCGTATTAATGAGATCAGGACCTCTCACACCAGGTCATTGGGACCCGGACCGCATTCCTCATACCATGTCGATGCTATCGACACTTCCTACCATAAACAGCGCTCACAACCCCACACATCATCTCGACAATCTCAAAGATTATTGGAAAGTGTTCTAACGGTAGCAGCTCGCACACTGCAGATCGCAAACTTTGCTTTGCTCTCGGAAAAATATGCCATTTTTGCAAAAGAAGAAATAATTTCTCAAAATGTTGCAGTACTCATGGAATCCGATCACTCCCAAGGCAGTCTGTACACTGGTTAAAACATGAAGCTGCTGATAGCAAGAACCAAGAGCTAGCAGCGCCACCTCCAGCTCTACTCCCTGAGCATGAAGATAGCAGCCATAACATAAACTCCTTAGTTGCTTCCACTAACAAGCAACTCAACCCTGAAGTTTCACTTCATGTCAACAACATCATTACTGTTGCAAAGATCGACACTGGAGCCAAATGCAACGTGATGTCATTATCCAAATTTAAACGGATCAGAAATGCCGAATGTATTGTAAACTTTGACTACTTTGTTAGCCTACAATAGACAATAGACAATAGGTGCAGGAGTAGGCCATTCGGCTCTCCGAGCCAGCACCGCCATTCAATGTGATCATGGCTGATTATTCCCAATCAGTGCCCCGTTCCTGCCTTCTCCCCATATCCCCTGACTCTGCTATCTTTAAGAATCCTATCTAGATCTCTCTTGAAAGCATCCAGAGAACCTGCCTCCACCGCCCTCTGAGGCAGAGAATTTCACAGACTCACAACTCTCTGTGAGAAAAAGTGTTTCATCGTCTCCGTTCTAAATGGCTTACCCCTTATTCTTAAACAGAGGCCCCTGGTTCTGGGCTCACCCAACATCGGTGTAGTGGCAGATTTTTCTTATCTTTTCAGAAACGAGTTCTCTAGCCGCTATTTAGATGAGAATGGATAAGGGTAATATCTTCGATACGTATGCAAGCTTCCTCAGAAACTTTCAGAGATTCTTCACTCATAAAGCTTCAACACACAGTCTTTTGTTGAATAAATACTTTATTGTTGATGGTAAACAGCAAGATACATCCAAGTTTCTCCTGACTCGTTACTGCAATCTTCCTTCAATTCCAACTTGCAACTTTAAACATTACAAAACTCCTCGTGTCTCCGTAACATTGACATGGTCGAAGGATTGACCTACTCCATCGTCTCTCCAAACTAATCTAAAAACTAGACTTCTGCACAAGCATCTAAGCTCCAAACACGCCTAAAAACACGTCATAAATCCCACCCACAATATAACGGGCAGTCTAAAATTAAAAGGCACGTGCCATCATCAGTTACATGCAAAACAGGCCAAATGGCCACTACATACCGGCCCCTAATTGTTCCGAGTATCTAACGAGGCAATTACTAATAAACATTTTAAAAAGTGGCCATAAAGGCTATACATATATCAAAAGCAAAAGGTCAGGGAATAAAACCCTGTGGCTCCTCGTCGGGAAATTGAACCCCGGTCTAACGCGTGACACGCAGGGATACTAAACACGATACTAACGAGGAAAAAATAGCATGCACTATATATCCGCAATCATGGCTCTTCATTGACTCTTCCATCTTCACCTTCGCCTTCTAGAAGCAAACACAACTTGGTTATTGGTCTTATTAAAACATAGTTTTTTGTTTTAAGACGTACCATATGCACCAAACCCCAAACGTCAGGCATGATTTCTAGTATTCTTCCCATCAACCAAGAACCTCGTGATGCTGCAGAGTCAGCCCTGATAACCCAATAATTTTTACTAAGTTGGGATAACATATAATTTCTTCCTCCATGTCCAACTTGTTCATGAATATGTCGTAAAAATAATGTCGTTATGTAAAAGTCCTTTGAGAGAATGATAGGACGTTTAGTTTTTACGGGCAATGCCAATTTGTTTTGGCAACCACCCATCCACAGAAGACCTTCCTCCAGACTGGGTCGAGCTTGTACAATTGAGCTTGTACAACGAGCTTTTTACCCCCTGTCCTCCAGCTTCCAACGGTTAATATTCCTTCTTTGTATTTCTGTCTTTGACAGAAAGAGATTATCGCATTTTCCGCCTTGAGGACATCATCAAGACGTAAATCCTGTACGCCATATGAAGCTTCAAAAACTTGCATCTGGCCTTCAATCTCTCCTTTCCGTTTATCAGGATTCTCTCCCAGGATACTCTCTGTAATTTGTCTCCTTTCCCGAGCCGCCAGCAATAATCTTGTTTTTATTTTAAGAAACCAGGCTACCGAAGTTATCAATTTATTCCATGATGAAAAGTGGGTAATTAAATTGTTCACGGTGTCATATGAGTCTTTAGCAATCACAATCACCGAAATGTTTTGTATAATTTACGGATCATTTACAGAGATTTCAAATCCGAGTTCAAGCTTTGGCCATTCTCTGCTTGGTTCACAAAGAAACTTGGGCCCATTGATCCATCTCCTGTTGTTTAGAAAGCAATTTGCTGTTAGTCCTCTAGAGGTTTCATCCGCAGGATTTTCTTTGATGCTAACATATCTCCATTGAGAAACATTAGTAGCTCCCAATACAAAGGAGACTCTATTTGCTACAAATGTCATAAAGCGTTTGTTTTCATTATTGATGTATTTCAGAACCGTAGTGCTATCGGTCCAGAAGATAGATTCTTCCAGTTTAAATTGTAGTTCCTTTTGCAGCATTATGTCAATTTCAACAGCTAAGACTGCTGCTGTTAGTTCCATTCTGGGAATCGTCATTTGTTTCACTGGTGCCACTCTGGCTTTTCCCATTAAGAATGCAACATGCACTCTTTGTTAACATTTTGCAGTCTTAAATATGAAACAGTCCCATAACCACTTTCACTGGCATCTGAAAAATGATGCAATTGTGCACTTCTGATCTTACCAATGTTTTTAGGCTTTATGCACCGATCCACCTTAAACTTTGAAATTTATGGAGGTCCGTTAACCATTCTGGCCAACGGTGCGAGGATGTTTGAGTAATACTCTCATCCCATCCAAGTTTTTCCTTACAAAGATTTTGTAAAATTAACTTGGCTGGCAGTGTAAATGGTGCAAGAAATCACAAAGGGTCATATACTGAGCCAATCACAGATAAGATACCCCTTCTTGTACATGGTCGCTCCTGAATCGACAATTTTAACTTAAACACATCCGTTTCCACGCACCAGTGCAGTCCCAGTGCCCTTTCCATTGGCAAATTGTCTTTAACTAAATCCAACTCCTTGGTTTCTTCTGCTCTGTCATCTGGTGGAATGCTTTCAATACAACACGATTGTTGCTGATCCACTTGGAAAGTACAAATCCTCCCTTATTGCAGAGAGAGGTCAGGTGTTTTACCATTTGAATTGCTTTCTGCTCAGTAGATATGGATTTTAGCAATCGTCCACATAGAAATTATTTTTCAAAGTGGAAATTACCTCCTCTGGGAAATTATCTTTATTATCCTCTGCGGTCTTCCTTAAAGCGAAGTTCGCACAACTTGGAGATGACACTGCTCCAAAGAGATGTACTTTCATCCGGTAATCAACAAGATCTTGCTGCACATCCCCTTCAGGCCACCATAAGAATCGCAGGTAATCAATATGTTCACCAGCTACTTTCACTTGATGAAACATCGATCTGATGTCAGCCATTAAAGCAATCGGTTCTTGCCTAAATTTGATGAGAACTCCAATGAGTGAGTTGGTAAGGTCTGGACCTTGCAGTAGTTCACTGTTAAGCGATGTACCTTTAAAGACTGCAGCACAATCAAAGACCACCCTCAATGTCCCTTTCTAGTATTTAACCCCCCTGCCGGAGGTTCCCTTCGATTTAATCCTCTGTCCCACTCTCTAGGACTAGTATTTAACCCCCCTGCCAGAGGTTCCCTTCGATTTACTCTTCTGTCCCTCTCTCTGGGACTAGTATTTAACCCCCCTGCCGGAGGTTCCCTTCGATTTAATCTTCTGTCCCACTCTCTGGGACTAGTATTTAACCCCCCTGCCGGAGGTTCCCTTCGATTTAATGTTCTGTCCCACTCTCTGGGACTAGTATTTAACCCCCCTGCCGGAGGTTCCCTTCGATTTAATCTTCTGTCCCACTCTTTGGGACTAGTATTTAACCCCCCTGCCGGAGGTTCCCTTCGATTTAATCTTCTGTCCCACTCTCTGGGACTAGTATTTAACCCCCCTGCCGGAGGTTCCCTTCGACTTATTGTAACGGCATATTTTTCTTATCTTTCGAGAAACGAATTCTCTAGCCGCTATTTGGATGAGAATGGATAAGGGGAATATCTTCGATACGCATGCAAGCTTCCTCAGAGACCTTCAGAGCTTCTTCACTCTTAAAGCTTCAACACACAGTCTTTTGTTGAATAAATGCTTTATTGTTGATGGTAAACAGCAAGATACATCCAAGTTTCTTCCGACTCGTTACTGCAATCTTCCTTCAATTCCAACTTGCAACTTTAAACATTACAAAACTCCTCGTGTCTCCGGAACATTGACAACGTCGAAGGATTGACCTTCTCCATTGTCTCTCCAAACTAATCTAAAAACTAGACTTCTGCGCAAGCAACTAAGCTCCAAACACGCCTAAAAACATGTCATAAATCCCACCCACAATACAACGGGCAGTCTAAAATTTAAAGGCACATGCCATCATCAATGAAATGCAAAACAGGCCAAATGGTCACTACACCTGCCATCTGCTGAATTTCTTCAAGGTTGCCTTAAAGGTGAGATTCACCTTCTGTGTTTCTTTTTGATGGTGGAGTTGTCTGTCTTTGATTGCCCAAACCTGTTCAGAGGACACAATTTAAATTGTTTTCACCTTTTATAAAGTCAAAGAGTCATAGAGTCATACAGCACAGAACCATGTCCTTTGGCTCAACTAGTCTATACCATCCAAGTTGCCCCATCCAAGCTAGTCCCATGTGCCTGTAATTAACCCATTTTAGCAGATGCAGAAACGACGACTACGTTTTCTGAACGGTTTTTATTCAACATTCGCTCCTTAGCAAACAGGTCTCTGCATACACGTCTGATCACAACGGTGGTCAGCAAAACAACTGTGGCGCAAAAACGAAACCGCACGAAAACAGCAGCCCCTCCAGAGTCACGTGACCGCGGATTCCCAACGCCGGGTTCGATATCTGCGTGCGCCAGCAGGCGCCGCTACACCATGACTTTAACCTTTCTTCTCCAAAGCTTCAAATGTATTTTATTGTCATGTGCACCAATTAAGGTACAATTAAACTCAATGTATCATCGTCATACTAGAAAAGCAACAAGACACACAACTACAGAAAAGTTACTATAAACATCCACCGCAGTGGATTCTCCACATTCCTCACTGTGACGGAAGGCGATAACGTCTAATCTTCTTCACTCCTTATACTCCCGCGGTCGGGGCAGTCGAACCATTCGCAGTCGGGGTGATAGAAGCTCTCGCAGGCGACGATTGAAGCCCCCAGGTCAGGGCGGTCGAAGCTCCTGCGGCTTGGAGCTCCCGAAGTCGATCCCTAACCAAGGGACCACGTGCTCCACGATGTTAAGACCTGCAGGCTCCCATGGTTGGAGGTCCAAGGTCGATCCCCGACAGAGACCACCAGCTCCACGATGTTATATCCGCAGGCTCCACGGTTGGAGCTCCCGGAGTCGATCCCTAACCAAGGGACCACCTGCTCCACGATGTTAAGTCCTGCAGGCTCCCGCGGTTGGAACTCCCTAAGTCAATCCCCAGCAAGTGGCCGCCAGCACCTCGATGTTAGGCTACAGTGCGGATGGAGATACCATACGGAAAAAAATGCATCTTAGTCGAGGTAAGAGATTTTAAAAAGTTTCCCCCAACCTCCCTCCACTCCCCACATAAAATAAAGCTAAAGAACACTAAAACATCCATTTAACACATACAAAAAAACATCAAAGAAGGAAAAGGACGAGACAGACTGTTGGCGAGGCAGCCATTGAGGCGCCACCCGGTGGTTCATGTACCTGCCTAAGTGTCTTTTAAATGCAGTTCTAGTTCCTTCCTCAACGACCTTCTCTGTCAGCTTGTTCCATATAAACAACATCATCTGAGTGAAAAAACGGCCACTCAGGTTCCTCTCAACTTAAACCTATGTCTTCTAGTTTTTGATTACTTAATACTGGGTCAAAGACTCTGCACACTCACCCTATCTATTCCCCTCAAGATTTTACACAATTTAATTTCACACATTGAACAAAACACAATAGAGATTCCATTAACTCCGTTTTCCACAAATATGATAAACACAATACGTAATTAATTTTTCCCAACATTACCAGATTTAGAATTGGTGATGTGTTTCTCTCCAACTTACTTTCAAATGTGTTGTGCTGACTCCTGTTAATGGGTACATTATTTAGTTTGCTTATTTTGATGTACTTTTGGATTGTCATAGGTTAACTGGATATTAATCCAAGACTCTTTGAGATTAATAGTCCAGAAGCACAGGTTTAAATCCTATTTAATAATCCGAGAATTTGGATTCAGTTCAGGAAAAATATTGTGAATAAAATGGTGGTGCAATGATGGGAATGAGTGACAGAAGTCAAATTACATGGATAGATCATGTGTTACATGGACAGGATGCCCAAGAAGATGGTGATGGAGAATATGAGGCACAGGATGAGCATGGATTTGAGTTACGGTATGGATTCCACGATAGAGCCATTGCTGGACAGAACATGGGTGGGAAGGCACAGGAGACCATGAATGAGGTAAGGCCAACATGTGGAGGTATCTAGCAGAGCTGAAAATATCTGGAGAGTGGACAAATGCATCTTTGCACTGCAGAGTTTTCACAAGTCAAGATGACAAGTAAAGGAGCAACTGAATTTATAAATGTACATACAGTTAATATATTCAATGTGTAATTTTATATTTCTAATGATCAGTTATTGGAATGGTTTATTTTTTTAATGGAAAGAAGGGTGATTTATATAAATATAAGGGAAGCTTTAAGAACTGAGTATTCCATGTGTCAGTGACCTTGATGAACTGTTGTACTAGCCCGATACCCATCTGATCAGTTTGTTCAACAACACAGAATAAACCCTCAGGCACAACCCCAAATTTGAACACACAGTTGAGCCTAACACTCTGTTGCCATGTGGGATTGCTGCAGCATTGGCCTCACCAGATTAAAGATTATTTGTTAAACTGAGGCCCCTTCTGGCCTCTTGGGACACAATAGATTTTGGAACGTGAATCACCAAAGTGTAGTGGAGATACCTTGGTCTCCTGGTTTCCTGGCCAATATTCATCCCTCAGTAAATAGGAACATATTGAGGGCAAATTGGAGACCATATTTTCTACATGACTACACTAGCTATACTTCAACTTCTGGCATGTTTATTTGATAATGGTTTACACAGGGGATGGTGACACAATCACCACGTGGTCAGATCATTGCAGAACAGCACCTGAAATCATACAACAGACTCCTCATGGCAACGTAGGTGGACAGGACAATCCACATTGCATAAATAATGCTTTAATTGACCACAACAAGTCTGAAATCAATTTCTCAACAACATAAGCAAAAACAGATACTTTTCTTATCCAAAATATATTGTTCGTTTCTCCTTGTATCAAAGATAACATTGTCATTGATAATTTGGGGAATCTGTGCTGCATTAAGGATGTCATCATTTACTTTACCTGTAGGCTTGCGCTTTCTTTGACAGAACTCCACTGCCAGTATAATGACGATGAGAACAGCCAGACCTCCGATAATTACAACAAATCTGAGGAAAATATAATTCCCTGTCAAAATAATAAACACAGAGTTCACATTTGTAGAATAAATGGACATCATTCAAAAGCTCCCCCAAAGACCAGGCATTAACCACACTGACCAATTTAGATCAGAAGTCTTGAGTTTAACTTGTGATCCAGATTCACTGAGACACAAGGTACTGCAGATGAGAGTTTACCAATAAAAGACACAAAGTGTTGGAGAAACTCAGCAGGTTAGGCAGGTGACATTTCGGGTCGCAGCCCTTTAGTCTGAAGTAGGCTCAAGACCCAAAACCTCACCTATCCATGTTCTCCAGAGATTCCGCCTGACCCGTTGAGTTACTCCTGCACATTGTGTCTTTTCCCCCAGATTAATTGACCATACTCAGAAAGATCAGAGAGCCGCAACTTGCCTCAGTAGCCATCAGTTAGAGACTGTAAACATTCACACAAGTTGTTTTTTTGGTTACAATCAGCTGACATTTCTCAGGCAGGAGATGGGAGCTGATGGTTGGTTGATAAAGTAGCTGATTCAGCTGTGATACTTCCCACTGTACATTGGACAAATGTCTATCATAGTCTAAGCCTGGAACAATGGTTGAATGAGCACTGCTGACAACAGAGTGGATATTGCCCTCCAGCTTCAATCTTCTCTAACCAGGAGCACAAGAACTGTAAACGTTAGAAATACTCAGCCGTTTGAGCAGTATCCGTGGAAAGGGAAAGAAGTGAGTTCATGTTTTATGATGAAAAACATTGTCAGATTCAAAGAAAGGATCTTTGCAGGAGTAGGCCATTCAGCCCCTCGAGCCAGCACCTACCTTTAATGCGATCATGGCTGGACTTGTTCCTCTTTCACAGTTCCTATCTGCCCTGCTGATTATTATTATTATTATTTTTATTTTTATTATTATTTTTTATTATTATTATTATTATTTTTCATTCAGATTTTCAACTCCTAAAATTAATATTGGTCTTCAAGTACTAAAACTGTACAGTGCATGTAACCATTGCCTACTGATGTCAATTAGGTTGAACACATTATTATTGCAATCCTAATGAGCACATCTTCATGTGTGTTTAGTGTAAAATTGGAGAAGGTTGATCATGCAATAATTCCACACACCAACTAATCTATTCACTCACTGATTGATATATCCTGCCCTTTAAAGACAGCTCAACAACCAAAAGCATCAGTCTGCAATGAGGCCAAAGGATGGAGAGGCTGGTGTGCGCGACCCTTGTAAAATAAAGTTCAACTTCAGTTCTGCTCCAGAGCGAGACTGTGCTAGATGAGCGTACATGGGTAGGCTTCTGCTCAGCCGGGAGCACAGATTTCCAATCTGGGAGTTGGGGGACACCACAGTGGTAATGGGTGTGGTGGCCTCTCCCTTGGTGCAGCGGCTGACGGAGCAGGGTTTTACTGGCACTGAGGCACAGGCAGAGGACAACCAAAGTCTTCCTTCCTCAGTAGACTCTCAGCCGCTGTAGTCAGAGCCCTGTTGTCCTCTCCAAGGGGGAGACTGCTGCTCACCAGGAGTAAGGATTAATAACACCAACCTATTGCACACAGTGACCATCAGGGAGCAGGTTGCTGTGTTCAGTCAAATAATCACATCAGATGGTGCATTGAAGCAGTTGAATCGGCAAGTCAAACTGTAAACATGTCACAAAGAGATGACACAATGAATGCGGCACGGTGGCGCCGCGGTACAGTTGCTGCCTTACAGTGAATGCAGCGCCGGAGACCCGGGCTCGATCCCGACTACGGGTGCTGTCTGTATGGAGTTTGTACTTTCTCCCCGGGACCTGCATGGGTTTTCCTCCGAGATCCTCGGTTTCGTTCCACACTCCAAAGACGTACAGGTTTGTAGGTTAATTGGCTTGGTAAATGTAAAAATTGTCCCTAGTGGGTGTAGGATAGTGTTAATATGCGGGGATCGCTGGTTGACGAGGACCTGGTGGGCCGAGGGGCCTGTTGCCGCGCTGTATCTCTAAACTAAACAGTAAACATGGTTGGTATAATTGAGATTCTTTTCATGGCTGTTCTCTGTCCAGTTATTACCATGGCACACTGAAGAGAGAGTTTGAAGACAAGAGTCAATAATGCTCTTTCATCACATCAATGGCATCATTGTTCATTTATGCATCATTTATTCAGTCTGAACAGAATGGATTGTGGAAGAGTGCTCCCTTCAGTGGAAAGGCTGAGCACAAAAAGGTATAGGTTTAAAATAAAGGGGAAAACATGTTAGAATGACTTGAGGAAAATCTTTTTAGGCAGCAGGTAGTTGGAGTCTGAAGTGTACTGTCTGCATCAGTTAGGGAGCTGGGTTCTATAGTGGCTTTCCAGAGAGAATTGGACAAATATATAGTGATGAAAAAGCTGCAATGTAATGGCAAAAGGAGAGGGGGTAGAATTAGCGAGTTTTTCTGGATGAGAGTTAGTATGGATATGATGGGTCAAATGGCCACTTTCTGTGCTACAACCATTCCGCAATTCTATGATCGCATGATGTCTTTATCTGTGAGGAATTAAAATGTTCCTGTTGGGACATTGATACTTTCCACTTTGTGCTTCACTGACACTTCATTGATCTATGTGAGGTGGAGATTGTTTCTTTGTGCCTGGGTGTTTACAGGATCTTCCTCTGTTAGGGATCAGTGCTTTGCCTTCTGTCAGCATTGTACAACATGTCTTTCACCGAGGCTTGGGGCCACATGAAGGGCAGGATTAATGGATGGGTGGGATTGGGAGGAAACGGCGTGTTTAGCTTAGTTTAGAGCTACAGCACGGAAACAGGCCCTTCTGCTCGCCGAATCCACACCAACCAGCGATTCCCACAGACTAACACTATCCTACACACACCAGGGACAACATACAATTAAACCAAGCCTATTAACCTACAGACTGGTACATCTTTGGAATTTGGGAGAAAACTGGAAATCCTGGAGAAAACCCACGCAGGGCACGGATGAAGGTACAAACTCCATACAGACAGCACCTGTAGTCAGGATTGAACCCGGGTCCCTGGCGCTGTAAGGCAGCAACCCTACCACTGAGCCACCATGGTCAGACAAGGTGAAGACATCAGTATTCCCTCCCCCACATCTTCTGTTCTCACATGGCAGCGTTTGGTGAAGTTACTGTGGATGCTTCAACCGCTATAATGTTTTACAGCATCAGAACAGGGGAAAGAAACTTGTACAACTATTTTCAAGATGATTTTCACTACTTTTGTGATCTTTAAGGGGCACAGTTTGGGTGTTATGGCAAAGATCTTCCACCAAGCTGCCCACCTTACTATACTGACCTCTGACAAAAAGGTTGACAATGACACACTGGTTTTCATACTACTGGACCAGTTTTCATACCTGTGGAGACACTTATCAAGAAGGACAGACATTGATGATGAAATTCCCGATCACCTTCAATGAGATGGCCAACAACAGGTCTTGGTCAGTGGTCTGCCAGCAGTAGCGATCCATGTGCTCCCATGTGCTTCAGAGACCTGGACTACTTACAATAGAAGTGACCTTATAGGCATGGACAAGAGGTTTGAAGGAAATGTCTATGATTGAGCTCTACTTGCAGTAAGACATGGAATGTTAAAAGTTATCCAAAAAGAATAGCAACGTGACAACAACTCTGTGTCGAGATAACGAAGAGCAGAAGCTAAGAAACTTACTGTTCACCTGCAGATTATATGGAATGAAAACCTTGGCTGTGCTTTGATGAAACAAAGCACGTCCATTTCCTTCTTACTCCATCAGCTATTGAAATAAGCAGCTGCAAAGAATTGTCCTCCTGCTTTGTTTGCATGAGATTTTTCTCCTCTACAACTTTGCCTTCATCATTGATCCAAACCAGTCTCATTGACTCAGTGACATGAGACACAGAGCAGGTCAGGGTAATCCTTCTTCCCTCAGTCACTGCGCAGATGGTTCAGTTGTAACTGTGGAAAGAAGAAAATCGTAAAACAATGAATTTTGTCTGGAATGTGTTGTGTTTTTCTCAGTACTTTGACACCAGTATCGCGTTCTAATTGTGAAAATTATATTACACAACAAGAGTTAGAGGCATAGTCATACAGCATGAAACAATTCGGTCCATTCAGCCCAACTCATCCATGCGGACCAAGATGCTCCATCTAAAATATGTTCCCGCATTTGGCCCATATCCCTCTGCACCTTTCCCATCCATGTACCTCTCCAAGTGTCTTTTCCATAATCAATCACAACAGTTTGAACTAATTATACAAAGGGCAACCAATGCCCACATCATTGTCTCTGGCCACAGTTTTGGCCACAACACTCATCCAGGTAAATATTAATCGATAAATTCCACAAAATACACTCAGTTTTGAGCAACCAATGAGCCTTCAAAAATTAGGATGGGTCGTTTGGGGTCAAAGAAACTTGGGGAATGTGTTAAGAGAAGTTGAATGATTTTAAAATATTTTCGATGGAAGCTCATTTGCACCTGTGTGAATCACATTTCATCATATTCCCTCTCATATGTATAAAACAATGTGTTTTCAGCAAATAAATGAAAATAACATTTGATGTGCTTCCCAATAATGTTGGTTTAGGGCAGATTTTGGGTTCAGCAAAATACAAATAAGTTGAAGAGGAAGCTGTGGAGGTAAAATAATTCTTCAAACTTCGGAATTTATGCGGACATTGCAGTCTGTACTCAGATTAGAAACTCTACACCAGTAACTTAATTCTTGAAAGTAGTAACATCCAGTCTCCTACCTGTAACTGTGATTAAGTCAATGGTCACATATATATTTGATCCTGTGGAACATGTGTAAACTCCAGCATCTGCAAACTGCACGGGGCCAATCCTCACATGGAAATTCTTGCCATTCACATTTCCCTCTGTGGTTTCCAGTCGATTCCTGAAGTAGCTCCTGTCGACATGTATCGGCTCAGACCTGTGAGAAGAAGCTATTTCCTTCTCTTGATTCTGGAAACGTGGTGATCTCCAAGTCCATTTGGTTTCACTGAGCTCAGGAGAAGCTTCACAAATCAGGTCGAGTTCACTGTGATCTGTGACTGAGCGATAAACTGTGTACGTCTTGTTATGTAAACCTGCAAGAGAGGGACAGGGAACAAAGAATTAGATTTTCACACACGCCGAGATACAATGTTGTGAGTTTCCACAGGGACAAACCCCCGGCTCTGGGATGTCAGCTGGGACCCCTGGTTCTGGACTCGCCCAACATGGGGAACATTTTTCCTGCATCTAGCCTGCCCAATCCCTTAATAATTTTATACGTTTCTATAAGATCCCCTTCTCATCCTAAATTTCAGTGAATATAAACCCAGTCGATCCATTCTTTCAACATATGTCAGTCTGCCATTCCAGGAATTAACCTGGTGAACCTATGCTGCACTCCCTCGATAGCAAGAATGTCCTTTCTCAAACTAGGAGACCAAAACTGCACACAATACTCCAGGTGCGGTCTCATCAGGGCCCCGTACAACTGCAGTAGGATCTCTTTGCTCCTATACTCAAATCATCTCGCTATGAAGGCCAACATGCCATTTGCTTTCTCCATTGCCTGCTGTACCTGCATGCTTACTTCAGCACGATGTCCAAGTCACGCTAATCATAAAGCTGGTGTCCTGTTGACATCGCAACAACCTGAAGCTCAGTGCTCTTAAGACAGTGGAATTGATTGGAGACACAATCCTCCCCTCCTGATTGTAGAGCCCCCCCTCCCCTCCTCCCACTCATCTTCAACAACACCACAGTCACAACTGTGGAGTCATTTAATTTCTTTGGAATCATCATCTCCAAGGACCTTAAATGGGAGGCCACCATCGACTCCACAGTCAAAAAGTCCCAACAGAGGATGTACTTCCTGCGGCAGCTGAAGAAACACAACCTGCCACAGGCAATGATGGTCCAATTCTACACGGCCATCATAGAGTCTGTCCTCACCTTCTCCATCATGGTCTGGTTTGGCTCAGCCACCAAGCACGACACGTGGAGACTGCAGCGAATCATCCGATCAGCTGAGAAGGTTATTGGCTGCAACCTTCCCTCCATTGATGAACTGTACACTGCAAGGGCCAGGAAGCGAGCGGGCAAGATCATCTCTGACCTCTCACCCTGGCCACAAACTCTTTGAATCACTTCCCTCTGTCAGGTGAGTCCGGACTATCAAAGCTGCCACAGCCAGACATAAAAACAACTTCTTCCCACGAGCCGTAGCTCTACTCAACAGCCAAAAGTCGGTAGCCTCTTTTTACTCCGGAACTTTATTTTCACATGTTTAAATTATAATGTTTTATTTTTAATTGTCTGTTGTATATCATGTTTTTACCATTTGCGAGCAAAGCACTGTCAAATTCCTTGTCTATGATTACGTGACCAATAAAATGTGATTCTGATTCTGATATTTCCTCTGCATTTATACTTGAATTAGTTCATATTTTCCTGTTCTGTTATACACTGAAAACTAGATGTTATTTCCATCACTGGATATTATCCCCTTTGATTCATGCAGGTGAACTGAAATGAATCCCTTGGTTCTCCTGTGTTGCTCCATCAATCTTAGTGCCACCATTTTATATTTACACCATGTTCCAGGGTAAAGGCAATGTCCACATCCTGCAGTGTGGAAGCCCACGGGTGGAGTCAGTGCTCACTATACAACATGTGGAACAGTTTGATATCAAGAACTATTTAATACCTGCTGCAAGGCAGCATTGGACTCACCCTCATCCACTTCAACATCGGTGTCTCCAGTGAGAACAATGGAGCCATTTTCCTGCACTTCCCATGTGTACAGATTGGGATTTCCTGCTCCAACGTGTTGGACCATCAGATAGACGGTGTTATTCAGACGGATCTGATCAGTGTTATTCTTCCTGTTCTGCTGAGATGAGCCTCTTGGTTTCCCAGTGAAGACTGATGGTATCTGGGAGTCTGGAGATGGTACAGCTGAGGGTGATGTCACTGCCCATCACTGGCCTCGGTGAGTCTGCCTCAACTGTGGAAACAGACACATGTGGTTCAGTTCACCAACAGCTTTCTGAACTACTGTGGGCAGAATTGTCTTTTTCCCTGCAAACAGACAGTCGGCTGAATGTTGAGCTGCCGTGCTCAGTGATGTCATCAACACTTCCTGGTAGTGACCACCTGTCCCCCTCGCCCCCTCGTCTCCCACATCAACACTTCCTGGTAGTGACCACCTGTCCCCCTCGCCCCCCTCGTCTCCCACATCAACACTTCCAGGTAGGGATGTTTTTAGTATAGTAGAAACACAGAACTGCATATGCTGGTTAATATATAAAAGGACATAAAGTGCAGGAGTAATTCAGCAGGTCTGGTAATATGAATATCACTGCCCCTTAATTGGTACACGTGACAATAAAATACCTTTGAACTCTAGAGAACATAGGTAGGTGACATTTCAGGTTGAGACCCTTCTTCAGACTTATTATATTTCTTGGATGTCTTTAACTGAGATTATATGGGAGTGAATAAAATCATGAGAGGCATATCTATAGTAAACGCACATGGTCTTTTTTCCAGGGTTGGGGAATCAAAAACTAGATAGTACATGTTTAACGTGAGAGGGGCAGATTTGATATACCCCTTAATATTAGGGGCAGTTTTTTGTCAAAGAGAGTGGTACATGAACATACTTGATGGAATGATCGAGCAGTGGAAGTGTTTGATGCAGGTACAGCATTTAATGGGCATTTAAACAGGTATCTGGAAAAAAAGGTTGAAGGGATAAGGGCCAAATGAGGGCAAATTGGATGTTTAGATGGGTAGTTGGTCAGTATGGATAAATTGAGCCAAAGGGCCTGTTTCAGTGCTGTGTGGCACTATGACTCTATTACCTTTGATCCCAAATAGTTCCCACGGTCTCAGGATTTTCCCACCGGGCTGTATCTGATTCCAGGTGAACAGTCCCGCAAGTTTTGAATGTGGGCATCCTGATCCTCAGATTAAGGGTACCCCAGTCCGCATGCATCCTCTGGGAGATGCCTGGTATTTGATTGTACTCATCACTCCATTGTACGGCCCACTGCTGATCTTCTCTGCGGAAAGTGGCCAATCGCTTTGTGGTTTGTTGCCCTGAGTGTGGCCTCCATTCCAAGTCAATGGGGCCATTTCCAGGACTGTCTGGTCCTTTCAATACAAAGTTGCCTTCCTGATGGAAAAAGTAAATAGAATGTCCATTTCCTGTAGGAAAAGAGAACAAATGTGTAAATGTTGGACAGTTTTTTACTGACCTTGTCATTAGCAATATTGCAGAGAATTAATAGTTACTAAGTTGTACGTTATAATTCATCATCATGGAACAGCATGGAAACAGGCCCTCTGCAGCAATCTGTTCACGCTGACCAGTGGGACTCCATGGAGACACAAGAAACTGCAGATTGTGGAATGTTGATCAAACGCAAAGTGCTGGAGAAACTCAATGGGTCAGGCAGCATCTGTGGAGGGAATGGATT
This sequence comes from Malacoraja senta, assembly GCA_038087875.1. Classification (NCBI taxonomy): domain Eukaryota; kingdom Metazoa; phylum Chordata; class Chondrichthyes; order Rajiformes; family Rajidae; genus Malacoraja; species Malacoraja senta. The sequence goes on along the minus strand of JAXLNO010002543.1, from coordinate 69,215 downwards.
GATGACGTTTCATGTCAGGATGCATTCTAAGACTGTTGGACTGGGAGAGTGACAACTGGGTAAGGGAAGTAGGCATGAGACAAAGCATGGTGAGTGATAGGTGGATACAGGTGGGGAATGGTGATGAGTAGATGGATGGAGATGATGACAAAATGGAGGGGTGAAATGGAGACAAACGGTTGTCAGTATAAACATGTGTAATAACAGGATACATACATAAGAAGAAGTTGTTTGTTATAGTAAACACAAAGAGCTCAAATACTTAGGTGTTGTAAGCTCAAGCTCAGCAACGAATCTAACTAGAGGCTGAACTAACAGACTAGATAATATGATGACTGTTTGAGTACACAGCGGCATGCAGTTAAACATGACATAGATCAGGTCAACTAATACTGACTGATCTGCAGTCAGATCAGTAACAGAGGGAGGGATATGGGTGGAAGTGGAGCAAGAACATAAAAGGAAAACTCTGCAATTGGAAGGGGTGGGAAATGAGTTGAAAGAGGAAGGGAAGGGAATAGGATAACTGGGTGGTGGGATAAATGCGTGCACAATGAAGGGGGGAGAAGTGGTGTTCGGGAAGTGTTATTTGAAATTTGAGAATTCGGTATTCATAACAGAGTAAGACCACTCAAACTGGAAGAAAATATTCCACTCAAATTTCAGGATCAATAAGCGACATCAAAACTCAATCATGACTCTAAGTATGAAGAACAAACGCTTATCACTTACCACGAGGCTCCTGATAGTACGGGACAAAAAGCCGGGGCAGGTCTTGATGAAACAAACCACATCTCCAGTTCCCTCTGCCTCTCTCAGCTTTCTGAATAACCAGACTCTGTGATTTCTCTTCCACAGTCAGTGTCTTTTCTCCAACACTTTTGCCTTCGCCATTATCCAAACCAGTCTCATTGACCCAATGACGTCAGACACAGAGCAGGTCAGGGTAACGGTGTCTCCCTCAGTCACTGCATCAGACGGTTCAGTTGTGACTGTGGAAACAAGCAGGTTGTTTACATTTTAAACAATAAGTTCATCAGTAAACTCAGTGGCAACATTCTGACTCCTACCTTTCACTGTAATTAGATCAATGGTGAAAAATGGATTTGATTCCAGATGACATGTGTAAACTCCGGCATCTTGAAACACAACGGGGACAATCCTCACACTGAAATCCTTGCCATCGAAGTGTTTCCCTGAGGTCACCAGTCGATTCCCAAAGTCGGTCCCTTTGACATTGATGGGCTGAGAACGGTCTGCAGATGCTATTACTTTCCACTGTTGAAGGTGATGAGGTGTCCAGAACCACTGAGCACGGGAATAGCTACGACCATCACTCCCAGAACAAACCAGGTGAAGTTCACTGTGATCTGTGCTGGAGCGGTAAAGTGTGTATCTCCCATAAAATAAATCTGTATCAGAGAGCAGAAGATAACTCCTTTCAGTATTACAGTTACTGTGCCATACAGAGATTGTCAACCATATTCTTATAAACATTCGTGGTGTTTTGTTCAGCTGATCAAGTTTCAAATGTAACATCTTTCATGAATGCCGCACTAAACTCACCAGATCTTTATAAAATACAATGTGCTGTACGGCAGTAAATTGCAGTGAATTTGGATATTCCACTCTACATTTCAACATTAGGTTCGCCCCCACACCCGGACTGTCCGGGAATCTCCCGGGATGGAATGAAACATCCCGGAGACTCCCGAGAGCGGTCTGGGAGGTGAATGTCTCTGTCAGTCTGTCTGCAGGAGGGTGGTGCAGGTTCAGGCTGCGGACAGAAGCAGCCCAGAGGATGCCTGCGCGGGGACTGACCCGGACAGGTTGGCACTTCAAGTGGGCCGGGTCTTCCCGTCCCTTCATTCCCATTATTCCCACCATCCCTCTCCCATTCACACCCATTGATTCCCTGTCCTTCCCTGTTCCCGGGTCCTGCTCCCAGCTGAATGCTGATCCGAAGCCCGAGTCTGCAGCAGCTGGAATCACTTCAAGCAACACCAGACTCGGAGAGAAGGGTCAGTGAGGGGAGAGGGGATGGATTGTTGTTCAGTGCTGATGTGTGGGCCAGGACCCCCAGTGTGAGTGTGAGCAGCAAGTGCTGGTGGTTGTCATGGTAACTACACTTTCTATCTGACACTTTGACGTGAGTCCCGTATCAGTATCTCAGTCTCAGATACTGGAGCATTGATGGCAAGATAAACTGACAAAATACCTGACTGAAGAATGGTTACAGAAAGACACCCCCCTCCTGTGCTGTGTGTCTGTCACACAGAGACAAGCAGGTAGCTGCTCCACAGAGAGACTTTCTGTAAACTTCTCCCTCATCATTGCAGCATTTTATACTGGAGAACATTTGGTCACTGCCACAGTTCTTCACAGGGCGCACACATAATATTACAAGAAGCACCGTGATACAAGTGTCCACTTGATATCCAATTGGAGGTGTTTACACTTACACTTGTCTACAGTAAAATCTCCATTACTTGTGTGAACAATGTTTCTGTTTTCCTGCACATCACACACATACAGCTTCCCATCCTCCACTGTAACGTGTCGAACCATCAGATAGACCGTGTTATCCAGGCGGATCTGATCAGTGTTGCTCCTGTTCTGCTGGGGTGAGTCCATGGGTCTCCAGTGAAGACTGACTGTACCTGAGAGTCTGGAGATGGTGCAGCTGAGTGTGACGTCACTGCCCAGCAGAGGCCTCTGTGGACTTGCCTCAACTGTGAAAAACAGATCAATGAGATTCAGAGTGAGTAGTGGTTTGTACAAGTCAAGTCCCAGATAGGACAATGACATTCTTGCTTGCTGCAGCACAACAGAATATTGTAGGCATAAATACAGAACAGATCAGTGAGTCCATGTACCATAGAATATATATATATATGCATACACACATAAATAAACAGATAAAGTGCAATAGGCTGTTATAGTTCAGAGTTTGTTTGAAGTTGTGTTTATTAAATGGCTGTGGGGAAGTGGCTGTTCCTGAACCTGGATGTTGCAGTCTTCAGGCTCCTGTAGCTTCTACCTGATGGCAGCGGAGAGATGAGTGTGTGGCCAGGATGGTGTGGATCCTTGATGATGCTGCCAGCCTTTTTGAGGCAGCGACTGCGATAAATCCCCTCGATGGAAGGGAGGTCAGAGCCGATGATGGACTGGGCAGTGTTTACTACTTTTTGTAGTGTTTTCCGCTCATGGACGCTCAAGTTGCCGAACCAAGCCACGATGCAACTGGTCACCATGCTCTCTACTGTGCACATGTAGAGGTTTGAGAGAGTCCTCCTTGACAAACCGACTCTCCGTAATCTTCTCAGGAAGTAGAGGCGCTGATGTGCTTTCTTTATAATTGCATCACTGTTCTGGGACCAGGAGAGATCTTCAGAAATATGCACGCCCAGGAGTTTGAAGCTCTTGACCCTTTCCACCATCGACCCGTGGATATAAGCGGGACTGTGGGCCCCCCATCCCACCCCTTCCAAAGTCCACAATCAGTTCCTTGGTTTTGCTGGTGTTGAGGGCCAGATTATTGTGCTGGCACCATTTGGTCAATCGGTCGATCTCACATCTGTACTCTGACTCGTCCCCATCAGTGATACGTCCCACAACAGTGGTGTCGTCAGCGAACTTGATGATGGAGTTTGCACTATGTCCGGCTACGCAGTCATGAGTATAGAGTGAGTACAGCAGGGGGCTGAGCACGCAGCCTCGAGGTGCTCCCGTGCTGATTGTTATCGAGTCTGACACATTTCCACCAATACGAACAGACTGTGGTCTGAGAGTGAGGAAGTCGAGGATCCAAATGCAGAGGGATGCGCAGAGACCCAGTTCTGCGAGTTTGGTAACCAGCTTGGAGGGGATGATTGTATTAAATGCCGAGCTGTAATCGATGAACAACAGCCTGACATATGCGTTTTTGTTGTCCAAGTGGTCCAGAGCGGAGTGGAGGGCCAGCCAGGTCGCATCCACCGTTGATCTGTTGTGGCGATAAGCGAACTGCAGTGGGTCCAGGTTTTTGTCGAGGTAGGAGTTGATCTGCGTCATGATCAACCTCTCAAAGCACTTCATCACCACAGGCGTTAGTGCCACAGGTCGATAGTCATTGAGGCATGTCACCTTACTCTTCTTGGGCACTGGTATAATTGATGCCCTTTTGAAGCAGGTGGGAACCTCAGACCTCAGAAGTGAGAGTTTGAAAATGTCCGTAAAAACTCCAGCCAGTTGGTCCGCACAGGATTTTAGAACACGACCAGGTATACCATCAGGTCCAGGCGCTTTTCGAGGGATCACCCCTCTGAAGGATTTCCTGACGTCGGCTTCTGTGACTGAGACTGAAATACCATCACAGCGAATGGGGCTCGGGAAGGCACATCGGTGTTCTCCCTATCAAAGCGTGCGTAGAACGCATTGAGCTCATTAGGGAGTGATGTTTCGCCGACATTCGAGCTGCCTCATGATTTCGACTTGTAAGAGGTGATTGCATTCAGGCTCTGCCACAGCCGCCGAACATCTGTCTCTTCCTCCAGTTTGGAGCAGAAGTCCGTTTTGGCCTTTTTGATGGCCTTACCAAGGTCGTATCTGGACTTCTTGTAGGGCACTCTATCATCAGACTTGAATGCCCGGTGTCTGGACTTCAGAAGAGTGCGGGTCTCAAAGTTCATCCAAGGTTTCTGATTGGGAAATGCTCGGAAGGTTTTGGTGGGGATGCAGTCCTCCACACACGTCTTAATGAAGTCTATAACGACTGTGGCGTATTCGTTCAGGTCCGTTGCCGAGTCCGTGAACATTGCCCAGTCTACAGAATCCAAACAGTCCTGGAGTTGTTCCTCTGCCCCTTCCCGACCAGCTCTGTACTGTCCTCACCTCTGGGGGTGCGCTCTTTAATTGCTGCCTGTAGGCAGGAAGAAGCAGCACCGCGGTATGGTCGGATTTACCGAAGTGAGGGCGAGGGATAGAACGATAGGCATTCTTGATGGTGGTGTAGCAGTGGTCGAGGGTGTTTGGTCCTCTGGTGCAGCAGGAGACATGTTGGTGGAAGTTAGGGAGTGATTTCTTTCGGTTTGCCTTATTGAAGTCCCCGGCTATGGTGGTGAACGCCTCGGGGTAAGACGTCTGGTGTTTGTTGACCACGGCGTGCAGCTCCCCCAGTGCCAGACGGACGTCTGCCTGGGGTGGGATGTAGACCGCGGTCAGGATGATGGAGGTGAATTCCCTCGGAAGGTAGAAGGGACGACACTTCACCGCCAGATGTTCGAGGTGTGGAGAGCAGGAGTTGGACAGGACTGCCACGTCTGAGCAACACGCAGAGTTTACCATGAGGCAGACGCCCCCTCCTCTCCCTTTCCCAGATGCCAGTGTACAGTCCATACAGTGGATGGAGAACCCTTCAGGCTGGACCGCTGAGTCTGGGGAGCTGGGGGTGAGCCATGTCTCTGTGAAACAGAACACAGAGCATTCCCTCAGCTCCCTTTGATAAAGCAGTCTTGCCCTTAAGTCCTCCACTTTATTTTCAAGGGACTGTACGTTGGCCAGTAGGATAGTAGGGAGAGGGGGCCGAAGTCCCCTGCGCTTCAGTCTGACCTGAAGTCCTGCCCGTCGGCCACGTTTCCGGACACAATGGAGGCTTCCCCTTTGTTTCCAGGTGCTGAGTCCACTGTACCTGCTGTTTCTGCGGACCTGCGCTGGGACGGGGATTCCTTCACAGACGGCAGCTCCAGCTCCGTAACGAACGGGGGTACATTCAAATTCGGCAGCTCCAGCTTCATTGTTCCTGGGAGATCCGGCCCGTTGGCTCTGGAGGTCATCCCGCGGTTTCCAGGTACAGTACCTGGGATCCTCAGTCGGGTCGGGAGTTCCACAGCTGTGGGAGATCGCGTAATTCCGGGGCTCCCGCAGCTGTGGGAGATCACGTAATTGCCAGCGCTTTCAGCTGCCCAATCAGCTTGTCTGAAACGGCACCGATTACTGCCGTTTCGCTGATGCAGGTAAGTTGATAGAAGTTGTAGGTGAACCTTTCCTGTTCTGGTGCTCCGCAAAAGTCGCCGCAGGCAGGCGCCATCTTAATTGGCTTGGTAAAACTGAAAATTAACCCTAGTGTGTGTAAGATAGTGTTAATATGCAGGAATCGCTGGTCGCCTAGACTCAGTGGGCCGAAGGGCCTGCTTCCACGCTGTATTTCTAAACTAAACTAAAAACTAGGGACAATTTACAGAGGTCCAATTAATCTACCAACCCACACTACTTTGTGGTGAAAACACAGTTACAGGGAAAACATGCAAACTCCACACACAGACAGCACTCAAGGTCAGGATCTGGGTCTCCGGCGCTGTGAGGCAGCAGCTCTACCAGCTACGCCACTGTACAGCCAACTAAAAGCCTACTACCTCATTCACCTTTGATTTTTTGGCCCCATGTCAGCATCATTCAAGGTAAAACATTGGGAGGACGTAGATTGGCTGTCTCTTCTGTTTAAAATAATGACAAACATTGCTTTGATGGAGCAAAATTAGGTTGCAAGGTTGAAAGACAATGCTTCTTTTATCAGCGAACATGTCCTTCTATTTTAGTTTCAGAGGTACAGAATGGAAACATGCCCTTCAACCCACCGAGTCTATGTCTGTCCAGAAAAGTATAAATAGAAGAAGCTAAATAAAGTCCATTAGAGAGCAAAAAACATTATGTTGGAACTGTGAGTTGGAGAACTCAGCAGTTGTCAGAAATCTTGAATAAAAGGAGATATTCATAAGTAGAATTCAGTAAAACCCTCGCTCTGATGGACCTCAGTGGAGAGGGCACGGTGTCTGTTTTTGACGATTGTCCACTACAACCAAGTGTGGGGGGGTAAAGTTTAACCCAAGGCCTGGAGGGAACAAAGGCGATTAAAACAGGGGGAATTCACAGGCTGCCTTCATGCTACGCGCTCTCTCAGCTCCTGCAACCGGAAGCTCCCGCCATGTGGTGCCAGCTCGGTGGGTAACTGGCGGAAGTGGGGGGCAGTGCAATGGGGGCTTTGGTCCGCTATAACCAAAATCTGCTGTATAGAGGTCCGTTATTGCGAGTGTTTCCTGTACAGTACATCATATTTTTAAACTCCATGAAAAAAAATTCAGCCACATGTTTTGCAGGAAGGCCAGTATTTAGTGAGAATAGTTAGCATAAATTTGCAGTCCTCATCAATTCACTTGCATCCCTCAGCAAGGCTTCATTGGCTCACTGTGTTGCTGAAATAGTTATCAGTGAGAAGCAATGCCAGGATTTCTGCATTTAATTTTGAACATGAAAACTCAGATGTTTCTATCAGTTTTATGGTGCGGCAATGGTAAAACACTGACAGTTTTGCCACCATCTGGGCTACTAAATTTAGGTCAAATTTAGATTAGTGAAAAGAAGTGAGATCTTTACTTAAGCTGTTACAGAAAGTGGTAAGAACAAGCATATTTCTAACCATAAGGTTCTGTTGCCTCAGGTAGAATTTTGCTTTCGTCCAAGATAATAGTATTGAAAATTTTGATTTGCAGCATTGGATACAGCTAACATCACCGTAAAAAAACAAGTCTTTGAGTTATTAGCCGCACTATGTATTTACTCCCTGGAGGGTCGTGAGCTGGCTTTGGACGCACTGGAAAACTACAAGGCAAGTATAAAACTGCTCTTCAAAACATCCTGGCAATATGTGCTTGTTAGAAACGCAGGGATCAGTAAGTGACAGCCCTTCGGCCCACCATGTCCGTGCCAACCAGCGATCACCCTGCACACCCTGCCCTGCACACCAGGGAAAAGTTACAATTTACAAAAGCCAATTAACCTACAAACCTATCAACGTGTCTAGAGTGTGGGAGGAAACTAGAGCACCATGAGAAAACCCACACTGTCACAGGGTGAACATACAAACAGCACCCATAGTCAGGATCGGCTGCCTATCTTCACAAATTCTGCCTGATCTCCAACATTTCAGCAGTTTCTGTTTTTATTGCATAATGCAGTATTACACTAGAGTGTGCAAAAAATACTAAAAAGGTAACTTTCCCAAAATGAGTAACTGTTTAATCAATGAAATTTTATAATTCACATTTGTAAACCTCATGACTGTCCTGGTCCAAGTGAATTGACTTTAGTAGATAATAAATTCAATACATAAAGAATTCCCTGGATTTATTGCAAAACTCAGAATTGCTCCAAGAGCTGTCCTGCGATCATCCGCACACAAGTTCTATGTTATCCCATCCTATACATGAGGGCCAATTTACAGAAGCCAATTAACCCACAAACCTTATATCTTTGGAGTGTGGGAGAAAACTAGAGCATCTGGAGAAAACCCATGCAGGCACAGAGAGAACACACCAACTCTGTACAGACAGCATCCATTGTCAGGATTGAACCTGGGTCTCTTGCATTGGAAGACAGCAACTCAACCACTGTGCTGCCCTTTCCTTGGGAGAAAGTAGACATTGAGTCACGCCCTTTCAGTGGTAATTCTCCTAAAAGATAACAACTGCGTTTTTTTTCCAGGAACAATTGTTTCCTTCTCCCCACCATCTCTACACTTTGACAACATAAGGGCCTCTTAATGTTTAATTTTGATGGAACACCATTGTCTCCATTGCTTCCCTCTATCCTGTCAAACTTCCCTTCCAGCCCATGGTCCTGTAATCTACATCTTTCTTTCTTCTCTCATGCTCTGCTGAGGAAGCTTTGACCACGTGACCAATCCCCAACATACTGGACACCATTTTCATGAAATCATTAGAAAATCGTTTTCATAAGACATGGGAGCAGAATTAGGCCATTTGGCCCATCTACACCATTCATTCATGGCTGATCTACCCCACTCATGACCTACTGTCCTATCCATCCTCATGAATTAATAGCAACTTCTAAAAATTGATTTTACTTGTATTTTTTCTTGGCAGACTGTGAAAAGGCAACACTACTGATTTAGTGTAATCATGAATGAACTCCAGGCTACAGATAATGTTCCATATATGACTATGTTGCTGAGTGTCATCAACGCTATCATTTTTGGGAAGTGAGGAACTGATAACTCGTACTCATCTGCGGAATGAATTCATAGGTAACTATTCCTTGTATAATTCAGCTGCTTACCATCCAGCCCACCCATAGTAATTTAAGTATAGAGTATTTTCCTTACCTGAAAAGCACAACATAGCTGCTTCCAGATCCAAAATAGAAAATCTCTCCTGAAACTTATAGAGAAATATCAATTCAATATCCTGCCATTGTAAAGGATTCCCTCTTTTGATTCAAAAGGTTTTCAGTAATTCCAGACGCCACTGCAGTCACCTATTAACTGGCTCAGTAACTGCTGAAGAAGTGCCAGATTATTGGAACAGGTTATTAATAAAATAACCAGGAACACCATAAGTCATTTTCTCAATGTCTATTTAGTTTAGTTTTGAGGTACAGCATGATAACAGGCCCTATGGTGCACCGAGTCCGTGCTGAGCAATGATCACCCGTATACCAGTTCTATGTTATCCCAGTTTCACATCCTACACACTAGGCACAATTCACAGAAGCCAATTATCTACTAGCCTGCACGTCTTTGGGATGTGGGAGGCAACTAGAGCACCAGAGAAAACCCACAGGGAGAACGTACAAACTCCATGAAGACAGCACCCATAGTCAGGATTGAACCCAGGTCTCTGGCACTGTAAGGCAGTAACTCTACCGCTGCAGCACGATGCCACCCATACATTGTGAAAAAATAGACACTTCAATGTTTTATCAACTTGAACTTAATTCAATTAGTTATATAGAGTCATACAGTGTGGAAACAGGCCCTTTGGCCTAATATGCCCAAGCCAACCAACATGCCCTATTTACACCTGCCTGCATTTGGCCAATATCCTTCCAAACCTATCCTATTCATGTACCTGTCCAAATATTTCTGAAATGATGCGATAGTACCTGCCTCAACTACCTCCTTCAGTAACTCATTCCATGCCCCTACCACCCTTTGTATAAAACAAAGTAATCCCTCAGGTTCCTATTTCATATGTAAGATATCTGAGAGAATACTGTTCTTCCCTACACTTATAATTCTTAACATATTTGCTAATCAATATAATTTTAGAGCGTATAGGAACAACCAAAAGAACACGAAAAACAAAACATTTCCTGTATAGCTGTCATTTACAACAAACATCCATCCCAGATTAAGCGATTCTGCCCAAAACAGTTTTTGTTATGATTCTGATAAAGTTGCTTGAGATTCTTAGCAATTACAGGCTTGATTCATGCTCTTTCATTGTAATTCTCCTTAAAGGGGAACATTCTTAGTTCATTAAAGTTACCTTTCAAAACTACAAAATGCAAGTCAAAACAATCCCTTCACATTTTGATTGGAAAATAATGAATAAAGAAAATGAAGTATTACACTAATTTCATTATGGTTGCCTCAAAACCCATTAATATAAGACAAGAAAAAAATAATGCCACTTTAAATTTAAAAATACAAACATTTGTATAAATGAATGTCACCTGCTAAGTTCCAAAAGTGGCTTGTTCTGAAAGGCTTTGTTGGAGCTATATTTGTGCACAAGGTAATCATGTTTATTTCAAAAATAAAAAAGTATAAATTGAATATTTGATGCATTTGATATTATCTACTTCAATGGTTAAGTCTAGTTACTTTAGAGTAGAGACTCCCTTTCAGGTAATTATTTTATTTGCTTCTAACAAGTAACTTCAGGCTGTCTAGTTTTGCACCTGCATTATATAAAATCATGGTCTTAAAAACTACCTAGACCATATTATGTGTGACACCATTTGTTGAAGCCAAATAATATTACTAAATTATTGATTTTAGGTCTCCATCTGTTGGATATACTGCCATCATTAAGGTATGGTTTATTCATGTAGATTGCCCAGTTTAAATAGATTTAACATCATGTTTACTAAATGTATGCTCAGATTTCTTGATTGTTATGCATTTTCTGAAGAATATTCTAGATTATGGTTTTTATTTTGAAGTGAAAAGTGAGTTAATTTAACTCTTGCATTACATAAGCCTTAAGAGACATTACTTAAGAGAAAGGAATTACCTGATTGAGTTATACTGGCATTTGTTCAAGGGAAATGCACAAACTTAATCTGTATCATGATGTATTCCTTAGGGGAAAAAGATGATGAAGATTTATTAGTCCAATGTTTAACCTTTGAGGATGCTAAAGGAGTTAATGAAACTCTATGGTGGCATTGATATGAATAGCCATCAAGAGGTCTTTACAACATTGTTTAACAAAGTAAGTGCATGTTTTTTGTTAGTGTTATTTCAGAATTTTAAATGTTTAATTAGTCCAATTTTAGAGTGAGCCATTGAGTCAAATGAGTTGGATGTTCTGCAACAAATGGCACAGAGTAATATTCATGTTTTTCAGTGAAATGGCTCAAGCTTAATTGTTGTGGTCTGAGAACCTTTTAAAAGTGAAACCTATTGATCTATTTATGATCCAGCAAAAACTTAATCAAGGTCAAAATTTATCAAAGGTTATGAAATAGTACAATATGAGGGATTATCTCCAGTGTTCATGATTAAACAAAAAGCTACTGTAAAATGTAGATTGTTATTCAATATATTTAAGATAGGAACTTACCCCTACGAGGAATGTCGCCTGGAAGTTGCTGCAGGAAGAAAACCCTGGTCCTTAACGGCAGCGCAGTGCAGGAGAGAGTCGCAGTCGAGGCCCGGTGGAAGGGGCGCCAAGTTCTGCGCTCGGCGAGCAGCCGGAGCCGGGGTCCGAGACGGGCCCTACCTGGGCCAGGGGGCAGTGGTGCTTGGAGCTGGGGACAGTGGAGCCCGGAGCTGGGGACTGCGGAGCCCGGAGCTGCGGACAGCGGAGACCCGGAGCGTGGAGCCGGGCAGCAGGCTGCGGGCGGTGGAGCTTGGGGCTGGGCAAGAGGCAGCAGGGGAGCCGGTGCATCGGCCACAGGCAACCGGCAGGCGAAGATGGCGGGCATTGCTGCTGGTCTTGGCAGGTCTAGAGTAAAGCCTGAGATCTACAAGACTGTTGACGGTAAGGTTATTTTTGAGGATGAGTTACTTAACTTTCTTGCTGTAAAGATTAAGACCTTAAGCCAGGATGAGATCATTCTTCTGGCTGCAAACACTTTTGATTCTGAGTGGATAGAGTCCTCGAAGAAAGTTCTGTTTGAACTCTGCCCCACTACACAGCGGAACGTTTCCCATAAAGGGGCACAGAAAGGCGTTAACAATATAAAGAGTTGCCTTAAAGTAATGAATGAGTGTGGGGAGAATACTCCCAGATTTGTCTCTCGTTACTTGGATGAACTGCCGCCGGTGACATTTTCTAACATGGATGTCTCGAGCCTACTTCGGAGAATGGAGCAGCTGTACGCTGAGGTCTGTTCTATGAAGCATGTCATGCAGCTACAGGCTGATGTAAGCGAAGATTTTCGTGCCATCACAGTGGAAATTGATCGGCGAGCGGGTGCATTGGAGCGCACCTTGATCACTACTCCAGTGTGTGCATTGGAGCGCACCACTGACCTGACCCGGGGCGGGGGTCCGGATGCGTCGGCGGCGATGGATGGAGCCATTAGCATGGCAGACACAGCACTGGGAGCTGCACTGGCAGGAGCCTCTGGCTTAGTTGTTGGAGTGAAGGCTGCGGCGGTGGGCCTTGCCTTAAACGTGGAGAGGGCAAAGGCAATGCATTGTCCCAGTGGTTTAACGTTGCAAGACTCTCCAAAGTGGAGTCATGTTGTGAAAAAGGGTTGACGTCATGCTCCAGAGAACACTGTTGGTGAGCCAAAACTGTGCACTATTACCACCGGGCAGAGAAAGAAATCCAGTAATGCTGTGCCTATTATTGGTACCGGAGCTGCCGGTAACATCAAAATGATCAAGACTAAGCTGGTGAGTGTTTTTGCCTCCAAGTTTTCACCGGATCTAGACGCCAAAACTTTATCTGTGTATCTTAAAGAAAAACGTGGCCGTGAGGTTACCTGTCAAAAGATTGACACTGTACACAGTAGATACTGTTCATTTAAAGTATCTGCGGAATGTAATGAGGTTGGCGAAATGTACAATCTGGAGCTCTGGCCAGAAGAGGTATTTGTCCGGCGCTATTACGAGCCGCGCAGGGTTGGAGTCATCGGATCAAGCACTGCGCCTGCCGCGGGGAGAATGAGTGTGCCTGCTGGTGCTAGGGGCACTCACTAGTCTCACTAAATGAACATTCGAGTACTATCGTACAACTGTCGTGGCCTGCGTTTGGGCCAGAGTGCAGGGGGATAAAGCTCGCCGCTCAGTTATTGACAACCTTCTGGAGAACTGTGACATACTATATATGCAAGAGACATTCTTAGCGAAGCAAGACTTGGACAAACTCAATTCTCTCATTGACAACTTTCATGGGGCTGGGGAGTCTACAACTGACCTTGGCATGGGAATAGTCAGAGGTAGGATACCAGGGGGTGTGGCTATTCTATGGAACAAGAAGCTTCATTCATCAATAAATGTGGTTCGGCTTGATGCTGACTGGTGCATTGCCATACACTTTGCTCACAACGACAAGGAATTTGTTATCCTGAATGTATATACACCCTATCAGAATGAGGATGAATATTTAAATAGGCTTGCTTTCATCTATTCTTTCATTCAAAACAATATTTATTGTAGTGTATATGTCATTGGGGATATGAATGCAGATATCTCAGATAGGAACTCATTATTTGCCAATCATATGGCTCAGTTCTGTCAAGATAATAATTTAATATTGTCAAGCAAAGTGCTTTTACCTACAGATAGTTATACTTATATTAGTGAAGCCTGGCACACTACGTCATGGCTGGACCACTGTATTAGTACAGCTGATGCACATGCCTCCTTGGGGTGTATGAGCATTCTGTACGGGGCAGCAATGACTGATCATATACTTGTTGCTATGACAATAAATGTTGAACACATACCTGTGGTATCCAGAGATAGAAATAGCTTTAATACAGAAAAACTGGACTAGTCAACGCTTACAAAGAAAGACATCTTAGCCTATTATGCCCATACAGATAAATCTTTAAGCAATATTCATTTATCTAAAGATGCAATAATGTGTAATAATGTTAATTGTAAGGATATGAAGCATAGGAGAGATATCTGCTCCATGTATAATGATATAGTAAGCACTCTATATGTAGGTAGTAAGCCCTACTACAAGCATATAAATAAGACACATAACATCAGGCCTGGCTGGAATAAGTATGTAGCTGAGTATCATACTGAAGCCACTAAATCATGGGCTATGGCAGGGGCCTGTGTTTGAGTACAAGAAGCTCAGACAGGGGCCTGTGTTTGAGTACAAGAAGCTCACTAATGCAAGGTATAAGTATGCTGTTCGCTTCATCTGTAAAAATGAGCAAGCTATGAGGGCTGATTCCATGGCTACGAAGCTGCTAAGTAACAACGCTACAGATTTTTGGAAAGCAGTGAGAGCTCTTAACAGTTGCAAAACATCTCTACCATGCACTGTAGATGGAATCACCGGAACAGCTAATATCGTGGAGTTATGGCGACAACATTATAGTACTTTATTCAACTGTGTCCAAGGTGACTTGTATAGGGTGGACAATATTGAGAGTAATAGCTCAATGGCGATTGTCACATGGGGTGTATCATGCCATGAACAAGCTGTCTGAAAACAAAGCAAGTGGCATGGATCATATTTCTGCTGAACATCTTAAGTATGCGAGTATGAGGATAGCTCCTCTCCTTGCTATTTGTTTTACAGCTTTATGACTCATGGATTGTTACCAGACTCAATGTTGTCTGTTCTTTTAGTGCCGGTCATTAAGGACAAAGCTGGTAAAGTAGGTAGGTAGCCTAAATAATTACAGGCCCATAGCTTTAGCCAGCATATTGTCAAAAGTTTTAGAAATAGTTCTGCTGGATAGAATAAATACGTTTGTTAACTCCACAGATAACCAGTTTGGTTTTAAAGCTAAACATGGCACTGACATGCATATATGCCCAAAAGGAGATTTAAACAAATATAGAGGCAGAAACTCTTCAATCCTTATGTGCTTATTGATGCTTCCAAAGCCTTTGACCGTGTTAATCACAGAAAGCTGTTTGTTAAAATGAGTCAAAGAGGGGTGCCTAAATACATTGTGAGAATTCTGGCCTACTGGTATGCCCACCAGACTATGCAAATAAAATGGGGCAATAGAGTCTCAGCCCCATTTGGGGTTAGCAATGGTGTTAGACAAGGGGGAATTTTGTTCCCAGTCCTTTTTAATCTTTATATTGATGATCTGTCCAAACAATTGAAAGACTGTCATACTGGGTGCATGATGGGTAATACTTTAGTGAACCATATTATGTATGCAGATGATCTTGATATCTTTAGTCCATCTAGCGCTGGTCTCCAGCAGCTCCTTACTATATGTTCTGTGTATGGTGTGGAACATGATATTAAATATAATGCTGGTAAGAGTGCTGTTATGATCTGTAGAACCAAAGAGGATAAATGTCTAAAATTTCTTGATTTTAAATTGTCTGCCAACAATCTTAGTGTCTGTAATAAGGTAAAATATCAAGGGCATTTTATTACAGAACAAATGACAGATGATGAGGATATTTATAGGCAACGACACATGCTGTATGTACAGGCGAATATTCTCTTGTGTAAGTTTGGTGCGTGTGAAGATGTCGCTATTTAGAGCATACTGCACACCACTCTACACTGCGCACCTGTGGTCGAACTATGGAAAGACAAGTTTGCAGAGACTAAAGGTGTCATATAATGATGCCATGAGAACACTGCTAAGGAAACCTAGATGGTGTAGTGCTAGTAACATATTTGTGGCGGCAGGAGTCAGTACTTTAGAAGCTATCCTAAGAAATCATATTTATAAATTCATTTGCAGGATAAATGACTAAAAATGTAATTATTGTGGCCTTGTCAAACATAAGGTTTAGCTACGAATCCCAGTTGTGGAGACACTGGTATCATTGTCTCGTTGTAGGACATTGATCATTCTTTTCTTCTGGATTTTAATTCATGTATTGTGTTTTTTTATTTTTTTATATATAATTTTACTTCAGAGTCATGCGTCATTACGTCAGCCGCATTGGCGCACGGAGGCTGTGAGGAGCAGAGCTCCTCCAGTGATAAGTATTTTCAACTCCAAGGTAAGTGAAAAAACTTTGTTGGAGTTTCCGGTCCGTTTGCTGTGGTGCTCTGTTGGACAGATTTTCGCAGGCGCCATGGACAAGACGGGCAAGGGTAAGAGGCGAGCTGCGAAACCGGTAGGCAGCCGCGGGAGTGCGGTAGGTGAAGGGCTGCCTCATACCCCTGTACAGTCGCCGGCTGGGAGCGTGGCGACTGTGGGCTTGGGTTTAAAAACAACGGAGCCAGCGCCAGTCGGGCGCAAGGCAACGCACAAGTCCGTCAGGCCCATGGAGGAGGAGTCTGGTCGGGAGGATTCGCCTCCAGGGCTGGATACCACTTTTGAGCGAATATCCCAAATGGAGAGCGTTACACAGGTTGCTCGAACAAGGCACACTCAGGGAGGAGTGGAGTCAGAGCCAGGCTGGAGAAGCCAGGCCAGCAGCACCTAGTAAAGGGCTGCTTGAGAGCACCCTCATTGATGAGACGCGTACACTGGGTCAGCAGAGTTCTGACCCCGACTCTTGACGGTGAGGCCAATTCAAGCGAAGAACGGCAGCTGCCAGATATTCCACCTCTGGCAGTACGATTCGCTGACCCGTCAGAGTCCGGAGAGCCACTGGGAGAAGAGCTGGCCTCCACGATCAACCATTTGGTCTCACATCAGCTCCAGCAGCTTACAATGGACGAAACTGCCAAAAAGCACGAGACCCAGAGTAACTGTGTGCTACTAAAAGCACCGGCAGTGAACCAGGTCATATGGGGTCAGAAATAAAATTGCAGAGAATTTTGAAGCTGCTGGGTTCAGAAATAACGGCGTTTGCAAGAACGATGGATGGAGGGCAGGTGACAGAGTTGCATCATGAGGCACTGGGATTGCTACATAGCGCCCACTTTGAAATCAATTATCTCAGGTAGGGTGCCATTCGGCCCACCATCAACCCCAAGTTTGCAGCACTCTGTAAGCCCAGCAACGTGCAGCCACCCAACTTACTCTTCGGAGAAGACCTCGTGAAACGGGTAAAAGAGTTGGATGACGAGGCAAAAACGGCAGGGTTGATCAAAACACCGATGGTCGGCAAGTCTGTGAAGAGGAGGTATCCCTACAGACGACATACAGATCCTGGGCCTACACCAGGACCAAGTCGGTTGTCGACGCACGTGCGTAGTTGGCGCCCTGCAGTGGGACCACGGACAAGCGTGGGGTTTCCCACCAGGAATCAGGGACCACAGGTCACTCAGGTTACCAAGGAGGTAGGTGGGCCTGGTTTCTCATGTGAACATATTAAAGGCAAAACAGCCAAGGGTTGGAGACCGATTACATTTGTTCTATAAGAATTGGAAACAAATGACTTCAGATCCATTTATTCTGAGTATTATTCAAGGGTTTCGAATTGAGTTCGATCCAAATGGTAATTTGCCCTCCAGCATGTTCCTAGGAGAACACTCCAATTTTCATAAAAAGAAGTCATGGAGGTTCAGGTTGAACTTGACAATTTGTGTAATAAAGGAGTAATTGAAAGGTTGGTTTATCAAGCCCACCTAATTTGTGTCTAATATTTTTCCATGACCTAAAAAGGACGGAGGATGTAGAATTATTTTGGATCTGACAAGTCTTAATCCTTTTGTACAGTATAGACACTTCAAAATGGAAACATTTGTGACTGCCAAACAACTTTTTCCCAGAGCATGTTATATGGCAACTATAGATCTGAAAGATGCATATTATCTCAGTGTCTGTTCATTTGAAAGAATATTCACTAAATTGTTAAAGCCAATACTGGGGCTTCTTAGAGTCCAGGGTCATGTGGTGATAGCTTTACTGGATGATATCCTCATTATAGGACGAACAACAGAATTAGCTGAGTCATCTGTGCAAGTTGTTAGATCCACTTTTCAAAGTTTTTTTTTAAATTCATCCAGAGAAATCAAGATTAACACCACTTACAACAATTGATTATTTGGGTTTCACAATTGATTCAATTCGTATGGTAGTAACTTTGCTCAAGGAAAAAAGGGTGGAGCTAATTGACGGTTGCATTAACCTGTTGAATGAGCAACGACCTTCAATTAGACAGGTGGCCAGCTTGCTGGGAAAATCAGTGGCAGCTTTTCCGGCAGTGCAATATGGGCCATTGCACTACCAGCAGCTAGAAAAGGCCAAGGAACAGGCACTGAGGATGCATTCCGGCCATTTTGATAGGCCCATGCAGTTAACAACAAACGCTGCTTCTGATTTGCAGTGGTGGATTCAACATGTCTCCAGTAGTTCCAGCAAAGTATTGATTGAACAGCCTTCCATGATCTTACAGACTGATGTCAGTGCACTAGGAGGATGCCACTGATATGACATCCAGCTGCGGAGGCAGATGGAATATGGAAGAGGCATTGTTTCTGCAGACATGGGGAATCAACTATTTAGAGCTGTTGGGAGTTTTTTTATGGGTTTAAAGCTTATTGTTCTAACACAACTAACCTGCATGTTCAGCTTCAAATTGACAATACTACAGCAATAGCATATATTAATCACATGGGTGGAATCAAGTCGGTGTCTTGTGACAGATTGGTTAATCGAATCTGGACTTGGTGTATTGCCAAAAATATTTGGATTTCAGCTATATATCTACCAGGTAGATTCAATATAGTAGCAGACACCAGGTCGCGAAAATTCCATGACAACATAGAATGGATGTTGAATCGGGATGTATTCTATGATATGGTAGTCAGATTTGGAAGGCCAGATATCGACTTGTTCGCATCCAGACTCAACCACCAGCTACCGAGATATGTGTCATTGAAACCAGATCCTGGGGCATTAGCGATTGATGCTTTCTCGCTATATTGGAGTGGTATGTTTCTACCATCCTGTCTCATAAGTCGGCGTCTGCTCAAAATCAAGCAGGATGCTGTCTCTAGGGTGCTGGTGGTACCGGACTGGCCTACTCAGCCATGGTTTCCTTTGATATTGGAATTAATGAAACAACCTCTGATGGAGGTCCCCAAAAGAAGGGATTTACTGGTGCATCGGGTAACTGGAGAGCAACATCCGTTATATGACTGTATGGATCTGTTAATTTGCAGGTTTTAAGAAGGCCATATCTCGGGCGAGGACTGTCTGGGCGTACTGTGGACATGCTCACTGCAACCTGGAGGAAGAGTACTCAAAAGCAGTACATTTCTTATGTAAAGAAATGGGAAAATTTCTGTGTACAAAAGAATATTGAATATTGTACGGCAGTTATCTCGCATGTCCTAGATTTTTTGTCAACACTCTATTACGATGAGGGGTTGAGTTATAGTGCGATTAATTCAGCCAGAAGTGCATTGTCCTCGTATTTATTGATGGGATCAGAAAGACATCCTGTTGGGTCTCATCCTCTCGTTTCCAGATTGATGAAAGGAATTTTTAATTCCAGACCTCCTAAATCTAGGTACATGGCAATCTGGGATGTAAGTGTGGTTCTCAAGCTACTTCGTCAATGGACTCCTGGTACGTCTCTGACTTTGGCCAAACTCGTCATGAAGGTGGTCATGCTTATGGCACTAGTATCAGCACAGCGAGTGCAAACATTGCAAAAGTTACAGATAGACAGGATGGAAGTAGCTCCAGATAATGTATGTTTTACATTTATGACCTACTCAAACAAAGCAGGCCAGGTGTGACAGGATTCAAGATTGTTTTCTCAGCATATCCCACGGATCCATGTCTATGTGTTAAGACATATTTGCTGCACTACATTGAGGCCACAAGGGCTTTACGAAATATGGAAACAGGGTTGTTTATCACTCACAAAAAACACACACAAGAGAGTGTCAGTGCAGACGATTTCAAGTGGTTAAAACAAGTCTTGATTGCTGCAGGTATTAACACTGATGTTTTTACATCCCATTCCCTAGGGCAGCAGCAACGTCGGCGGCCAGGGTGACGTCCCCGTCGACCATATTCTCGCAGCCGCCGGGTGGTCCAATGAGTAGGTGTTTCAACAATTTTACCATCGGCCAATTGCCGATACGGGGCTGTTTGCAAATACTATATTAAGTTCTGTTTAAGTTTCCCCTGGGTTTGAGGGGATGCTGTTAATTCTGTTATTCAAATAAATTAGTTACTGCATTTTCATGCAATGTAATTATTAATGCATTATTGATTATTTCTCGTTTTCCGAGTCAATCAATGCAGTGAGAAGCCGGGATTTGAATCTGCGGCATGAAAGCACAAAGCTTTGAATCCTTCACGGAATCACTCACGTGACTCCGAAGTAAAATAGTAAGATTAAACGAGAATTTACCAGTTTGAAGTTTGATCTTTATTTTATGAGGAGTTACGTTGATGATTACGTGCCCTCCACGCCCAACCCTCTCTCATAAGTTCAGCTGGTAGTTCTCAAGTTACTCATTTTACTATGTTACTTCGTTAATTGTTGTTTGTGATTTCATACCGCTGCTTTGAAGATTGACGTGCATGCGCACTGGCGGGACTTTTTCATGTAATCACCAACGTAACTCCTCATAAAATAAAGATCAAACTTCAAACTGGTAAGTTCTCATTTAATCTTATTATTTATGATGCTTTTATGTAATATACTAAGATTTTATATGTAGTTTATGATGTTTTTAATATGCAATGCATTTTTATGTAATGTTGCCCCTTGTCTGGACCTTGAGTCTGAAATAAAGTTTATTATTATTATTATTATTATTATGTTACAGGGAGGAGAATGGGATTGAGAGCGAAAGATAGACAATTCTGCGCCTTTGACCATGATTGAACGGCGGAGTAGACTCGATGGGCCGAATGAGCTAATTCTGCGCCTATGACTTATGAACTTATGAATCTTCTGCCAGGGCACAGGCCTTGAGATGAATGTGAAAAAGACCAAGGGTTTCCATGTGGTCAACAAGAGAAAGACATGTCTACAATCCATTAAATAACTGGACAATAAACAAGGGCTCAACCGATCACATAAAACCAGGGGAGATCGAGAAATATCCCGGTGCATGTGTCGACTCGCTGCTCAGGGGTGACCAACAAAAACTGGTACTTAAAACTGGATAAATAGTTTGACAGCCTTAAGAACACCAAGCTGAAACCATTTTGAAAGATTGAGATCCTTAGGGCCCACATGGTCCCAAGATTGAATTACCACCTTATCCTCATTCTTATTCTCTAGGCTTTAGCCAGAGTGTGGTGAATCTGTGGAATTCATGGCCACAGAAGGCTGTGGAGACCAAGTCAATGGATATTTTTAAGGCAGAGATAGATAGATTCTTGATTAGTATGGGTGTCACGGTGTAGATGAGATATGCATGTGCCTTTAACATAGTGACCTCACACCCACTAACCACTCCCCATATCACAAGTATAACTACAACCTCCACACCCACAGATCGCTCTCTAGTTCCTGTGACAGACCACGTACAGCTAGTGCAATGTATAATGTCCAGTATGAATAAAGATAGTAAAGTAACGATGTCTCGATATCAAACCTTTACATGGTGTCAAATAACGTACCTTGCGCCTCCCGTTTATCGGTTTATCATTTAATTTTGACCCAGTTTTTTGTTTCCCCCCTAACTGTTTTGTTATGGCCTCTTCTGCCCGTAAGCCCGATGCGCTCGTTTTCGATTTCGACATCGCCCTTCGATGGGACATATTCAAACGCGTCTTTGAACACTATTTCACGATTGCCCATCCTGGCGCCACCGACGCTCTCAAAGCCTCGCTGCTTCTCAACTTGGCTGGTCCCAACGCCTTGACTCGCTCGGACTTCTTCGTCTACGCTCCTGGAGAATCAGCTCGGGACCCGGCATGTCTGTTGGCTAAGTTTGACGCTATTTGTGACATTCCTACTAATTGTATTTTAGAACGTTTTAAACTGTTCGCGCGGCGTCAGCTCCCTGGGGAATCGGCTGAGAACTATGTCATTGCGCTGCGGGACCTGGGCAGGCGCTGCCGCCTCGAGACGTGGACCCCCGATAATGTCATCAGGGACCTACTGGTTTACGGTCTCCGTGATGAGAAGCTCAGGTCCGAACTACTTCGCAAGCCGGATCTGACCTTGGCCGATGCAATGCACGCTACTCGCTTAGCCGACGCTGTTTCCGCGGCGGCGCCGCCGGCTGAACAGGCGATCAACTTTGCCAGCACTCCTAGCTATCTCATGAACGCACCCCAGTCGCGACCCCCGGTGTCGCTCGCTGCTCGAGGGGGACGCGCCCCGGGGTTCGGTGGTGCCACAAGGGGAGACACCCAGCAAAGGTGCCCTAATTGCAACTTCACATCTCATCAGTTCAATGTGTGCCCTGCGCTGGGAAAGTACTGCAAATCCTGTAATAAGTTGAACCATTTTGCTGCAGCCTGTCGTTCCCGTGGGAAGCCTGCCACTGCTCGAAGGCAAAATTTAAACAACCTTCTACAGTCGGATAATGATCTCAGCTCCCAGCACTATTCCGATGAACATTCTGTTCCTACATCCAACTCCTCTCAGGCAGAAACCAGCTTGTTTACCGTGGTGAACGCACCTGCTATGATAACGGATCCTTCTGTGCAAGTCACTGTGAACAACTCGACCTTCACGGCCAAAATCGACACTGGGGCGGTTACCAATGTTATGTCAACATCTCTTTTCAACCAGA
Source organism: Malacoraja senta (assembly GCA_038087875.1). Lineage (NCBI taxonomy): Eukaryota > Metazoa > Chordata > Chondrichthyes > Rajiformes > Rajidae > Malacoraja > Malacoraja senta. The sequence goes on along the minus strand of JAXLNO010002543.1, from coordinate 46,425 downwards.
TAAGGACTAATGAGAAGATATTTTCTCAGAGCTCAAATCTGCATGCCTACGGTGGGGAGATCCTTACTCCTGTGGGCAAGGCCACACTACACTGTAAGATACTGAAGGCCACTCGGCCCCTCACCTTCTTTCTCCTCAATCGAAGTTGCGTTCCCCTGCTGGGGATCCAGGCATGCCAGGAAATGGGACTGGTGTCCTTCCACCGGGACATCCACCACGTGCGGGCTCTTATGGACCCGCTGGCCGAGTATCCTGACCGCTTTGATGATAAGCTAGGCAAACTACCCTGCAGCTACAAGATTGAAGTGGACCATAAGATCGTTCCTGTGGTCCATGCTCCTCACCGTATTTCCTTCGCCATGAGGGACAAAGTGGAGGCGACCCTACACAGTATGGTACAAATGGGCGTCCTAAAGGCGGTCGTCGAGCCCACCAGCTGGGTCTCTTCCATGGTTGTTGCTGCTAAAAAGGACATGAGTGAGATACGCATCTGCATCAACCCCAGAGACCTCAACCTGGCCATTCGGCGCCCTCACTACCCTATGAGAACGGTGGAAGACGTCGCTGCACGGGTTGGTCCAGCAACGGTCTTTTCGGTCCTCGATGCCAAGAGTTCATTCTGGCAGATACCACTGGACGAGCGGTCGTCCATTTTGACAACCTTCGCCACCCCCTACGGAAGGTTTCGGTTCCTCCGAATGCCCTTCGGAATCAACTCTGCCAGCGAGGTATTCCAGCGAACCATGGAACAGTTGTTTTCAGATCTGCCTTGCGCCATAATTGTTGACGACATCCTCGTTTACGGTAAGGATGTTGCCGAACACGATGTCAACCTCCGCCTGATCCTGGACCGGGCCAGGCAAATCAACTTGAAACTGAACCCCAAGAAGTGCCGATTCCGCGTCTCGGAGGTCACCTATGTTGGACACGTATTCACCGCTGAGGGGCTGAAGCCTGACCCGCAGAAAACGACTGCCATCTCAGGTATGCCTCCTCCTATTAACGTGGCAGGCCTGCAACGCTTTCTCGGCTTGGTAAACTACCTGGGGAAGTTCATCCCCGACCTAAGCGAGCTCAGCGCTCCCCTGAGGGATCTGATCAAAAAGGACACTTCCTGGCTTTGGTTACCCAATCATCAGAAGGCATTTGACATTCTTAAGTCTAAACTGATCAGCACACCCACGCTCAAGTTCTTTGACCTGCGGCATCCCATTGTCCTCACCTGCGACGCCTCTCAATTCGGACTCGGTGCCGCCTGCCTCCAGGTCCATGACGGCCTGCAGATGCCTGTCTCATTCGCGTCCCGCACCATGACCGCCACCGAACAGCACTACGCGCAGATTGAGAAGGAGCTACTGGCCGTGCTGTTTGCCTGCTCCAAATTCCGGGACTACATCGTGGGCAACACTTTCACCGTTGAAACTGACCATCAACCACTTGTTACCATCCTCAACAAACCGATCCATGTGGCCTCATCACGTCTGCAGCGCATGCTGCTGCAGCTCCAGCGTTTCACGTTCACGGTGGTTTATCGTAAGGGGAAGGACATGTTCGTAGCCGACACGTTGTCTCGCGCCCCGCTGACGTCCACTGCTCGCCACCAATACGAAACGTCCGAGTTACTAGTACTACGATTGAACTTCGTCCCCTCGCCACAGATGAAATCCCTGGTTGAACACACTACCAACGACCCTGCCCTGCAACAGCTGTCTGCCGTCATCCGGCAGGGCTGGCCTGACCGTCGCTCGGCACTGCCGGCTGGAGCCGTGCCCTACTTCCTGATTCGGGACGAGCTCGTATTGCACGACGGCGTGGTGGTGAAGGGTCACAAAGTGGTCGTGCCCGCGGCGCTGCACGACCACTATTTTCAGGTCGCACACCGCGGTCACACTGGGGCCGAAGCCACTTTGTCTCTCGCCAAGGCACAGTTCTATTGGCCGGATATGGCAAAGTACATCCGGGAGAGGGTCTCATCGTGTTCCACCTGCAACAGCCGCGCCCCCCATCAGCAGCGTCAGCCGCTTCTACAGCAGCCCGCGCCCGGACTGCCCTGGATGGCGCTCGCCACAGACATTTTCGAGTGGCGGGGCAAACATTTCCTGGTACTCGTTGACTTCTACTCCAGCTGGTTTGCGGTTGACCGGCTGCCTTCCGTGACCTCTTCGGCCGTCATCGACAGGTTGGACCCTCACTTTAGCACTTTTGGCCCCCCGGCAAGCCTGCAGTCGGACAATGGCAGCCAGTTCACGAGCTCCGAGTTTAAAGCGTTCGCTTCCAGATGGAACTTTCGCCATTTCACAAGCAGCCCGGAGTACCCGCAAAGCAACGGTTTGGCCGAGCGCGCGGTCCGCAGTGCTAAGCACTTGTTGGAACAGTGTGGTGGCATTAACTCCGACTTCCACCTGGCCCTCCTCAGCCTTCGGAACATCTCTCGCGACCCTGCCATGGGTTCACCTGCTCAGCGGCTCCTGTCTCGCGCTACCAGGCTCCCACTCCCGGTGGCCCAGCGATCCCTCATACCCTCGGTCCTTCCACCTGCGGCGGTTCAGAAACGGATTGCCTTCAGGCAAGACGTCCAAAAGCGGTCCCATGACAGGTCCTGCCACCCGCTGCCGCCCCTCTTCCCCGGTCAAGTAGTCCGTATGCAGACCACTCCCGGTCACTCCAAGCTCGCTACTGTCGTCGGCTCTGCGGGGTCGCCCAGGTCCTATTTCGTCGACTACGCCGGGACCATTTACCGACGGTCTCGCCAGCACCTTCGGCTCATCCACGAGCCGCGTCCTCCTCCCGCCGATCCCTTTGCTCCCCCGCTGCCTGTTTCCCGTCCGGCCGTTGCCCTGCCCGTGATTCCCTGCATGCCTCGCTCTGCTCCTCCTTCACCCCCTCCGCTCCAACACACTCCGACTAGTCCTCGCACGCCTCCCCGCGCTCTCCCCGGTCCCGGCCCCGCATCCCCTCTGGTTTCGGTGCCGCGATCTCTTCCGTTTCCTCCCGTTTCTCCCTTTCAGGTTCGTCTGTCCCCGCTGGTGCCTCTTCCTCCTCCAGGAAGGGTGGATGGCGAGACGCGAACCCGGGCGGGACGTCTGGTCAAACCGCCTGACCGCTATGGCGATGTTGCCTACCTATCCTAGCGCATGAGCCGTGGTCGCCATGTCACCTTTGTATTTGCCTGTCGTTTCGGGGAGGAAGGATGTAGATGAGATATGCATGTGCCTTTAACATAGTGACCTCACACCCACTAACCACTCCCCATATCACAAGTATAACTACAACCTCCACACCCACAGATCGCTCTCTAGTTCCTGTGACAGACCACGTACAGCTAGTGCAATGTATAATGTCCAGTATGAATAAAGATAGTAAAGTAACGATGTCTCGATATCAAACCTTTACAACGGTTAATGGGGAGAAGGCAGGAGAATGGGGTTGAGAGGGAAAGATAGATCACCCATGATTGCATGGTGGAGTAGACTGATGGGCCGAATGGCCTAATTCTGCTCCTAACACTTATGAACTCACGGAAGCATCCCAGAACAGGAAGTCTTATAAAGAAAACAGCAAAGGAGATCCTCCACATGCCGAGTGAAACCACGGATGGTAGCCTATATGCACAGAATTGTGATGGAGCCTACCAAAATTAGACAAATACCATCTGCAGTCGTTAGGAAACAACTATCCTTGGAACACTCGGATGTTAAAATTATCAAGGCTTCATTCCAAATGGCTGGAAAGGAAGACATCACCCAGGGGAAACAGTTAAAATTTCTGCCAGTTCTACAAGAAATCGAAGAATTCCAGAACAAAAATACAACCACCTGCAAGAGATGGAGAAGCCCCGGAGTAAATCCATTCGGACATAACATGAATGTTTGATGGCTCTGAGGCTGTACTTGCTGGAGTTTAGAAGGATGAGGGGGGACCTCAATGAAACTTACCGAATAGCAAAAAGTCTGGATAAGCCAGGCGGTAGTCCCCAACTGCCTCAAAAGTGCCACCATTGTTCCCGTCCCGAAGAAGCCCAACCCAGCCTGTCACAATGACTTTCGTCCAGTGGCTCTCACACCCATATTAATGAAGTGTTTTGAGAGGCTGGTCATGCAGCACATCAAAAACTGTCTCCCTGCCAACCTGGACCCACTGCAGTTCGCTTACAGAACCAACCGCTCCACAGAGGATGCAGTCTCTACAACACTCAACCTCGCACTATCACATCTCGACCGGAAGAACACCTATGCCAGGATCATCTTCATAGACTTCAGCTCGGCTTTTAACACAATCATCCCACAGCAGCTGGTGGAGAAGCTGAAGCTGTTGAAGGTGGACACTGGCACTTGCAACTGGGTCCTTAATTTTCTGACGCAGCGGCAGCAGACAGTCAGGGTGGGCAGCCGGACATCAAGAACCATCGAAGTGAGCACTGGCTCACCCGAAGGCTGTGTCCTAAGCCCCCTGCTGTTCAGTCTGCTTACTCATGACTGCACTGCCAGACTCAGCAATAATTATATCAATAAGTTCGCTGATGACACAACAGTGGTGTGTCTCATCAGTGACAACAATGAGTCGGCATATAGGATGGAGGTGGAGCTGCTTAGAGTGGGTGACAACAATGAGTCGGCATACAGGATGGAGGTGGAGCTGCTTACAGAGTGGTGCAGATCTCACAATCTCACCCCCAATGTGGAAAAGACAAAGGAGACAGTTAGACACCTGTCAAAGCAAGCCACTGTTCGGTCTGAATGTCTGTTTTTAGTTCAAATTTTAGGCCTATTTTTTTTAGATATGTTAATTTTAAGTTTAAAGTTGTATGTATTTATTCTGTTTTTATTAACTGCACTGATGGGAACTGATTGAGAAACAATTTCTTTGTTTCTTCTGTGTATGTAAGTACTCAGTTAAAATGACATTAAAGCAAATACTGAATACTGAATGTGGGGAGGATGTTTTCTCCAGTGGGAGAGTCTCGGACCAGAGGGGACGGCCTCAGAATAAAAGGACGTACCTTTAGAAAGGAGATGAGGAGCAATTTCTTTAGTTGGAGGGTGGTGAATCTGTGGAATTCATTGCCAGACAGCTGTGAAGGCTAAGTTATTGAGTATTTTTAAAGTGAAGGTTGACAGGTTCATGATTAGTAAGGGCGTCAAAGGTTGTGGGGAATAGGCAGGAGAATAGGGAAAGGAAGATCAGCCATGATTGAACGGCAAAGTGCATTAGATGGGCTAAATGGCCTAATTATGCACCTAGGACTTATGAACATAACACCGACGAAGGAAGAAAAAGCCACCTAACATTTATTGGAACAGGAGAGGCTTAGAGTTCTGATAGTGGGCGAGCCTTCACAATAACAGCTGGGAATCACACCAGTTTATAAACGGACTCTTGCTGAGGTGTAATCTATGCCCAACAAGATGCACTATCAGACATTGAAGGGCTCAATACGTGAAAACGTGCAGGTGTCAGAGGTTATGGGGAGACGGCAGGAGAATGGGATTATGAGGGAGAGATAGATCAGCCATGATTGAATGACGGGATAGACTTGATGGGCAGAATGGCCTAAATCTGCTATCACTTATGACATTATAATATCCCTCTAACTCTTTCCTTTCCATGCACCTGTTCCATTGTCTTTAGGAAGGTTGAAAGGAGATGGCTGGACTCTCTTATTGCCTATCCCTTGTGGCATGAATATTACTTGCCATCAGCCTCATAATATCAGCCTCAACATGGAATTTGTCAAGGCCTCTGATTCCCTCAAAATATAAGATTGGAGGGTAGGGCTGTGCCCTCACCAGCAAACAGCCAAATTTCTAACGTTGTTGTTAGGCGGCATTTGGATCATGTACGCTGTCGAACCTACGTAAGACGCAATGAAGCTATAGAAATGGTTCCTGTTGTCAACGACCAAGCTACTTCAGTCTGAAGAAGGGTTTCGGCCCGAAATGTTGCCTATTTCCTTCGCTCCATAGATGCTGCTGCACCCGCTGAGTTTCTCCAGCATTTTTGTGTACCTTCGATTTTCTAGCATCTGCAGTTCCTTCTTTAACACTAAGCTACTTCAGTAGATGGACCAAAGGACACTGCATTGAGTAACAGTGAACATCACAGCCAACTGCCCCCTCCACCAGCTGAACACAAAGATACTTTCTTGATTAGTTGGGGTGTCAGGGATTATGGGGAGAAGGCAGGAGAATGGGGTTAGGATTGAGAGATAGATCAGCCATGATTGAATGGTGGAGTAGAAATTATTTAATCATTCTTCTATGAACATCTATCTGTTGATTTTCCTCTTTTGAAGTTCCCTCCTACAGGGGGGAGGGATGAACCGTCCTGAATGGTTAATTTACGTGCACGTGTACCGGCATCATACATGCATGGGCGCTGGCTTCTTACACGCAATTCCAGGAACGTCACGGGTGTGCGCCTACATGGAAGATTAGGAACGCCGTCCATTCAGAGGACCGAGACGCGGGACACCATTTGTTAAGCTGCAGCCATTTTATGTAAGTTAGGCTGATGTACCATGTTGGAAGTTAGATAGTAAATAACTGTTTTAATTAGTTACTCCGTTGTTATTGTTCCGGGCAATACATAACAGTAATGACGAAAGTAAGATTATTGCACCATGAGCTGAAGATAGTTAGGCCCAACTGTTGATGGAACTCAGCTGAGAGACCAGAATTTGTTTCGTTTTTTTTAGTTTAGAGAAACAGTACAGAAACTGGCCCTTCGGCCCTGCGAGTCCTCACCGACCAGCGATCCCCACACATTAACACTATCCTACACACTCAAGACAATTTACCTGTATACCTGTACGTCTTTGGAGTGTGGGAGGAAACTGAAGATCTCGGAGAAAACCCACGCAGTCACGGGGAGAATGTCCAAACTCCGTACAGACAGCACCTGTAGTCGGGATCGAACCCGGGTCTCCAGCGCTGCAAGAACTGAAAGGCAACAATTCTACTGCACCGTGCTCAGTATAATTTCAGTTGATTTCAGTTTGATTTCAGGTTTAAATGGAGCTCAATCATTTTGGAAGGACTAAGGAACATAAATACAACACTGTGGCGGTCCCTGGGGGGTAAGCCACTCCTTGGATCATCCCCCTCGCCGAGTGAAGGACAGGGGACTGGTCTGCCACGGGGTTTCCAGTCGACCCTGGATTTAGTGCTCTCGAGGTGCGTGTGTGGAGTGCTCTCGTTGTAAGCATTAAAGTCTGCTAATTGAACCCGTCTGGCGTCTGGCCTTTTACTGACCTCGTTCAGGCCGCTACACTGGTGACCCACGCCGTCCATCACGCGTCGTGATGGAGAATAACGCCGTTGCGTTGAAGCTCCCTACTATGTGGACCGAAGAAGCTGATACTTGGTTCCAGCAGGCAGAGGCACAGTTTGCTTTGAGAGGAATTACAGTAGATGAGACTAAATATTATTATGTGATTGGGGCGCTGGACCAAGCAACCGCAAGGAGAATTAAGCCGTTCCTCAAGACCCCCCGGTAAGGCATACCTTATCAGGAGGTTCGGCCTAGATGACTCCGAGCGGGCAGCTCGGATTTTCAGAATGGAGGGGCTGGGCGACCGCCGGCTGTCCGACCTCCTGGAGGACATGCTAACCCTAATGGGGGCCCATGAACCTTGCTTTCTGTTTAAATATGCCTACCTGCAGCAGCTACCGTCCGACATCCGTATGCAGCTCGCCAGGAATCCATTTACCGACATGCGGGAGCTGGGTGAGCAAGCTGACGAACTTTGGATGAACCGCCATAAGGATGTGCTGAACGTCTTTCCCGCGGCTTTTGGAGGCTGAGAGCAGGTCGGGACCACTATCGACCGCGTCTCCACCGCTCCCAGTCGGGCCCCGCGGCAAAATCCGGCCGCCATTGCGCAATCCACTGCAGGCACGTCTTTCCAGTATGGCCAGCCTGCAGTTCCACTTAACGCCAGCAGAGGTCGCTGGCGTCCAAACCAGCCAAATTGGTATGCAGTTCCACAAGACACCAACAGAGGAGGTTGGTGCTCTTACCACCGTCGCTGGGGAGCTGCAGCCAGGAGATATGTGCCACCCTGTTCATTCCCGGGAAACGAAAGGGCCGGTCGTCAGTAATTCCTTCAGCGGCCGGCAAAATTCATCGCGTCTTCGCCTGGGATCGTCGCACGGGAGGTCGATTCCTCGTGGACACTGGTGCGGAAGTGAGCGTTCTGCCCCCCTCCATAACTGACATCCGGGCGGGTAAACGAGGGCCCCTCCTCACCGCAGCGAACGGGAGTGCTATCCGCACCTACGGGTTTTGCACCATCCCCCTCAACTTAGGCCGAAGCTGCTTTTCATGGAAGTTCGTAATTGCTGACGTTTCCCAGCCGCTGCTGGGCGCCGACTTCCTCCGAGCTCATTCACTGCTCGTGGATGTCAAGCGGCGGCGCCTGATGCATTCTGTCACGCTGGAGCCGGTCTTCCTCCGTATTGGTGATCCTGTATCACGCACTGATGGCCCCCTATCGTCCGTGGATGCGACTTTCGCGCGCATCATGGCAGATTTTCCTGACATCCTGGAACACCACTTCTGCTCCTCCACCCCCAAGCACGGGGTGGAGCACCACATCCCTACTACCGGCCCGCCTGTGCGCCAGACAAGCTTTGGCTTGCTCGGCAGGAGTTCCGCCTGATGGAGGAGATGGGAATCGTGCGTCCCTCCGATAGCCCATGGGCGTCACCGCTCCACATGGTCCCCAAGGCAGACGGGGGCTGGCGCCCGTGTGGGGATTACCGTCGCCTGAATGATGCGACCGTCGCGGATAGGTACCCAGTTCCGCACATTCAGGACTTCAATCTAGCCGGAGCATCCATATTCTCCAAGGTGGACCTCGTACGAGGATATAATCAAATTCCGGTTCACCCCGATGATATTCCGAAGACGGCCATTATTACACCATTTGGTCTATTCGAATTTGTAAGGATGCCGTTTGGGTTAAAAAATGCTGCGCAGGCCTTTCAGCGGCTTATGGACTGTGTGTGCCGCGGCCTGGATTTCGTCTTTGTGTACTTAGATGACATACTCGTGGCTAGTCACTCGCGGCAGGAGCACTGCATCCACCTCCGTCAGCGCCTCAGCGATTTCGGTTTGGCCATCAACGCGTCCTAATGCCGTTTCGGGGTGATGTCTATCGACTTCCTCGGCCACCGCGTGACTCCACAAGGGGTGGTGCCTCTGCCGGTCAAGGTGGACGCTATCCGCAGGTTCCCCCGTCCGACCACAGTTAGGGGCCTACAAGAATTCGTGGGGATGGTCACTTTCTATCACCGCTTCCTGCCGGCAGCGGCCGCAGTCATGCGTCCGCTGTTCCAGCTGATTGCTGGTCATCGCAGGGAGGTTGAGTGGTCCGCAGAAGCATCAGCGGCTTTTGATAGGGCTAAGCAGGCACTGGCTGAAGCCACCATGCTCGTCCACCCACGGGAGAACGCCCCGACCGCCTTGACGGTAGACGCTTCTGAGATTGCGGTTGGGGCAGTGTTGGAGCAGCTCGTCGATGGATACTGGCGGCCACTCGCCTTCTTCAGCAGGCATCTCAGTGGTGCTCAATGCCGTTACAGTGCTTTTGACCGCGAGCTCCTTGCCCTATATCTCGCTGTACGCCATTTCCGCTATTTCCTGGAGGGGAGGCGTTTACTGTGTTTACGGACCACAAGCCGTTAACCTTCACGTTCGCCAAGGTTTCAGACCCGTGGTCTGCCCGGCAGCAGAGGCAGTTGGCGTATGTGTCCGAATACACAACCTCCATCCGGTTCGTCGAGGGCAAATTCAACAAAGTGGCCGATGCCTTATCTAGACCTGCAGTCAACGCGGTTCTCCAAGTCGCCGAGGGGATCAATTATTCCGCCCTAGCAGCCGCTCAGTTGGTCGACGAGGAGATGTCCGCTTATCGTACGGCAGTTTCGGGCCTGCAGTTGGAGGACGTTGTCTGTGGTCCTGGGGGTGCAACGCTGCTGTGCGATGTCTCCTCTGGGGTTCCGCGACCCATTGTCCCCATCGCCTAGCGGCGCAGGGTGTTTGAGGTGCTCCATGGGCTTGCGCATCCCTCCATCTGGGCGACAACGGCCCTGGTGGCCTCCCGTTTCATGTGGCATGGACTGCGGAAGGAGGTTGGACACTGGGCACGCACCTGCATCTCGTGCCAGACCGCCAAGGTGCAACGACACGTGCGTGCGCCGTTGCAGGAGTTCCCCATTCCAAGGCAGCGTTTCGACCACATTCACGTGGACATCGAGGGGCCGCTGCCGTCGTCCCAGGGCATGACCTACCTATTCACCGTTGTGGACCGCTTCACGCGGTGGCCTGAAGCCATCCCGCTACCGAATTCTGCAACGACTACTTGCGCTCGAGCCTTGGTGGCGCATTGGATCGCCAGGTTTGGAGTGCCACTGGACATAACTTCCGACCGGGGGCCTCAGTTCACGTCGGAGCTGTGGGCGGCCATGGCACGTCTCCTGGGTGTTCGTCTGCACCACACGACGGCGTACCACCCGCAGGCGAACGGCTTGGTGGAGCGGTTTCACCGTCAACTTAAGGACGCCCTGAAGTCACGGCTCAAGGATCCGGACTGGGTGGACGCTCTGCCATGGGTTTTGCTGGGGATCCGCACCGCACCCAGAGGACTTAGCCTCCTCCTCCGCCGAGTTGGTATATGGGTCTCCGTTGACGGTGCCCGGGGAATTCATCCCGTCGGCACGTGGTCAGGCGGAGCAGCCTTCGGACGCTCTACAACGTCTTCGGCACACGGTGGGCAAGTTGGCACCGGTGCCAACGTCTCGTCATGGGTCTTTCCGTCCCCATGTTCCGCCTGCCCTGGTGGACTGCCAGTTCGTTTTTCTGCGCAGGGATGCGCATCGGACACCTCTCCAGCGGCCGTACGAGGGTCCCTTTCGGGTACTGGTACATGGCTCATCCTCTTTCGTCCTGGACATGGGGGGTCGGCATGAGACTGTTTCAGTTGCGCGGTTGAAGCCAGCACATATTGATATCAATCAGCCGGTGTTGGTAGTGCGGCCTCTGTCTAGGGTACCTCCTCTGGTTACTCGGTCCCATGCACCTGTTGGTCAGTTGCCTGTTCCGGGGCAGGGCATGGTGTGTACCCGCGCTGGCCGCCCTGTATGGCCTCCTGTCCGTTTCGTGTCTCGGGTACTTGGGGGGGGGGGTCATGTGGCGGTCCCTGGGGGGTAAGCCACTCCTTGGATCATCCACCTCGCCGAGTGAAGGACAGGGGACTGGTCTGCCACGGGGTTTCCAGTCGACCCTGGATTTAGTGCTCTCGAGGTGTGTGTGTGGGGTGCTCTCGTTGTAAGCATTAAAGTCTGCTAATTGAACCCGTCTGGCGTCTGGCCTTTTACTGACCTCGTTCAGGCCGCTACAACACGTACAAAGGAACATAATGGAAGGAAGGGGAGGAATTCTTACCTTAAGTGTTTGATCACTCCAGGAATGGTGTCAGTGAACCTTTTACACCATATAATTGTTTAAAAAGCAGAAGAGATAAACTAGAGTTGCAGGCCAATTATTTTAACTTGCGTGGTTGGAAAATTGTTGGAATTAATTGTCCTAGTACTATTTCGTGGTTTAGAAGGAAAAGTTGCAAGAGAGTGCGAATGCTGGAATCATTTTGTATTAAAGGTGACCGCAGAGGACAATAAAGTTAACTTTCCAGAAGAAGTGATAACCACTTTGAAGAATAATTTCTATGTGGATGATTGCTTAAAATCCATGTCTACTGAGCAGGAAGCAATTCAAATGGTAATACATCTGACTTCCCTCTGCAATAAGGGAGGATTCACGCTTTCCAAGTGGATCACCAACAGTCATGTTGTATTGGAAAACATTCCACCAGATGGAGACCAGAGAATTGGATTTGGACAAAGACAATTTGCCAATGGAAATAGCATTGGGACAGCACTGGTGCATTGAAACAGATGTGTTCAAGATCGCTGAACAGATGTGTTGAAGATGTGTTCAGCAGACCGCTTCTTAAGCAATAAGAGATGCATCAATGGACCAGAGTTTCTCTGTAAGCCAAACAGAGAATGGCCAAAACTTGAGCTGGGATTTGAAATCTCTGCTAATGACCCGGAGATTATACAAAACTATCTTCAGTCTGCAGCTCAACATTCAATTTAATTATACTGTATTATCGCACGTACCCATGTACAGTGAAATTCGTTGTTTTTGATTACATTGCACAAATTACGCAAAGTGTCGCCACGTGTCTGGTGTCAGAAAAGTTACAAAAATAATCATTAGGGTCCCGATGGACACTCTTTGTTCTCGGCCACCCCATCCCCAGGTCTTGCCTTGTCCACAGCGGCCTACCCCTTGCCGGGTCCCTCATTGTTCTCGGTGGACCCCTTCGCCGGGTCGCTCCTTGTTCATGGCGTCTCCCCCCAGCACGGAGATCCTCTTTAGTATCGGCACCTCCCCTTTCATCCCCCCCCATCCCCACTCTGTTCTTGGCGGTCTCACCGCCCCTCAATGGCCCGCCATCTCTCCCCCTCATACGGTTCGCCAGCAAACCATCCATCTCCTCTCCAGTCCACCAGTTTTACTGCCATGGGGGTTCTCCTCCCACAGACAACCTTGAAGACGCGAGACGTTAAACCCCTCCCCCCCTCCTCCGACCGACCCCTTGTCCAGCGTCTGGAGGGAGCGCCCTGGAGAGGAACTTGAGCGCAGGAGGGAGCAGTTACGAGTGATAAGCCCGACTCGATCCCATTGCGGCAAAGACCATCTCTCGAGAATTGGGCTGGTCAGCCACAGCAGGCATTGCCAACGCATGCAACGACCCTGGAGACCTCACCATGGAGCAGAAACATGGTCTTTCAAGACTGAGAGCGGCCAATGAAAGATGTGATCAACCACCTTCAGAGAGGAATGTGTGTATTAGATGTTGGCTGCATGCTTGATTTAAGTGAGAGCACTGTTCATAGCATTCAACACAACGTTGAGAAGATTGAGAAAAGTGCTCAATCAGGACAATCTGCAAGTGCAATGAAAACATCTTTTAGTTTAGTTTCGAGATACATTGCGGAAACATGCCTTTCGACCCACCGAGTCCACACCGACCAGTGATCCTCACACATTAGCACCTTCCTGCACACACACACACACACACACGAGGGACAATTTACAATTTATACTTATTCTAGACAATTAACCTACAAACCTGTACGTCAATGGAGTGTGGGAGGAAACCGAAGATCTTGGAGAAAACCCAAGCGGTCACGGGGAGAACGTACAACCTCCAAACAGACAGCACCCTTAGTCAGGATGGAACCCGGGTCCCGGGCGCTGCAAGCGCTGTAAGGCAGGAAATCTACCGCTGCGCCACCATACTGCCCTCTAATGCTCGGAGTTTTACAATGGAACACATGGATGTGGTTCGAAGATCAAAATCAGTGCAACATGTTCCTAGCCCGGGCAAAAACCTGCATAATTTATGAACAATAACAAAACGATGCAGAAGGCCTAGTGAAGCCATTCAATGCAAGTTCCGGTTGGTTCGCTAACTTCAGGCGAAGATACGGTTATCACTATATAAAGATGAATGGGGAGGCTGCATCTGCCGACGCCATGTCTGCCGAGTGGTTCATCTAGATCAGGGTGTCAAACTACCTGCCCGCGATGATTTGGGGGGAAAAAAGTATATTCACGACCATTTATTATGTATCTGTAAGGCAGCCGTTCTCTCTCTCTCGCCGCTCTCTGGCTCGACGCTCTCTCTCCCACCGTTGTCTGTGCCGCCTGCTATGCCAGCAGCATGTTAGGTGTACTTAGAAAACAATAGGCGGCAGTTAACCATCCGCTGTGCAGAAGCACCTCCCACTCTGCACTGAAGACCACTAGAGCCCCACATGTCGTCAGACACAGTTTAAACACAAGTAGTACTCAGGTACGTAACACCAGTAGCAAGGCTGAGACTGTTTGCTGCTGTGGTTCAAAATACTTTCCAAGAAGAGGAAAGTTGACATCGAAGGTCAGATATTCAACGATAATTGGAAAGATATGTTTTTCTTCTGTGGGGTCAACCTATGTGTCTGATATGATCGCAACAAGTGGCTGACAAAAGAGTACAATGTCAAACACTATCAGACGTCACACGGAGAAAATATGACAAGTACGCAGGAGGACTCAGAACGCAAAAGGTAAACGAGCTTGAAGCAGCTCTGAAACTTCACCAAAAGTCAAGAGACTCATGATGGAGCTGTCAAGGCCAGCAATATTATTGCCAACAAAATAGCTGCTGCGTCAAAGCCACACACAGAGGGGGAATTCATCAAAGCATGCATGCTGACGGCGGCTCAGCTGGTGTGCCCTGAGAAGAGACAGGCTTTTGGTAATATCAGCTTATCAAGAAATACTGTGGCAGAGAGAATCGCGGACCTTGCAGGAGATTTGAACTAATCAACTAAAAGACAAAGTGAAGTAATTTATTGCCTTCACTATTGTAATTGATGAGAACACCAACGTGATAATATTTATTTGTGGTGTTGCTACATCTTTGACCCTCACTGAGGAGTTTGTGGAGATGGTGCCCATGACAAACACCACAACAGTTGACGGCAGTCACGCTGTCAGCGTGGCAACAGGTGGCGCACCGTCCATGTCCGGCAAAAGGCAGGTGTTGTTGTGAAACTCAGAGAGAAAGTTCAGACAGTGAATCCAGAGCAGGAATTCTGGAATTGTCATTGTATTATACACCAAGAGGCGTATTGTACCAGGAGCCTGAAAATGGACAATGTCATGGATGTAGTGCTCAAAACGGTTAATTTATTCGAGCCAAGGGACTCAACCATAGGCAATTTGACACTCTTTTGTAATGAATATTGGGATTCATTCATTTTCTGACTATTCTATTATTGTAAATGTGATCACTTCAATACAAATTAGAGGCTAACTGTGTTCATTGTGTGAGTTTGATTGCTGGAAACAGGATAATAGAAATTAGTTGCACTTGTATAGCCTACATTTACAATTTGTTTTGTTAGGTCTACATTTTTGTCTGCTAATGTTGGATTTCAAATGGTTTAATGGAAAGAGTGGGGCTCCCAAAACAATCTTAGCTAAAATGGCATTATTTTTTCTGTCTCTCATCACAACTTTCTTGTAGCCTACAATTGATAAGTAAGTGAAGTAGTTTTTCTTGATTTAGGAAAAGCCTTCGATACTGTGAACTATCAGATCTTGATGACCAAATTGTCTTATTTTAACCTCTCTCTGAGCACGATGAAATGGATTGAGTCATATATGGTACAGAGAAAACAGTGTGTTAGAGTACGCAACATTAAATCTGCAACTTCTGAAAACACTCTTGGTGTACCTTCAATCTTGGGACCGCTATTACTCCGTCTATACATTAATGATCTACCAAGTAGCTGTCCATCAAATGTAACTTGCCAGATGTATGCTGATGATGCAGTTGTGTATGTACATGCCAAAAACAAACATCAAGCTACACAAGATCTATCAGCTGCTATGATTAATGTGCCAAACTGGGTGCAATGTTCTGATCTACATCTTAATGTGTCAAAGACTGTCTGTATGTTTTTCTCCAAAAAGGCAAGTACTGATGTAGATCCTGATGTGTTTGTACATGGAACAAAACTTGAAATTGTACATGAGTTTAAATATTTAGGAATCATGATCGATTCACAGCTCTGCTTCAAACAACAAATGAAAAGAACAGTAAATATAATTAAATCTAACTTGTCCAATTTTAGATATATTAGAAATAATTTAACTATTGATTCAGCTAAACTATATTTTAATGCAATGATTATGCCATATATGACCTATTGTATAACAAGTTGGACACTGGCATGTAATTCCACACTAAAGCCTGTTGAAATTGCTTATAAACAAGCCCTAAAAATTCATGACAAAAAGCCCTGAATGTACCATCACTGTAGCATCATGAAGAAATGTGATCTGCTGAGCTGGGAAAACGTAATAAAATATGCAGATTCTATTTTGGTTTACAAAACCTTCCATGGACTAGCCCCACCTCAGTTAAAGGACTTTATAAAGAAAAACACAAATAGGTCGACTAGAGCAGGCTCCAGAGGTGATTGTCTAGTCCCATTTAGGAAATGTGTTTTTGGGCAGTCAGTGTTTTCATATCGAGCGTCGCAGACCTGGAACACAACACCAAGCGTCATACGGGATCTGCCAACCTTTACCTCATTTACCAAACATCTAAAAACATGGTTACTGGAAAATCAATACTGCACTCATAATCTACCTTAAAATTATCCACCGCTATCTGGTCTGTCATAAGCAGCATTGTTTATTGTACTCTTTATTGTTCTTTTTCTTATTTTATTGTTATTTTGTTTTCTTATTGATTGATTGTGTTGTGATGTGTTTACCTTGTTTATTTAACATCAACCTGCCAAAGGGACTAAAGATGTAAATTAGCGACTGGTTATAATCTTGCATATTTACATGTAAATGTTTATCAATATGCACTGTCCCCGTTTCAAAAACAAACAATTAAAAAATTAAAAAAATTAATAAAAATACCAATCATAAAAGTAATACATAGATACATAGAAAATAGGTGCAGGAGTAGGCCATTCGGCCCTTCGAGCCTGCACCGCCATTCAATATGATCATGGCTGATCATCCAACTCAGTATCCCGTACCTGCCTTCTCTCCATACCCTCTGATCCCTTTAGCCACAAGGGCCACATCTAGCTCCCTCTTAAATATAGCCAATGAACTGGCCTCGACTACCCTCTGTGGCAGAGAGTTCCAGAGATTCACCACTCTCTGTGTGAAAACGTTTTTCCTCATCTCGGTCTTAAAGGATTTCCCCCTTATCCTTAAGCTGTGACCCCTTGTCCTGGACTTCCCCAACATCGGGAACAATCTTCCTGCATCTAGCCTGTCCAACCCCATAAGAATTTTGTACGTTTCTATAAGATCCCCTCTCAATCTCCTAAGGCAATCTTCTTCATAAGAAATGAAAGTCATAAAGTGAAACACTTTGAAGTTATAGCAGAGACTGAGACACATGAGAGCAGGTTGAAAAAACGAAGGCAACGAAAGCTGTGGGAGCACGCGTGCGTTCGCGCGTGTACAACAGATCCAGCCCGCATGAAGTCGTTTTTGCCCATTCCGGCCCGTGACCTAAAATGAATTTGACACCCCTGATCTAGATCCTAAAGGCTATTATTGAGGAGGGGGCTATTCTGCAAGGCAGATTTTCAATCAGAACGAAACAGCTCTTTTCTGGAAGAGAATGTCGGTTCGAATATATATATCTCTCGCGAGTACAAAATGGCAATTGGTTTCAAGGCATCGAAGGAACGTTGCACCTTACTGTCAGGGGCAATGCTGAAGGTGGCTACAAATTAAAATCAGTGCCTGTGCATCATTTGACAAACCTCCATTTGTATATTTATTTCCCAAGCCTAGCCGAGAAGGGGAAGAGCACAGGAGATTTAAAAAGCAGCCATTAAGGTAAGGACTTGGTAGTTTAAGAACAAACAGGGGCCAGGCTTCTGCAGAGTGGCCATTTTGCAGCAAGCGTAGTGAGAATGGATGAGTGTGAGTTCCAGGTGTGGAGTTTGAGGAGCAAGTGCTGAGGCGTTGGCTTGTGAGGTTTCGGTGAGGAGGCTGAGCAGAGGTTTGGGAAATAAACTGTGAGGTCTTTTAACTTAGGGTATTGGGGATGGGAATCAGGGCAATGATATGCCCTTCCTGCAGGATGTGGGAGATCAGTAACACACCACAGTGACTACACCTGTGGGAAGTGAGTCCAGCTGCAGTTCCTGACTGACTGCATTGAAGAACTGGAGCTGGAGTTGGGAGCATTCAGAATCAGCCAGGATAATGAAAGATACTGAGAGCCAGGATACGCTGAAACCCCTGTCTCACGGTGCGAGTCCACCCACGAGTGATCCCGAGTTAAAAACAAATCAAACTCGTGGTAATCATGTAGAATTAACGTAGCGGGAACGTCGGAACTCGTGGATGTAACTTAACGACTCGTAACGCTAACGGCAGGCACTCGGGAAACGTGTTAACTCGTGAAAAATTTTCAACATGTTGAAAGATTTCCACGAGTCAAATTTACTCTTGAAGGAAACATTTGAAACTTTTAAACTCGTTGTAATACTGTAGTAGCCCGTGAGTTTACCGTAGTGACTTGTGAGTAACTCGTGGGTTTGGCCTGAGTGCCAGAAGTGAAATGTTGAAGATTAGTCAGATCTTAATGGAAAATTTTACAGTGATCTAACAATTCACTGTTAAGGAGCAAAAAGCACTCACCGGGGATCTGAGAAACAGTGGCAAAAAGAATGAACCATGCAGTGTGGGGAAAGCCGCATTGCAAGAGTTAATTAGTTCCCTTCAGAACATTAACTTTTCACATTGAAACGGTGCCATGAATCCTTGTTAAGTTAATGCACTTTTTATGGAGATGCAGATATATGGAACAGGTGCCCCGTCTCAGGATTTATATCCGACAAATTAACATCAGTTATTGAAGGCTGATGCGTTTATACAGGGGATTTTCTCATGCATCACTTTCCACCCAGTCTGTCCGCGTTAGAGAGCAATTGGTCAAAACAATATTGTAAATGGGATGTTTTATTTTATTATTTTATAAATGGGAATTTTATAAATGTTATAAATTATAAATGGGAAGGAACTGCAGATGCAGGTTTAATCCGAAGGAGGGTCTCGACCCGAAACGTCACCTATTCCTTCTCTACAGAGATGCCGTCTGTCCCGCTGAGTTACTTTAGCTTCTTGATAAATGAATCGTTGGAAGCTCCTTCGTGGCGTGTTACTATTCAGAGTTTTAAGTGTATTTGTACTAACCCGTGCTATATGCTTGCCAAAGATAGGAGACGTTCAGTGGGGAAGTTCACAAAATAAGTTCACAAGTTCAAGAAGGAACTGCAGATGCTGGAAAATCGAAGGTAGACAAAAGTGCTGGAGAAACTCAACGGGTGCGGCAGCATCTATGGAGCGAAGGAAATAGGCAACGTTTCGGGCCGAAACCATTCTTCAGTCTGAAGAAGGGTTTCGGCCAGAAACGTTGCCTATTTCCTTCGCTCCATAGATGCTGCCGCATCCGCAAATAAGTTCACAAGCTGCATTGGTAATTAAGACCAGAGATATTTTTGTGTGTTATGTAAAATAAATTAATTTCAGGTTCTTTACATCACAAGTATTTTCCTAAAAAGTTACCCACAACTTTATGTTGTAAATGTGTTGGTTTCAGTCCAGCAAAAACATATAACATAAGTCCTTAATGACATTTCACAGAAACACAGCGAGAGAGTGTGAGATGTAGATGGGATATGACTCCAATTTTTAACTAACCCCTGTGTTTGTGTATTCATATTTTTCTAATAAATTATGGTATCTACACCAGATGATAGTGTACCACAATATAGGAAAACATTCTCATATTTACAATTAAGGGTCAATTGTATTTGGGTTTTTAATGAAAACTCAGTTTACCCGAGTTTAAATTGAAACTTGGGCCAGGCGCTGAGAAACTCTGGGACGCCACTGCTGAAGAGAACATCTGAGCTTTGTCTTTCATTCAGAGGTTCGCGGGCGGGCTGGGGTGACTGTAGGGCTCTGACAACTTTGTGTCCTAGGGCTGGGGTTAGTGTGAAAAGGGTGGTTTCTGGGCAGATCTGCCCAATCAGCAATGTTTTGAGCGGCTGCATTTTATACAGTTTAAGTCGCGACGGTGGGACGGCTGCTCTGACAGACATACTGGGTGAGTAGAGAGACACACACTGCTATCCCTCTGGTCTACGGTCCTTGCTGTCGGGGGAAAAAATAACGTTAATGTTCAATTTACCTAATCTTTTTCTTTAGAAGTTTACCAACGTTTTGATGAGAGATAAATTAAGGGAATAAAACAATCTTACTAACCACAAAAAGCTGGAGTAACTCAGCCAAGCCGGCAGCATCTCTGGAGAGAAAGGTCGAAACGTTTTTTCAGTCTGAAGAAGGGACTCGACCAGAAACGTCACCCATTCCTTCTCTCCAGAAATGCTGCATGTCCCGCTGAGTTACTCCAGCATTTTGTGTCTATCTTCGGCGTAAACCAGCATCTGCAGTTCCTCCCGACACAAAACAGCCCATGCCTTTCAATGATTGATGCCAGACCTTGAACAAATGCAGTTCAAAATGGACTTTTGAATGCAATTTTGGAAGGATTGTTTCTTGAAACAAACTGCTCTAAAAGTTTGAAGGAAGGAATTGCAGATACTAGTTTAAACCAAAGATAGACACAAAATGATGGATTCTCAGCTGGTCAGTCAGCATCTCTGGAGAAAAGAAATAGGTGATATTTCGGGTCGAGATCGTTCTTCAGGCTGGGTCTTTTTATAGTGAGAAAAAAACTGCATGACATAATTTTTACCATGTGATGATTTTTCCACACGTCGGTAGTCGTTGTTGGCTCAAGAGTAACTCGGGAGAGGAACTTGGTACATCGCAGAAATGAGAAGTAAATGGCAAACTTTAACATAAACGCGGGAACTCGTTTAAACTCGTGAACATAAACTTGGAATCTCGTAGACAACCACGAGTTTGATTTTTTCTTTCACTCGGGAACACTCGTGGGTGGACGCACCGTGAGACAGGGCCATGAGGCACAATAAGGGACAGAGCCGTCTGTACTTTCTGAGGAGGCTCCGCTCTTTCGAGGACTGCAGGAAGATGTAGCATACGTTCTATCAATCAGTGGTGGCCTGTGCCATCTTCTATGCTGTCGTGTGCTGGGGTAGCAGAATAAAGGCCGCGGATGCCAACAGAATCAACACGCTCATCAGGAAGGCTGGCTCCGCCCTGGGAATGGAGTTGGATTCATTGGAGTTGGTCTCGGAAAGGAGGATGCTCCTCAAACTGTAGAGTATCTTGGACAATACATCTCACCCCCCCCCCCTCCATGGCACACTGATCAACCTAAGGTGCACCTTTAGCAACATGCTGGTCCCACCAAGGTGCAGCACAGAACGCCACAGGTGATCCTTTTTTACTGTGGCTATCAAACTGTACAACTCCTCGCCCTTGATCCCCCCCTCACATTTTGCAAATTCCTCATCCTGGACTTTTCCATTCGATAATTTAATTTCATGTTTGTGCAATATTACATATGTGCTGTGCAATAAAGGGTCAGTTTAATTGCATTATTATTATAATGCACAGGACACTTTCAATCCGTTGTAAATATCTTTTGCCTGTTGGCAGACCAACAGATAAATAAAGTTGTATCGTATAGTATGAGTTTTAGTGAGATGGTCACTCCTAAGGTGAAGGCTGGGGGGTGTTGTGGCTGCGAGGGTGACCGGTCCTCACCCTGTCACGGTGGGTGTCGAAGAGAGACGTGTGCATGGAGCGATTCCGGCCGGGCTTACCCCCACTCCGTCGGAATTGTTCATAGGACCGATGGCCCGGGTCCCTCCCCGAGAGCCGGCCCCAGGCAACATGAGCCGCCTTTCCGAGATGCCCAGCGTGCCGTTCTGTGACGCGGAGAGGCGCGTGTTGTACTGACTCGTCCGCCGCCTGTCACTTCTGCGGTGAGGAGGCGTCCGTGTACCATTTGTATGTACAACGTGAGAGGTTGCAGCCCCTGTTCGAGTATCTGAAGGGGCTGCTCCTCAAGTTCAGCCTCCATTTTAGCCCTGATTTTTGGGCACCCAGTACAGAGGGGGGAGGGTCAGGAGGGAGAAGGGGGGTCTCCGTGTCTGTCTGCTCCTGGGCCTGGCACAGATGGCCATTCGCTGGTCCAGGCAGCGGGCAGTCGACGGCCGCACAGGGGTCGGCCGCGTGCCCCTTTTCCGGGGTTACGTGTCCCTGGAGAGTGTACACGCGGTGTCCACGGGGACGCTGGAGGCCTTCCGTGAACGCTGGTCGAGTGTATTATAGACAAGGACGGCGGGATTTTAATTTTAATTTTTGTTTTGTTTGTAAACTGCCGATACAGGCAGCTTTTGATATGAATGCTATACTACTTTGTATGTTGATTTTGTTTTTGGAATTAAATATTTGTTTTAAAAAAAAAGGTGAAGGCTGCATCATTGGGGTCCTGGGGGGAGAATATATGGGGTGGCATCTGTTACATGCCACAGACCTGTGGCATGTAACAGATATTTAAGTTGGCTCATGGACTCGCCAGCCTCCTGTCACTTCTGCAGCGAGGAAGAGACCGTGTTCCATGTCTATATGGAGTGTGAGAGTGCAGCCCGTTTGACTATCTGAAGGGGATGCTCCTCAAGTTTTGGCTGCACTTTAACCCCACGCTCCTGATCTTTGGTCACCCAGTAGAGGGGGGAGGGTCGTTAGGGAGGGGGCGTCACCCTGACGGTTTGTTCCTGGGCCTGGCCAAGATGGCCATTCGCAGATCCAGCAGTGGGCAGTCAAGGGTTCTGCACCAGTCGACTGCCTGCCCCTCTTCTGGGTCTACGTCCATGCCCTTATTGTCCCTACAGAGGGAGCAAACGGTATCCAGGAGGAGTCTAGAGGCCTTCCGTGAATGCTGGTCACCACGGGGAGTCGAGTGTTTGGAGATGAAGTTGACAATATTTTAATTTGATAACTATTTGATTGTAACTTGCCAATGGTAGTCTTGATTTTATTATTATTCTGTATTTGTGTTTGTTTGAATGAAAGCTCTTTGTATTTTAAAAAGAAGTGAAGGCTGCAGGTAGTTTTGTGACCACAGGGAAGACAAAGGAAGAGACACACAGTGCAGGCAGTACTGTCCCCATTGCCCTCAGTAACACATTTCAGATACTGTTGGGGGAAGATGACCTTTCTGAAGGCAGCAGCAGTGGCCATGTCCGTGGCATCAAATCAATTCTGCATGAATACATCATCTTCACAGCATAATGAATCAAATCAACTTCACACCAGCAAAATGACTCAAAACTGCCTTGCTTCAACAACCATCACAAGAATGGACTGTGACAATGCATCTTCCCTAAGTGGGAGTACTAACCAATAAACAATTGCTGGGAAGTCAAACCAAGGACATACTCCATGTTATGTGGCACTACAATCATGCTAAATGGGATGGAGTCCGAACAAATCTGGAGGCTCAAAACTTGGTATGCACGAGTTTACTGGTTTTGATTTGGCCTCTTTGGCCTGAAATGTTAACTCTGTTACTCTTCTCACATATGCTCACTGACCTGCTGAGTATTTCCTGCAATTTCTGTTTCTTTGAGTTTCTATCAGAAAGTCAACAGCTACAAGTTCCTGGGTCAGGAATCTTCATATTTCTGAAGATCTGTCCTGAGCTTGGTACATTGATGTAATCACAAGGCAAGCTCATCAACAATTGTACTTTGTTGGAAGATCGAGGAGATTTGTTATGTCAACAAATACTCCATTGAAGGTCCACAGATAGAGATTACATTGAGTGGTTGCATTGCGGCCTGGTTTCGCAAATCAAACGCCCAGGAATGGAGATTACAGAGTTCTGTAGACACTGCCTGGATCATCACAGGTACTAACATCCCTAACGTCAAAAGGATTTTTTGGAGGCGCTGCCTCAAAAAGGGCAGTCACTATCATCAAAGACCCACACCTCCCTGGCCATGTACTTATTTCACGCCTACCATCAGGAAAGTGGTGCAGGAGCCTGAAAACCATGACCTCCAGGTCAAGACTAGCAGCAACCATCGCACTATATATCACAGACCTTGGCAACTTTAAACCAATCCTGCAATGGACCCGAACTTTACTTAATTCGATGCCAGATCCACGCTCTCAACAAACGCTTCTTCGCCTATCTGGGCTCCACTAACGATCACAAGCTTGCACGTCTCCAGACCAGTCCCTCCATTGACACTCCTCGAATCGACCGCTGCAGCTCCACTACTGGACCATGCCACCTGCCCTACCACCATGGGGCTAAGACGCACATTGCCATAGCTGCCAAGAGGAGCAGCACCCACATCCACCACCACTACATTGACGACTGGATTGGTGCTACCATCCTGCACTCAAGATACACTTGGACCATCTCCTACATCTCCCTACATTTTCTTAATCTCACCGTCTCCATCACAGGAGATGGTCCAAGACTATCAACTGACAATGACTCCCACAGCTATCTAGGCTACATGTCTTACCACCCTGCTTCCTGTAAGGACCCCTACTCCCAATTCCTCCGTCTACGCCGCATCTGCGCCCAAGATGAGGTGTTCCATACCAGGACATCCGAGATGTCCCCATTGATTAGGGACAGAGGATCTCCTCGGTATCCCGCAGCTCCACTCTTGCTCCCCTTCCCTCCAGTTGTGACAGGAACAGAGTCCCCCTAGTCATCCAATACAGCAGATAATCCTCCGACATTTTCACCACCTCCAACGGGATCCCACCACTAGGCACATCTTCCCATCTCCACCCATTTCCGCAGAGACCGTTCCCTATGTAACTCCCTGGTCAACTTGTCCTTTCCCAAACTTCCTCCTCTCCAGGTACTTTCCCCTACAACCGCAGGAGATGCAACACCTGAGCAGGAGATGAACCTATACTTCCCTCCTCTACTTCATCCAAGGACCCCAACATCCTTTTCAGGTGAGGCAGAGGTTCACTTGCACCACCTCCAACCACATTTACTGTATCTGCTGTTCTAGGTGTACCTGTAATGTGCTCTCTGAAAGTGAAGAGGGCCATTCATACATGAGCACATTTACACTTTCTGCAAGTCCATCCAGGTGTGGACTCTTATATATCAGCGAGACTGAGCACAGGACTCCCGCTTTTGCATTATTATGGCTGCCTAGTATTATGGTTATAAATGTATTCCATTTTTTAATTCATGTTTTATCTGTGTGTGTGAGTCAAGCCTGTTAAGCTGCTAGTTGCAAGAATTTCATCGTTCTGTTACCGGTACATACGACAATTAAGCACTCTTAACTCTCCAAGAATTACTGTGGGGCGTCAGCAGAAATGCAACCCACCACATTCTACAATGTCATGACTTAGCAGATTCCTCATTCTTCTCATCTTTTCAGTCAAGCCAGCGGGTCAAGACTGGTTCAATGAGGAGTGCAGAAGGGCAGCTTCAGGTATGTCCAAAAATGATGACATGCCAGCTCAGTGCATCTTCAATACCATGCATGATCCACAGTAAAAGCAGCACACGCAGGCAGCATCCCTGGAGAGAAGGAATAGGCCCCGGCCAAAAAAGGAGATGGCCGGAGGCCCACAACAGCCTTGGATGTGTCGGGATTTGTCATAAGAACTAGAGCGTGGACTTTTGAAATGGCACTAAAATATGGCGCCTCTTGCATACGGGCTCTGCAGACTATTTCTGTACACTTGCTAATCGAGGATCAGGGGTATGGCAATACTGTACAGGACGCTTTGTGTGAAAAATAATTTCTTCTGTATGACATAAGGAAAGGTTTTAAATTGAAGAAAACGACAAGGAACCAACGTGAAAACCAGTCTGCTCTGAAATATTCTCTTAAAGAAGCTTCTACTGAAAAATGCTGGAGAACTATGTCACTGGGTAAGAACACATCACTGCATGCATCTTTCTTCAAACTGTAAGCTTTACTTGTTTTAATATGTAATGCATATTCCCCATTCAGAAAGAATGTGACTTGATTTGTATTTTACTGGCATCTTAGGTAGCAGCTATCTAATTCATATTACACATACCTGCTATGTTTAATTCTTTCAATAGGCGAAGACAATGAAACCATGCATCTTGTATTCACTGGAGTTTAGCTTGTATTCACCGGAGTTTAGAAGGATGAGGGGGGGATCTTATAGAAACAAGGAATTCCATAAATTCACAACTCTCTGGGTGAAAAAGTTTTTTCTCACCTCAGTCTTAAATGACCTCCTCTTTATTCTAAGACTGCGGCCCCTGGTTCTGGACTCGCCCAACATTGGAAACATTTTTCCTGCATCTAGCTTGTCCAGTCCTTTTATAATTTTATATGTTTCTATAAGATTCCCCCTCATCCTTCTAAACTCCAGTGAATACAAACCTAGTTTTTTCAATCTTTCCTCATATGACAGTCCCGCCATACCAGGGATCAATCTCGTGAACCTACGCTGCACTGCCTCAATCACAAGGATGTCCTTCCTCAAATTAGGAGGCCAAAACTGTACACAATACTCCAGATGTGGACTCACCAGAGCCCTATACAACTGCAGAAGAACCTCTTTACTCCTATACTGAAATCCTCTTGTTATGAAGGCCAACATTCCATTAGCTTTCTTCACTGCCTGCTGTACCTGTAAGCCAACTTTCAATGACCGGTGTACAAGGATGCCCAGGTCTCGCTGCACCTCCCCCTTACCTAACCTAACCCCATTGAGATAATAATCTGCCCCCTTGTTTTTGCCGCCGAAGTGAATAACCTCACATTTATCTATATTATACTGCATCTGCCACGCATCTGCCCACTCACTCAACCTGTCCAGGTCACCCTACAACCTCCTAACATCCTCTTCACAGTTCACACTGCCACCCAGCTTTATGTCATCTGCAAACTTGCTAGTGTTGCTCCTAATTCCCTCTTCCAAATCATTAATATATATGGTAAACAATTGTGGCCCCAACACTGAGCCTTGTGGCAGCCCACTCGCCACTGCCTGCCATTTTGAAAAGGACCTGTTCACTCCTACTCTTTGCTTCCGGTCCGCCAACCAATTTTCTATCCATGTCAACACCCTACCCCCAATAACATGTGCTCTAATTTTAGTCACCAGTCTCCCGTGCAGGACCTTATCAAAGGCTTTCTGAAAGTCTAGATACACTACATCCACTGGCACCCCTTCATCCATTTTACTTGTTGCATCCTCAAAAAATTCCATAAGATTAGTCAAGCATGATTTCCCTTTCATAAATCCATGTTGACTAGGACTAATCCTTTTAGTGCTCTCCAAATGCCCCATTTTACTTCGGAGTCACGTGAGTGACTACGTGAAGACCCCGCCAGCACGCATGCGCGACATAACGTGTCACGCTGTGCAACAGCGACGTGCGGGGGAAGAGCTCTCCCGCGGCAAAGTATAAAACGGGACCTGCAGGTAGGTTAATCTTATTCTGAGGTTGTTTATTTCGAACCCTTGCTGTGTTCTGTATTTCAGCAAACATGGACAAGGGAAGGAAAATAAAGAAAGTCGCGTCCCGTACGACTGTGGTGGACCAGGAAGGTTCCGGCAGTGGGGAGCAACCGACGGCACTGGCACCGCATTCCCTGCAGTCCACAGTCACCGACTCTGCAACTGCTCAGCCAAGCCCAACGCCGCAAGCTTCTCAGCTGGAACT
Source organism: Malacoraja senta (assembly GCA_038087875.1). Classification (NCBI taxonomy): domain Eukaryota; kingdom Metazoa; phylum Chordata; class Chondrichthyes; order Rajiformes; family Rajidae; genus Malacoraja; species Malacoraja senta. The sequence continues at coordinate 19,112 of JAXLNO010002543.1, read as the reverse complement.
AATGCAGCGGGTTGGAGGCAAGGCGAAGCAGAAGTCGGTCCGGCCGATACTCGGACGAGTCCGGTCAGGAGGACGCGCTGTCCGAGAGCTGCAAAGGTGACTGTCTATCCCGCATGGAGCGGTTGATGGAGCAGATGCTCCAACGAGACTTGCTCCGGGAGATGGAGCAAGCTCGCCACGGGAGTGCTCGCACACCCACAACAGCACCGTATTCTGCGCTGTCCATCGCATCTCCCTCGACAGAGGGGAGCGTTGGGGGACAGAGCTGGGCTGGCCTGGAAGAGGGGTTCGTGGCTGAAGATACCAGCAGTGTGCTGGGGGTGCAGGACCAGGAAGAGCTGCTGGGTGTGGTCAACAAGTTTGCGGTACCACCGCAAGCGGGACAACCGTTACAGGCCAAACTAGCGGCCAGTATAGACTACCTGTCCTTCCACCCTCTGCAGGAACAGGTAGTCAATGAAACTAAGGGCAAATATATACCTCCGGAGAACTGCATCTCGCTAAATGTACCCGCTGTCAACAGCCAAATCTGGGGGTACATTGGGCTGGGCATAAGGGCCCAGGAGGTGAAGCTTCAGAAGATATTAAAACTTCTGACTTCAGCCATAACATCCTACGCTCGTTCCGTTGACGGGGTTGAAATGACGGATAACCAGCAGGACACACTGGCCCTACTGTGTAATACACAGTATGAAATAAACTGCCTGCGGAAGAACGCCATCAAACCTGCCCTCAACCCCAAATTCGCAGGGTTGTGCAAAACTGCAACTGCACAGCCACAGATACTGCTGTTTGGAAAAGACTAGTCCAAGCAAATAAAAGAACTGGACAAAGAGTCGAAAGCGGTTGGGCTTATGAGGGCAGCTGCAGGAACGAGCAAAACCACACACCCCAGGCGGCAGCACCCCTATGCATCCACCAGCAGGCATCAACACCAGGGCGCTGGTGAAAGCATGAGGGCCGCACATCAACCACGAAGGTCTTTTTTAGGCCAAGCCCCAGAGCGGCCCTCATGGAAGATGCGCCAACCCCACACTCCGGCGCCTCGACCAGTGAAGAAACAGAGGCCGACGAAATGAACATACCACCGGTAACCATGGAGGTAGGTGGGTCTGGTTCCTTCCAGAACATAAAAGGTGTAGGTCCTGTACTAACAGGGGGAAGGTTACACTTGTTTTGGGAAGCATGGAGGACTATTACATTTGACAAATATATACTACAAAGTATTCAGGGATACAAAATTGATTTCATCCAAAAAAGTATGCCACCAGTTCAACATGTACCTGACAGGGAGTTTATACTCTCACAACGGGAAACATTCAAAGGACATGCAGAACTGGAGAGGTTACATGCTAAAGGAGTTATAGAGAGAACGGAGCATGACTCTCTGGAATTTGTATCGAACATTTTTACAAAAACTAAGAAAGATGGTGGATGTCGCATCATCATTGACTTAATTAGACTGAATACTTTTGTTAAGTATATACATTTCAAAATGGAAACATTTGTTACTGCCAAACAATTAGTTCCCGAAGGATACTTCATGGCATGCATCGATTTAAAAGATGCATAAAAGGCCTGTCTCACGAGTCTGCGGTCATTGGCGGCAAAACGGGAAGAATCTGCCGCCATAGACCGCGCACTCGTGAGAACGTACAATTCCGGGGCCGTGCGGCGGTGTTCCCAACACCGCACGGTGCTAAAATAAAACCGACAATGTTGAAAACAATAATCTTACCGCACAACCTCCACCAGTGATGCACGAGTGCGGCGCGGCCGCCCGCACGGGCCGCCACCAGTGTGGCTCGAGCGCCGTGCGTCAAACCTCCACTGCCACAGCCTCCGCCAGTGAGGCCGTGCCTCCGCCAGTGAGGCACGTGTGCGGCACGGCCGCAGGCACAGCCACCGCTACAGCGCCGCGATCAGGACGGCCGCCGCCACAGCCGCCGCTGGTGAGTCACGTGCGGCGGGCCAACGTCATCGCAGTCGGCCCGCCCTTTTTTTTACTTACTGCAAGCACGTGGGACCCGCCGTGTTTGAATTACTCGGCCCCCGCGCAGCATCCGTGAGGCGCTCCAGTGGATAGGCTCGGCGCTCTCGCCGTTGCCGTGCGGTCCCCACTACCGGCGACGCCGCGCTTCACCGCCGATGACCGCAAACAGGTAAGACAGAGCCTTAATATTCAGTACCCATTCATAAGGATCATTGTAGATACCTAAAATTTAACTGGATGGGGCAACTATGGCAGTATAAAGCGTTGCCTAATGGGTTAACATCAGCCCCAAGACTATTCACCAAGATATTGAAACCAGCCTTGGCAATACTAAGGAAACAAAAACATATTGTTATGGCATAAGTTGATGATATTTTGATTATGGGGAAAACCCTGGAATTAGCTAAATCAGCGGTTTTAGCTACCAAACATCTGTTTGAAACACTGGGGTTTATCATACATACATCTAAGTTGACACCATCCACAACTATGGACTATCTGGGATTCACAATTAACTCTGTCCACATGTCTGTAACATTGCCAAAGGACAAAGCAGCAGATTTGGTGGAAGCCTGCAACAAATTGATTGTTACTAATCAACCATCTATTCGACAGGTGGCAAAAGTGATTGGGAAACTAGTAGCAGCATTTCCAGCTACTTAGTTTGGACCTTTGCATTACCAAAATTTACAAAGGGCAAAGGTGCAAGCGCTAAAACAACATGAAGGTCATTTTGACCGACATATGCAATTACCAGCCAAAGCAATTTCGGAGTTACAATGGTGGAGAGAAAACATTTGGCATAGTTCCAGCCCCATCGTTATCAGTAACCCATCATTCACATTACAAACGGATGCCAGTGCTCAGGGCTGGGGAGCAACTAACACTATATCTAGTAATGGTGGTAGATGGAACATACAAGAATCATCACTACTACAGACACTGGGTATAAATTACTTAGAAATGTTGGGTGCGTTTTATGGGCTAAAAGCTTACTGTTCAGCTATGCACCATTTGCATGTCTGCCTACAAATTGACAATACCACAGTGGTGGCTTATATTAATCATATGGGTGGAATAAAATCGATATCGTGTGACGATCTGGTCAGCACAATCTGGCAATGGTGTGTCGACAGACATATTTGGCTATCAGCAACTTACCTACCAGGTAAGCTCAATACAGTGGCAGACACCAGGTCACGAACATTTAATGACAACACCGAATGGATGTTGAACCACAAAGTATTTGCTGATAGTACAATGCGGTATGGTACACCTGATATCGATCTCTTTGCATCCAGACTGAATCACCAGTTACCAACATATGTCGCTTGGGAACCAGACCCTGAGGCAGCAGCGATGGACGCTTTTTCGCTGAATTGGGGAAAATTGTTTTTCTATGGCTTCCCCTCCCTTCTGCCTCATCAGTCGGGTCCTACGCAAAATACAAATGGACTCAGCTTCAGGTATTTTGGTAGTGCCCGATTGGCATACACAGCCATGATTCCCTGTGGTCCTCGACATGGTCTCTGAACCACTCATGACCATTCCCAAAAGACCAGATCTCTTGGTCCATCCTGTTACGGGCGAAAGTCATCCGTGCCATGACAGGATAAATCTGTTGGCTTGAAGAATTTGAATAGACCTCTGTTGGATCTGGGATTATCGGACAGGACCATGAACATGATCACGGCGGCCTCCCGAGAATCGACTAAGAAGCAGTACCTCTCCAGCATTCGGAAGTGGGAAACGTACTGCTCAAGGACTGGGGTAGCATACAAATCAGCTACAATTACCAATGTCATGGAGTTCCTATCCAGCCTTCACTTTGAACTTCTTCTTCTTTTCGTGTCTTTGAAGCTGGTTGGCTATGACAGTTTCCCATTCCTTTACAATTGATGAAGGACTGAGTTACAGCACAATTAACAGTGCTAGGAGTGCTCTGTCAGCATATTAATGGCAGGCACCGGGACAGCAGTCCATGGGATCCCACCCTCTAGTTGCCAAACTAATGAGGGGTATCTACAACACCAATCCCCCCAGACCAAGGTACACCCAGATCTGGGACGTCAGTGTTGTACTGACATTGCTAAGGGGTTGGTCACCAGCAATGTCCCTGTCCCTGGAACAGCTCACACTAAAAACAGTAATGCTGATGGCTTTGGTCTCAGCTCAAAAGGTCCAGTCCCTATACAAATTAAGATTGGACAATATGAAATCATCAACTGACAAGATAACCTTCCAGATCTTGGAGTTGGTCAAACAGAATAGACCGGGAACTTCGGGACTGAGTTTGGAATTCCGGGCATACCCACCTGACCCCCGTTTGTGTGTCATGACACACCTACTGCTTTATCTTAGGACAACAAAAGCCTTAAGAGGAAGCGAAATGGCATTATGGGTTAGCTTCAAACAGCCTCATGGACGGGTGTCAGTACAGACCATCTCAAGATGGCTCAGACAGGTTCTGTGGGCTGCTGGGGTGGATACTGACATTTTTAAATCTCACTCCACCAGGGCAGCAGCAACATCGGTGGCCAGAAATATGGAGGTACCAATGGACCATATCCTGGCAGGATGGTCTACGGAAAAGACTTTCCAAATATGTTATAATAAGCCGATCGCCAAACCTGCAGTGTTTGCAGAAAGAATTTTAAGTTCTGCAATATAATTTAGCCCAAGGGAGCATTATTTTCTTTCTTAAAAAATAAATCGTTATTGTTTTTAAAAATGGATTCATGTTTAATTACGATAACATACTTCCTCCCTTGGGTGACTTCGGCAGTGAGTGAGGCATGGATTTGTTCCACGGCATGAAATGACACATCTTTAAAATCTTCACGTAGTCACTCACGTAACTCCGAAGTAAAATAGTAAGATTAAACGAGAACTTACCAGTTTGAGGTTTGATCTTTATTTTATGAGGAGTTACGTCGAGGGATTACGTGCCCTCCACGCCCACCCTCTTACAAAGGTCAACTGGTATCCTAGTTCTTCTTATCTACTATGTTTATTTCATTACTATTATTGTGATTCCACACCGCTGCTTTGAAGAATGTCGCGCATGCGTGCTGGCGGGGTCTTCACGTAATCCCTCGACGTAACTCCTCATAAAATAAAGATCAAACCTCAAACTGGTAAGTTCTCGTTTAATCTTACTATTATTACCTCTTTAATAATTGACTCCAGCATCTTTCCCACCACCGAAGTCAGGCTAACTGGTCTGTAATTCCCCGTTTTCTCTCTCGCTCCTTTCTGGAAAAGTGGGATAACATTAGCTATCCTCCAATCCACAGGAACTGATCCTGAATCTATTGAACATTGGAAAATGATCACCAATGCGTCCACTATTTCTAGAGCCACCTCCCTGAGGACCCTGGGATGCAGACCATCAGGTCCAGGGGATTTATCATCCTTCAGTCCCATTAGCCTACCCAATACTATTTCTCGCCTAATGAAAAATTCTTTCAGTTCCTCTACCCCCTTAGAGAGCTAGCTCCCTCTAGTTTCATTGCATAGGCCTTGATGAGCGACTTGAATTCTAGAAATGTGGCATTAGTGTATAGTCAAATGCTGTTCATTTTAGGTTATTGATTGTGACATGAAAACAGCATGAAAGAGAAAGGTGCAAGTACCTTTTGGCTTTTTTCAATCTTGCACATAACATATGGTACAAGAATATTACCAGGAATTTTCAGTGCCATGTTAAATCATGATATGTGTATTAATATACTCAAAGGTACACAAAAATGCTGGAGAAACTCAGCGGGTGCAGCAGTATCTATGGAGCGAAGGAAATAGGCAACGTCTCGGGCCAAAACCCTTCTTCAGACTGATGGGGGGTGGGGAGAAGAAAGGAAAAAGGAGGAGGAGGTGCCCGAGGACTGAGGGATGGGAGGAGGAGCCCGAGGGCTGAGGAGGGGGAGGAGACAGCAAGGGCTAGCAAAATTGGGAGAATTCAATGTTCATGCCACCAGGATGCAAACTACCCAAGCGGAATATGAGGTGCATTTCCTCCAATTTCCGGTGTTGCTCGCTCTGGCCATGGAGGAGACCCAGGACAGAGAGGTCGGATACGGAATGGGAGGAGGAGTTGAAGTGCTGAGCCACCGGGAGGTCAGGTTGGTTATTGCGGACCGAGCGGAGGTATTCGGCGAAACGATCGCCAAGCCTCCGCTTGGTCTCACCGATGTAGATCAGCTGACATCTAGAGCAACGGATACAATAGATGAGGTTGGAGGAGATGCAGGTGAACCTCTGTCGCACCTGCAACGACTGCTTGGGTCCTTGAATGGAGTCGAGGGGGGAGGTGAAGGGACAAGTGTTGCATCTCTTGCGGTTGCAAGGGAAAGTGCCCGGGGAGGGGGTGGTACGGGAGGGAAGGGAAGAATTGACAAGGGAGTTACGGAGGGAGCGGTCTTTGCGGAAGGCAGACATGGGGGGAGATGGGAAGATGTGGCGAGTGGTGGGGTCACGTTGGAGGTGGCGGAACTGACGGAGGATTACTTGTTGGGCGAAACTGATGGATTGATTACTTGTTGGGCGAAACTGACGGAGGATTACTTGTTGGGCGAAACTGGCGGAGGATTACTTGTTGGGCGAAACTGATGGAGGATTGATTACTTGTTGGGCGAAACTGATGGAGGATTACTTGTTGGGCGAAACTGACGGATTGATTACTTGTTGGGCGAAACTGACGGAGGATTACTTGTTGGGCGAAACTGATGGAGGATTGATTACTTGTTGGGTGAAACTGATGGAGGATTGATTACTTGTTGGGTGAAACTGATGGAGGATTACTTGTTGGGTTAAACTGACGGAGGATTGATTACTTGTGTAATATCCTCAATGTTGCTTCTTACTTTATAAGGTGAACATTTAGAACAATAATGCCAATCTACTCATTATCCAGCTTGACGGTAAAATAAGCTGCAGGTCTTAATTTGTAACTTTTTAAATGAAAAATGGTATAACCTAATATTTTATTATCAATCTGAAATAGAAGTGGGAGGAAAGAATGCCTGGCAAGTTATAGGTGGATACAGGCAAGGAGGTTTTATTGGCGGAAGGGCGGATAAACACTTAAATAAAAAAGAGACAAGGCTGTCAGATAATGAGAGAAAATGAGTGAAATACAATGCAGAAGGAGGGAGATAATGGGCTTATATTCACTTGAATTTAGACTGGGCTTATATTCACTGGAATTTCGACCATTCTATTCCTTCCTCCAGTTCTGGGGGGGGGGGGGGGGGGGTCCTGTGGCGCCAGCTAATACACGGGCCACTTATGGTCGAACCCTCGTCAGTAGGTACGAGGGCTGGCACGTGACGTCATGGGCTAGAGGGAGTGTCCTGCTACTTAAGGTTATCTCACCTCGAGACCTTAGCAGTCAACAGGTAGCTGAGCCCGAGAGAACAGCCTCGCTCAGCTACAGCAGCAGTGATAATATAGTTAGCGCACCAACCTAACGTGTAGAACCTGAATACACGACTGTTTGAACCTGCCTGACGTCTGGCCTTATTCAATTTCAATTCAATTTTTTCAATTCAATTTATTTGTCTTTTGGACAAATTTGTCATTTGGACCCCTTGAGGTCCAAACGAAATGTCGTTTCTGCAGCCATACAATACAAAACGAAGAAGACCCGAGACACAACACAATTTACACATACATCCATCACAGCGCTGTGATGGAAGGCAAAAAAACGTATCTCTCCACTGCACTCCCCCCCCCCCCCCGATGTCAGAGTCAAAGTCAAAGCCCCCGGCAGGCGATGGTGATTGTCCCGCAGCCATTAAAGCCACGCCGGGTGATGCAAGGTCGCGCACCGGGTCTTGGTGTTAGAGCCCCGGCGCACGCCCGCAAAGTCCGGTGGCCATTCCAAGCCGCGCGGGGGGATAAAGCCCCGCTCCAGGTGCGCTTCAACCCCGCAACTGGGGCGGGAGAAGTCGCCGCTGCGGAAGCCCCGAAAAGCGGTCTCCCACCAGGGGACCCGCGGGCCTCCGGTGTTGCCGTCCGCCAGACCCGCGGTTGTAGCCTCCGAATCTCCGGCGGTCGGGTAGCAGCAGCGCTCCACCACAGCTCCACCCACTCCGGACTCGGCCAGCCCCGCGACGGTGAGTAGTCCGCAGCTCCACGGGAGCCCCAGGTCGTTCCTGCTGGAGGCCGCTCCACGTTGCCCAGCCCCAACGACAACGGAGACCCGACAAAGAAAAGGTCGGGTCTCCCGTGCAGCGGAAAGATTTCAAAGTTTCCCCTCCCCACCCCCACCCCCACCCCCCCACACACATACCCCGACAAAAAAAAATAATAAAAAACTACATAAAAACAAGACAAAAATAATAAAAAGACAGACGGACTGCAGAGGCCGCTGCAGACGAAAGTCGCGCCGTGTTTGGTGCCGCTACAGGGGTAACTTTATCACACAAAGGGTGATGGGTGTATGGAACGAGCTGCCAGAAGAGGTAGTTGAGACTGGGACTATCCCAACATTTAAGAAACAGTTAGACAGGTACATGGATAGGACTGGTTTGGAGGGATATGGACCAAACGCAGGCAGGTGGGACTAATGTAGCTGGGACATGTTGGCTGGTCTGAGCAAGTTGGGCAGAAGGGCCTGTTTCCACACTGTATCACTCTATAATCTTTAGAAAATTAAATAGTTCATGTCCAGCATTCAGCTGAATCTGGACGACATTCAGCGTAGACTAAACAGTGGCAAGTAACATTCATACACAGAAGAATCAAAGATCAGCTCCAAAAATGGAGAATCGAACCGCATACAGATGATGTTCAATCGCATTAGCATTGCCAAGTCACACCAACATTCTGGGGTCGTCACTGGCCAGAACTCAACTAGATCAAACACAATTACTGTGGCTACAAGAGCTGGTCAGGGATTGTAGTAACCCATCTACTCATGTCCCGAAGTTTTCAACCAGATGCAAGGCAGGAGCTTGATAGGATTCTATCCATTTGCATCAATTAATGCATCTCCAACAGCATTCCCATAGTTGAGATCATTATTCAAAGCAGCTCACCTGTTTTGCATTCCACTGAAACAAGATAGATATTCTTTCCCCACACCTCCATTGTGCTAGGACTAGCTTTTATAACTCACTTGCCGGTCAAGAAGTCAACAGGACATTATCACATGTACTACGAGGCAGGTGCTCTCTCTTTAGTGAGATGATGAAGGGAGCCAAGAGGCCATCTCCACTTAAAAACTGATCTCTGCAGCAATGATGCCTTTCGAAGTTCACTCTAGTGCACAAGTATGTAGGTAAAGTGTGGCACCCAGGGAAGACTTTGTTCTTAAAAACAAATAGCATGGAGAAATGATTTGTAAGAACCAATAAACAATTGGGAAAATACCACAGCTGAGAAAGGTGGGTATAGGATCAGGAACATTCAGGAGTTAATATACAAAACCAATCAAATACAATGGAAGCAGATGATCATTGGGATTATTTCTACCGCAGAAACTGAAGCCAGAGGGAGAAGAGCCATCTTGCTGGAAGTAATAGTCTGCTTTTTAACAAGAAAAATGTTTTAAAAACCGGTGGGAAGAGTTGCAGTTTTTCAGAATTACTGATTGTGGAGGCAGAACATAAGTGTGAAGCAGGTGTCCGACAGGCTTGTCTAGAGGGGGAGGGGGAGAAAACAAAGCCTGGCAAGTGATCTAAAAGCATTTATTTCAAGAGAGTTAGAATATAAAAACAGGGATGTAACGCTGTGGCTTTAGAAGGCACTGGTCCGACTGCATTTGGAGTATTGTGAACAGTTTTGGGCCTAAATCTGAGGTGGGGGCTGGCTGTGCCGGCATCCAGAGGTGGTTTACGTGAATGATCCCGGGGACGATTGGGTTAACGTATGAGCGTTTGACCACTCAAGACCTGTACTCACTGGAGTTTGGAAAGACGAGAGAGGACCTCATTTAAACTTACAGAATAATGATAGGCCTGGATAAGGTGGATGTGGAGAGGATGTTTCCACTAGTGAGATGGTCTCGGACCACAGGGTACAGCCTCCGAATATAAGGACATACCTATAGAAAGATAAGGATGAATTTCTTCAGTCAGAGAGTGGTGAATCTGTGGAATTCATTGCCATAGGTGGCTGTGGAGGCCATGTCATTGTGTATACTGAAAAAGTTACTTTTATAACAACTAAACAGGTTCGCTTCTTAATAAACAGACACCACACAAACTGTTTGGTAGACCAGTTCAAAACTTTACTTAACATCGGCCGATGGAAGGGAGCGAGAATTCCAGCTAAGTGACCAATGTACACACTCGACTGTCCTCGGTCCCCTTCTCTGAACAGAATTACATTGTCTTATATAGTATATTTTTGTCACCTTAGCACATTCCACAAACATTAGTCATGGTCAGAGGTACAGGAAAAGGTTTCCACAGAATGCATCACATCAAAGGCCTTTTGTTTACATGGTACAAGATATACTAAAAACATTAGCCATTTGTTTTAGGTCATTTTATCTTCGAAGAGATCACCCTAGCTCTTTCGCTGCTTCCTCTCTGTCACTTGGTCCCTCATAAACATAGGCCATTTGGTTCATGGCATCTTACTTCAAAGATGTGACTAGCTGTTTCTCTCTTCCTTTATTGCCTCCTCCCCCATAAACATTGGCCATTTGTTTTATGGCATCTTACTTCAAAGATGTGACTAGCTGTTTCTTTCTCTGTCACTTCCTCACTTGGGAGACAATGTTATGGTATTTATTATCTCAATACCCCAAAACCCGAGGCAACTTAACTTGCCTTTCTGTATTATTCTACTGGAGAAAAGCCTGATTTGAGACTAAATATAAGCTGTAAGCTTTTCTTATATTTTTAACATAATTCAGCTTTATCATTCCATCCTTTTATCAAAATCTTGATAATAACTACAGTCCTTGCCGAGTACATACGAAAGACCATACGCATCTCATCAGGCAAATTATCTCACTGTCTGTAGTCAGGGTATCTTTGCTGCACTTGTCATGTTTGACTCCAATCTTGTTTAAAAGGATGTGTGTACCATCCTTTAAATGTGGTTTAGTCCGCAAGTTTGCCATTCTGAAGAAAGTCCAGTCCATGTGGGCCACCCCAGAATAAAAGGAGGGTCAATAACTCCACAAACCGTTCACAGTCAATCAAATGTATCCAACGACGATGATCTTCAATCTTCACAGCAGTTTATGTTGTTGATAGCACTTGGTTGTTCCTTTCAACACAATCTCAATTTCTTCTTGTCCCAGCACATGGTCATTTTGTAGCCTTTATGGACTCGTCCCTGTGCTCACTGGTTTTCAGCACAGCTCCTCTAACCTGGGAATGCAGATCTGGCAAGACCTGGGTTAATTGCTGTCCATACATAATTAGTTAATTGCCCAGGGCCTGTGGGTGGCTTCCCCCCACTCTCCAGGGGGTGGGCACAGCAGCCTTTCCTGAATCAATAAAAAGTTGTAAATCCTGTTTCTCTAGCTGCAGTTGAATAACCCCTATCTACTCTGAAGAAGGGCTTCGGCCTGAAATGATGCCTATTTCCTTCGCTCCATAGATGCTGCCTCATCCCCTGAGTTTCTCCAGCACTTTTGTCTACCTTTGATTTTCCAGCATCTGCAGTTCCTTCTTAAACACTTCTTTGTGAACTTATTCTTTAATCCGATTATATCTGAAGAGGCTCTCCCCACCTAAATATTAAATTCTCCAGATATGTTCTCTTCCCCAATCTACTTATCTTCTCACCTTTTACCCCTCATTGTGAGATCCCTCAAACCCCCTTTTGTAAGCCATAAGACAATTTTACATGTACATTCATTTCCCTTACACAGCACATGCTTCAACACCTTTGTTCATCTGCAGACCGTAATCTTGCTTCATTTGCATTTTAAAGGACAACCTCTGTTATCACATCAAAACAATCTTTCCCAAAAGAACTCACTCAGAATCAGTAATCAATAATACATTTTCTTTTTCTCTGTAATTTTGACATTTCCAATCTCATTTAACACTTTAATTGGGATGAGTCTCTTTTTGAACTCGGCTCAAAAGATTTATAACAACCAACACATTTTATCATTTGAGTATAGTTCCACCCCCCATTCATGGCAGTGTCTTAAAGGAACACACCACAACCTGCCTGTTCATTTGCATTTTAAAGGACAAACTGTTCTTAAAGGGACTCACACCTTTTCTCATTGCTTCAAATTTCACACATTCCACATACAAAAAACATTGTTTTACAAGCAGTACATACACACAAAAAAATTGTTTTACCAGCAGTATATAATATTTCATCTTCAAAGACGTCTCTTTGTAATTTACTTTCCCTTTTTCTGACAAGACTTCTGTTTACCAGAATCCTGGTTACCTAACCCTAATTGGACTTTGATCCAGATCATGATTAGTCAGACTCCCCGTGACTTTTCAGTCTCCCTATCCTATCCTCATTTCTCCACCGAATTTGTCTTCATCCCCAATTTTTTTATAACATAGTTGCTTGTCAGAAAAAGGATTCCCCCAGGGTAATTTTGTTTTGCAATGCCCTATAGGCTCTTTCCACCATCCCAGATGCCTGTGGGTGATGTACACAGTGAAATTGCTGTCGGATATAAAAATGTGTACATATTTCCTTATTAATAGTGGCAATAAAATGGGGACCATTGTCCGAGCTTATGACAGTAGGTAGGCCAAAACTGGGAATAACTTCCCTTAACACCAATGTTACTGTAGTCTCAGCAGTATTATTAGTGGTTGGTAGAGCTTCAATCCACCTGCTAAATAAATCTAAAATCACTAAGCAATATTTATAACACTGGGCCCTTGGCATTTCAATAAAATCAATCTGTATGCATTCAAACGGTCGTGATGGCATTGGCGTCACCCCTGAGGGTATCCTAATTGGTTTGCCTGGATTATTTCGTTGGCAAATTTTACATTCAGAGGCCTGCTTCAGTGCCTCTTGCCGGATTTTCAGGTGCCACCACGTTTCCTTTGTCATCCTTATCATTCCCTCCTTACCAGCATGGGTAAGTGAGTGAATATATGTTAGTCAGACGGGGAAAAATGCATCGTATACACCAACTTGTCCAAGCGGGGTGAGCCGAATCAATGGCACAGCCCTCTTGTTTCCATAGTTGTTTTGGGTTATCAGAGGCGTCCCTCTGTAATGTACATACCTCCCTCATATCTGGCAGGACTGTTCTATTTGCTAGCATCTGTTTACCTGCTGTCACTAAGCATTAGTATGCATAGGCTGCTTGTTTGGCTACACTATCGGCAAATGCATTGCCTTTTGTTATAGGGTCACCAGCACCAGTGTGTGCAGCACATTTAATAATGGCCAGCTGTTCTGGTATCATCAATGCCTTAAGCAAATAACGCACACAAAGACATTCCCGTGCTCCCAATCCTGGGGAGCTTTGTAAGGTCAGAACTTCAAGGTATAGGGATATTACTGACGGAGCTGCCACAGGTAAGTATGCCATCGCTACTGGTAGGACGTAGGGAGGTGGACATCTCCCAGGATTATCTAACTCCTCATCTTCACTACCAAACAGGGTCGTCGTGCCAGACATGAAGTCTCCTCCAGAGGATTTACCAGTACTGGGTTTATTTTTACTAACCATCACCTGTTTCTCACCTCCTGCCTGTCTCTTAATTATTGTCTCTTGTTCCTTCGCCCACTGGCATTCTAGTTGCAATACTTTCCATCCTTTCATAGTGCCATCCTTATTTCGTAACTCTATCCCTTGTTTACATGCAGTATCCATCCAACTTCGATCTCTACTCTCCTCATGCTTCTTCTCTGCTTCTGCTTTCCACGTTTTAATTCCCTTCTTCCATTTCTTTCCTGCCTTCCTTTCCCATATCAACATCTCTGCTTTTTTAATTGTCTCGACATTCCATGTACCCCTACTGGCGCGGCTTCATCCCCCAACCGTTTGGTCAACTTGTAACTTAACATTCTAAATTTCTTATTATACTTAGGATTCAAATAACACATATGTTGGACGGGGGTTCCCCCCTCACTGTTATCCAGAGCATTCCCCATAGATAGATAGAGAGAGAGAGAAAGAGAAAGCAGACTTCTTAATTCCGAATCGTTCCAAATATATCAACCAGGCCGACTCGCTACTCGAGACCCCAGTTCCTCAATTTGGCTGACTTTTAAAAAAAAATTTTTAACCTCTTTGATATACGACCCAAGTGTCTCAACGAGGCCGACTCGCTAACCGAGACCCCCGTTTCTCAACCTGGCAGACCTAAAATAAGCCCCATGTGTCTCAACGAAGCAGACCCGCTAACCGAGACCCCCGTTTCTCAACCTGGCAGACTTCTTACTCTTTAATATACAACGCCACTTATTTCTCAATCCGAAAACTCTTCGGATGTCTCAATAAGCCAGACGCACACCTCAACCCCCGTATCTCAACCCGACAAATCACGGATATCTCAACGAGGCCGATGAGCCCTTAGTAGAGAGAGAGAGAGAGAGAGAAGAAAAAAAACAAAGAGAGATAGACAGAGAGAGAGAGAAAGAGAAACCACTCACGTCCTTCTTAACAATATACACAAGCCCTCCTTAAAAATACATGCACAATTCTGTCTTTAAAAAAAAAAACCCTATAAAGCCCAACTGGTCTTACCTTGGTCTGTTTCTAAGAACCTCGGCAGGGAACCTGGATCAACCTCTGATGAAGGATCACAGATGTTCCCGGGAGTTTCTAGGGAGTCGGTCTTACAAGGGGGCCGATAGAGCTCAGTTATCTCCCTTCCAATCCTGGCAACCTCTGCAACCTCTTGCACAGTCAGCCGTTGATGTGGTCCCAGCGAGGCCTGCATAACTACGCCAATGAAAAAGTTACTTTTATAACAACTAAACAGGTTCGCTTCTTAATAAACAGACACCACACAAACTGTTTGGTAGACCAGTTCAAAACTTTACTTAACATCGGCCGATGGAAGGGAGCGAGAATTCCAGCTAAGTGACCAATGTACACACTCGACTGTCCTCGGTCCCCTTCTCTGAACAACAGAATTACATTGTCTTATATAGTATATTTTTGTCACCTTAGCACATTCCACAAACATTAGTCATGGTCAGAGGTACAGGAAAAGGTTTCCACAGAATGCATCACATCAAAGGCCTTTTGTTTACATGGTACAAGATATACTAAAAACATTGGCCATTTGTTTTAGGTCATTTTATCTTCAAAGAGATCACCCTAGCTCTTTCGCTGCTTCCTCTCTGTCACTTGGTCCCTCATAAACATAGGCCATTTGGTTCATGGCGTCTTACTTCAAAGATGTGACCAGCTGTTTCTCTCTTCCTTTATTGCCTCCTCCCCCATAAACATTGGCCATTTGTTTTATGGCATCTTACTTCAAAGATGTGACTAGCTGTTTCTTTCTCTGTCACTTCCTCACTTGGGAGACAATGTTATGGTATTTATTATCTCAATACCCCAAAACCCGAGGCAACTTAACTTGCCTTTCTGTATTATTCCACTGGAGAAAAGCCTGATTTGAGACTAAATATAAGCTGTAAGCTTTTCTTATATTTTTTACATAATTCAGCTTTATCATACTTAAAGCAGAGATTGACATGTTCTTGATTAGGAAGGGTGTCAAAGGTTATGGGAGAAAGTAGGAAAATGGGGTCGAGAAGGAAAGATAGTTGAGCCATGATTAAATGGCGGAGTAGACTCACTGGGGCGAATGGTTAAATATACTCGATTGACTTATGAACTTGTAAATGCATTTTAAATCGCTGACTCAGGAAGGATACAAGTCACATTTACCACTCTGACGGTGACACAAAAACATCTAGGCTTTGCAAGTAAGGCAATTTGTAATGGGATTATTCGTTTAATTAAAGCAAAAGTGTTTTGCATACTTCCGGCAGGAGTATTTTGTGGTATTATCAGATGCTTGTAATCATGGGAAATATTAATGCAGTTTGTTACCCATGTTTACATGCAATTCTACAGTAGTTTTTAATGTCCAATGTTCCAATGACAGTCTAGAGTTGTCTACGACTTGTGTCTGAGTCCTGTCATTGGTTGGAATGACCAGTACCTAAAACCAAGCATTCCACATCACCTCATCAGTGGAATCAATGCTACACTGCACGGTGTGCTACCTTAGCAACGGAGCAGGAACAGTAACCCAGCTCTCACCTCTAGAATTCCATGTAAACTAAATGGTACAATTATATGGGGGATGTTGGGACAGAGACCGCTGCAGATGTACAAAGGCAATTTTTAACAATTGCAGAACAAGTTGGTTGAGTAGTCAGTTTAAAAAAGGAACACCGAACCTTTGGAACAGAGAAGCAAAGAATAAAAGCAAGGTATGCTACGTTTTTACAAATCTCTTCTGCACAAGTCTGCTCGACTGCATTAAACAGCAAGAATGGTATCAAGATGAAAGGTTTCACTTACATGAAAAATCCAAAGAAAGTGGGATTGTCGTGCTTAGAGAAAGTTAAAAGGAGTGTTCATAGATCAGTCAGGTCCATACGGTTCTTGCCAAAGGCATAAAGGTTTCCAACCAAGGGATACTGATTTACTGAAAAAGAATCAAAGGCAATACTTTTGATCTATTACGTGAAATAGCCAGGCATGTGTAAAGTATGCCTGGGAATCGCGAGACAATCCATTAATGACTTTGCTTGCCAGATTATAATTCATTCTTCATTACAGAAACTAAACAAGCATATGGCAAATTTGTTGTGCCTCAGCATTCCGTCCCTCCCTCCTGAATATAAAATTATATTCTGTGCCATAAATACTTTTCTATACCTCAATTAGATGATCTGCACAACATCCCTCTTCAAAACTAAAAGCATAATCAATTCAGTTCCTCTAATATTTTTCTTGACATTCAATTAGACAATGACAGAGCAGTACACAGGCCGTCCTAGAGTAACAAATGCCCCACTTACGAGAAACCCATACATGCAGAAAAGCTCCAATACTAAATTCAAAAGTCCAATGTACATACATACGTTCATTTCTAGGAACGTTCGAACTAGTTTTGTCTCTTTTAACAATTGTTCCTTCTTGTCAGCATTATGTGTTTTTAATGCCATTCATTACAAAATGGTAAACATAGAGTGATTTTTGTCTATTTTCTGACATGTACAGAAAATCAACATCTGTACAAATGGAATCCATTTATTAGTCAGGGAAGGCCTGTGCTCAGATTAATTTATGCACATTTGCTCTGAATCCCTCATTAACCCTCCCACCAAAATTCTTATCTAACATGGCAGTGAAAGTACCAACTGACCCACAGCATCCAAAAAGCCTTTTGGGGAGAGCGCTCCAGGTTTCCCCTTTGTTGTGTGAATCAGACGTCTTGCCAGTTTTAAGGAATCGTAGAGTTGGTGACATAGAAGATGGTGTCCGTGCCGGCTGGAAAATTCCAGAACTTGATCCGTAGCCTTTCAGGCAGGCATGTGTAAAGTATGCCTGGGAATCGCGAGACAGTCCATTAATGACATGCCTGTTCATCTTCCAAAATTCCATAGGTTGCAGAATGGTTCACATAAATTGTAAGAGAGCAAATGACGCCTCACTATTTCTGGAGAGAGGGAGATAGAAAATGAGGTACTGCAGATCAGTTAGGCTGGCATCAGCATTAGGGAAATGCTAGACTGTGGACTTAAATTAAAGATATGGTAGCAGGGTACATAAAAACTAAATCATTTAGCAGATGCAGCGCACATTTACAACTAGCACACCAAAGATAAAACATACAGCAGGGCTCAAAATTAACGGTTGCCCAGTTACCAATGGCCACCTAAACTCCCGCCGGGCAAATTAAAAGCCATGTCATTTTGCCCGGCTTGATACTGCAGATACTGGTTTATACCGAAGATAGACACAAAAAATGGTGTAACTCAGCGGGTCAGGCAGCATCTCTGGAGAAGAGGAATAAGTGACGTTTCGGGTCGAGACCCTTCTTCAGAAGGAGAAAGAAATACATTCAATTTCCATTAGCCCTCCAGCTATTCATATTCCGGAGAACCAAAACTTGCACTCTGATAGCAGTAAATCTGATGCAGTATTTTTTCCAGTGTTATTATTGCGCCCATTGCTTCAAATAGGGAATCTGTGGCCGAATAATGGTGCTCGCAAGCGTTGCCTGCAGCCGGTCAACATCGCAGAACTGCAGCCAACACTGTGGGATCCCGTCCCACGCACTGCACTGACGCAAGCCACTGTGATTTTTTAATATGCAAGCGAGCTACGGTGACGACCTGGCTGTTTTTTGTTTGTTTCAAATGCAGAAGCGAACGGAGATAGTTAGAAATAAAATAAATAAATGGTTAGGTGTAGGAAGGAACTGCAGATTCTGGTTTAAACAGAAGATAGGCACAAAAAGCTGGAGTAACTCAGCAGGTCAGGCAGCATCTCTGGAAAAAGGAACTACAGATGCTGGTTTATACCAAAGATAGACACTATGAGCTGGAGAACTCAGCCAGTCAGGCAACATTTCTGGAGAAAAGCAATAAGTGACGTTTCGGATCAAGACCCTTTTTCAGACTGAGAGTCAGGGGAAAGGGAAATTATCTATAGATGGTGATAGAGAAATATAGAACAAATGAATGAAAGTTATTCAAGTAACGATGATCAAGGAAAGGTAAGAGAAGGAATGTGTGACATTTCTGGTCGAGATCCTTCTTCTCCAGAGATGCTATCTGTGCCACTGAGTTACTCCAGCATTTTGTGTCTATCTTCAGTGTAAACCAGCATCTGCAGTTCCTTCCTACATACATGGTCCATTGTTGGCAGCGAAGATACACAAAATGCTGGAGTAACTCAGCGGGACAGGCAGCATCTCTGAAGAGAAGGAATTGGTCCTCCATCCTATTCTCCGACTAGTTTTACTGTCCTCCTGATTAATTTAATGTTTGCATACCTCGTTGTCACCTTCCCCTCAGCAAACAATGAACACAAAACGCTGGAGTTACTCAGCGGGACAGGCAGCAGCTTTGGAGGGTCTGAAGAAAGGTCTCGACCTGAAACGTCACCTCATTCCTTCCCTCTCTAGGGGGGGTAGAGTGACTGGCCTGTCGGCTGCTGAGTTTTCCAGCATTTGGTGTC
>JAXLNO010002542.1:0-19224 GCA_038087875.1 Malacoraja senta | reverse complement strand
ATGATGCCAAGATAAACTAATCTCATCCACCTGCACGTGATCCATATCCCTCCATCCCCTGCCTATCCAAAAGCCTGTTAAACACCATTGGAAGCAGAATAAACAGCGAGGAAGACAGTAACCAGATTATATGAGGCACGTAGTTAACCTGGTCAAGTAGCTGGATACTGGAAACAAGTAGATATCTCTTAGGGTAGAAGGAATGGGTGACGTTTCTGGTCGAGACCCTTCTTCAGACTGTCCTGCTGGGTTATTCCGGCATTTTGTGTCAATCTTCGGTTTAAATCAGTATCTGCAGTTCCTTCCAACACAGTAGATATCTCTTAATGAGAAAAATAAATATAATATAAGCTTAAAGGGAACATTTTTTAAAGAGATAAAATAACAGAGGAACCAGTGGTGGTTAGTTTGCACATCTATACCGGTGAGAGGACTGCTTAACAGTGCTGCCGGCAACGCATATGGGAAGTCAGCTTTAAAAAGAGAATTGTAAAGAATGAAAACCTGGAAGACATACTAAACCTATCTGAGACTTAGACTCCAGCAAGCAAGGTTACTAACAGGCGCCATCTTCTGGAAAGGATGTGAAGCTGATGCAGATTTGAAATGCTAGAAAGAAAGAATAGGTACGCAGATGTTCAAAGAAGTGGTTATTTTAGTTTAGTTTAGAGATACAGCGCGGAAATTATAACGAATAATTATAGCTAATTCAAGAGTTCCCCCGATTCGAACTCGGAGAATTACAGTAATAGCCGCTCGTCGGTACTCGGGGCTCTCGTGGACATTTTTCAACATGTTGAAAAATCTTCACGAGTCTTCACGAGCTTACCGCGTTTCCCGAGTACCTGCCGTTAGTGTTACGAGCCGCTAAGAGACGTCACGAGCTCCGATGTACCCGCTACGTACATTCTACGTGATCACCACGAGTTTGATTTTTTTTTTTAACTCGGGAGAGCTCTTGAATTACCTTGTACAGTGGGACAGGCCCATAACTCTGCAGTCCAAATAAAAACTAGAATCTTTGCAGAATCCATTTCAAAGAATCATACAGAGAGAAAGAGAACATTTGCCTACTAAGAAAGATTGATTTAGTTTATGCCCGATCCATGTACCTTCCTTTTGTTTATCCATTTTTGCATCAGAAGAGCCAAGTTTTTTTTTCATGCTGTTAAAGTAATCTTATTAGTACAGGTAATTCTGCTGTAACGTGTATATTTCTACAACGTTAATTGAATATAATGTGATAGACACAAAGTGTTGGCGTAACTCAGCGGGTCAGGCAGCATCTCTGGAGAAAATGGGTAAGTGACGTTTTGGATCTGGACTCTTCCCGACCTAACTTAAAGGCTCCCAACCTGAAATGTCACATCCATTTTCTGCAGAGATGCTGCCTGGCCACTGAATTACTCCAGTGTTTTGTGTCTATCTTTGTTACATACCAGCATCTGCAGTTCCTTTTTATCACATGATGAACATTGTTTATATTATGCGTGCCTTGTTGCTCACAGTATGACTCAATTGGGAACAAGAAAACCATTTGAAATTTACCACGGAAATTGATAGGTAGAAAAAAAGCTGTCTTAGTGGGGGGAAAAAAGTCCTGGTGAAACAAATACTGTTTCCATTGACACACACAGCTACTAGTTTTACCATGTTTGTCATTGAAATTGGCAAGCAATTGCTTCTATTGACGTTTCATAGAGTCATGGAGAGATACAACAAGGAAAATACTTTTTGGCCCACCGAGTCCGTGTTGACCTTCAACCACCCATTTACACTAATCCTATATTAATCCAAATGTTTCTATTTCCCCACATTGTTATGAACTCCCTGCCACATTGTACCACTCATCCATACACTGGGGATAATTTACAGCCGCTAATTAACCTACTGACCCTCATGTCTTCGGGATGTTGGAAGAAACCGGAGAACAACTAGGGGAAACGCAGGCGGTCATAGGGAGAACGTGCAAACTCTACACAGGCAGCACCCGAGTCTCTGCTGCTGTGAAGCAGTTGCTCTATCTATCAGCTGTGCCTCTGCTGCTTGTGCAATGATAGTCTAATAAACAATGATATTCAGCCTTTATTATTTCTAGATTGCAGTAACAAAAATCCTTATAGCTATTAAAAAACACCTTTATTTTTAAAAATCTTATGGCAAAAGTAACTTTGTCATTGCGAATTTGAATCTATCCTCTAATTCCCTTTTCCCTTAAACACAATAGTTTTTGTAACGTGATTTTCTTTAACACAAAGTTTGTGAGGAAAGCCCATATCACGCCATTGCAAAACTGCTTGTATGTAGAAGAAGAATTGAAAGCAATGAATAGTTATAATATTGTGTTCTGAATTACATTATTTTTGATATTTTTCTCAAATGATTTACAGGAAATATATCTGGCGGACATACCATCTAACATTTAATGGCGAGAAGCTAACTGATGATAAAATGAAACTCAAAGAGTATGTATTAATATATTTAACTATATGCCATTTTGCTCTTGTGCCTGATCCTCAGTGAGTAGTCTTAACATAGAACATTACAGCTTGGGAAAGTGTTAATATGCAGGGATCGCTGGTCGGTGCGGACTCGGTGGGCCAAAGGGCCTGTTTCCGCGCTGTATCTCTAAACTAAACTAAAGGAACAGGCCCTTCAATGCCTGTGCCTAAAATGATGCCAAATTAAAACTGATCTCATTTATCTGTACATGATTGATCTCCGTCTATTCTTTACACTTCCATGTGCTTATTTAAAAGCCTCTTAAATGCCACCATCTTGTCCTCAGCTCCTCTGTCCCGCTAACATTGAGATCGTGATTGCCATTCTCCCTCCTGTACTTTGGCTCATCGTTTTCAGTTATTGTCGAACAACAGTAATATCGATGGCAAATTTGAAGATGTTATTGGAACTGTATCTAGCTACAGTCGTGGGTACAGAGAGAGTAGAGCAGGGGACTGAGCGCCCAACTTGAAGTGTTCTATTGTTGGTGATTGTCGACGGGGAAGTGTTGTTGCCAATTTGCACGCTAGTATTGAATTGAATGAAGTTTAAACCACCAGTCTTTCCTCTCTCTTTGCCGATTACTTGCCTGTGGCCTGTCTGCTGAACCCGCTCTCTTTATGGACTGGAGTCTAACGTGTTGAATTCCCACAAGCTTCTCAATACTACTTTTAGTTTAGAGATACAGCGCGGAAACAGGACCTTCGGCCCACCGAGTCCGCGCCGACCAGCGGTCCCCGCACATTAACACTATCCTACACACACTAGGGGCAATTTATATTTATAATATGCCGTGTCATACAAACTACAAACCTGTACATCTTTGGAGTGTGGGAGGAAACCGAAGATCGTGAAGAAAAACTCTGTACAGAGAGCACCCGTAGTCGGGATCGAACCCGCTTCTCTGGCGCTGGAAACTCTGTAAGGCAGCAACTCTACTGCTGCACCACCGTGCCGCCCTTGAGTAAAGTCCCCACCAAGCCCCCCACTATCTCTTTGGACGTTGAGAGTTATGGGGTTATGTAGAAATGAGTAGTGTATTCAGTGGCAGGTTTATCTCTCAGGACCACTTAATGAGCCAAGTTAACTAGAAAATCATTAACGCCGCTTGTATTCTGAATGTCTACTAACCTGCATCAAAGAATCGACTCTTCAAATCACCAGGCCTTGAAACAAATTAAACTCTTAAGAGGATAGATTTACTGCTTACCTTCCCCTAATTAGTAACATAAAATTCTCTCCAACATAGTCAAAAGCAAATGTTGTTCATATTTAGTGGATGATTAACATATAAATAATCCCACAAATAAATGTTCTCTTTATGTAATTTTACATTTTCTTTTCTCAAAAATGGAGAGATAATAGACAATAGGTGCAAGAGGAGGCCATTCGGCCCTTCGAGCCAGCACCGCCATTCAATGTGATCATGGCTGATCATCCCCAATCAGTAACCCCGTTCCTGCCTTCTCCCCGTGTCCCCTGACTCCGCTATCTTTAAGAGCCATATCTAGCTCTCTCTTGAAAGTATCCAGAGAACCGGCCTCCACCGCCCTCTGAGGCAGAGAATTTCACAGACTCACAACTCTCTGTGACAAAGAGAGGTTCAAAAGAAGGAAAGAATTCCGTAACTTCAATGGTGGCACAAGGAACGGCAGATGCAGGATTCTTGAGTAAAACACCAAGTGTCAGAGTAACTCAGCAGGTCAGGCAGCATCTGTGAAGGGAATGGATAGGTTATGTTGTGGGTTAGGATTCTTCTTGGGCGACGATTCAGGTTTGGGCCATTCTTCAGTCTGAAGAAGGATGCCAACTCAAAACATTACCTGTCCATTCCCTCAACAGATGCTGCCTAATCCTCTGAGTTTACAGGCCCTTCGGCCCAACTTGCCCACACTGGCCAACATGTCCCAGCTACATGAGTCCCACCTGCCTGCAATGTTACTATTTTTAAAATTGTCACACAGAAGCTAAGAATGATAATGTCAATGATCGTTAAAAAGGAACAATACACTGCATGGTGCATCTGCCTGGTTTACAACTGGGTCTCTTATTCATGCATGGAACGGAAACTGTGTTTAGCAAAAAGTCCTAAAATGTACATTTTGTCATTGACAGTTATGCAATAAGGAATCGAGATGAAGTCACATTCATAAAGAAGCTCCGTAAAAAATAAAAGGTTGGTATTTCTGTCCCTGGATGGGTAGTTTTTTTATTTTACATTTAATAGGAGAAAACATGTAAGGTACATTATTATCTCTGTGACATCTCACTCAAATAGCTATCAAAATCCACATCTTGGCCAGAACCATTTTGCAAGCGTAGCATGTCTCAAAGGAGCTCGGAGAGGTTAGAGCCAGTGAGAGGCACTCGGCTAATAGCCACAGTTAGTAAGTGCCCATTTTGTTTGACTGATGAAAATTCCGTATTTTGTGCTGGCTTGATACACATCATTCTTTGAATTATAGGGTAATAATTTAACCTAGTTGCATCATAAACATTCAAGAACTGAAGATAGACACAAAGTGCTGGAGTAACTCGACGGGTCAGGCAGCATCTCCAACCGCAGTCTGAAGAAGGTTCTCGACCCAAAACGTCACCCATTCCTTCTCTCCAGAGATGATGCCTGTCCTGCCGAGTTACTCCAGTACTTTGTGTCTATATTTGGTCTAAACCAGCATCAGCAGTTTGTTTCTACTGGGAATAAGAACTGTTTTTCTTTTTTACAAATGACATCAATATTGCAACACTTTTAGGAGCCACAATGCGTTTAATCCTTATATATATATATATTTTTTTTAAATTTGTATTTTATTAGAAGTACATTACATTACAACCACATACATTAGTACTTGTCATTTATATCTTCTTACAATTAATGTACTCCATTTATTTTTTACACTAGAAAAGGAAAAGATTGAAAGAAAGAAGAAAGTGAAGGAAAAAGTGGAAGTGTAGGAAATGTGACAACAAAAAAGGACGAAGACCCTATAAGAGCAAAATTAAAAACAAAAGGAAAAGAGTTAAGAAATAGACCCTAGGAAAGAAAGAAAGAGAGAAAGAGGAAAAAGAGAGAAACAAATATTTTTATGAGCATTACGCAAATTGGACATACCAATTCTTCAACTATCATCCCCCCTTACCTGACCTCAATTTTTTTTTTTTAAGTACTTTTGCACCCTATGTTTGTAATAATTCTATAAATGCAGACCACGTCAGGTGGAAATGATCTGGTTTACCTGCTAGGAGGAGTCTTATCTCTTCTAGGTGTAATGTTTCAAACATATTTGAAATCCACATATTTATAGTTGGTATTGGAGCCTTCTTCCAAAATTTTAGAATTAGCTTTTTTCCAGTTATTAACCCATAGTCCATTAGTTTCTTTTGAAACACATTTAGTTCTGGACCATCTTCCGTTATACCGAAGATAATCCATTCTGCTTTGGGTATCAGTCTTGTTTTAAATAACTTTGTAAAGATTTCAAAAATTTCATTCCAAAATTTTTGAATTTTTGTACAAGAAACGAATGGGTGCGTTATGGTAGCTTCTTGGGATTGACATTTATTTAATCCTTATTTTAAGAAAGGAAAACATGACAGATTAATATCTAGTATTTTTTTAAATCAGTGTTGCATATCTAATGGGAAAAATTTACAATGCAAAATTTACAATGCAAATTTTTCAATGCAAAGTTCCAAAAATCATTCAGCAAAACACAGTTTATTCCAACAATATAAAACCAGACTGATTTTCAATCACAAACACCCTGAATTCTTCTTTGATGCAACCCACACATTTCCAGTAATGTGTTGCCTTCTCATCCTCTAGCCAAGACGTGGAGTTCCAACAGCAAATGACACAACCAAAGAACCTTATCCGAACTAACCCAAAACATTGACAATTCCTTTCCACCCCATAAATGCTGCTTGACCTGCTGAGTTCCTCCAGCAGATTGTTGCTTCAGATTCCGGCATCTGCAGTCTCTTGTGTTGTCACATATGTTCACTCCACCAGAGGAATTCCCATAGTTTCACCCGCATTTTGCTGCATCCGATTTGTTTCTCTCTTTCTCGGGTCTGGTGAAGAGTCTTATTGTGTAAAACATTAACAGTTATGCTTTCCACAGATGCTGCCGATCCTCTAGCAAAGCACAAAGTGCTGGAGGACCCTCAGCGGGTCAGGCAGCATCAGCGGAGGGAACAGACAGGCGACGTTTTGGGTCGGTGCCCTTCTCAGGGTGGCACAGCCTTACAGTGCCAGGGACCCGGGTTCGATCCTGACTACGGGTGCTGCTTGTGTGGAATTTGTACGTTCTTCCTGTGGCTGCGTGGGTTTTCTCCAGGTGTAGGTTAATTGGCTTCTGTAAATTGTTAATTATCCCTAGTGTGTAGGGCAGTACTAGTTTATGAGGTAGACAAAATGCTGGGGAAACTCAGTCGGGTGAGGCAGCATCTATGGAGAGAAGGAATAGGTGACGTTTCGGGTCGAGACCCTTCAGACTGATGTCGGGAGGGGTGGGGGAGGAATAAAGGAAGAGGCGGAGACGGTAGGCTTTGTGGGAGAGCTGGGAAGGGGAGGGGAAGGAGGGAGAAAGCAAGGGCTATCTAAAATTAGAGAAGTCAATGTTCATACCGCTGGGGTGTAAACTACCCAAGCGAAATATGAGGTGCTGTTCCTCCAATTTGTGCTGGGCCTCACTCTGGGAATGGAGGAGGCCCAGGTCAGAAAGGTCAGATTGGGAATGGGAGGGGGAGTTGAAGTGCTGAGCAATCGGGAGATCAGGTTGGTTAGTACAAACCTTTTTTTTTTTAAGTTTACGGGGTGATCGTTGGTGGGTGCAGTCTTGGTGGGCCGAAGGGCCTGTATCTCCAAAGTCTAAAGTAAAGTTCAGACTCTTGACTTTCCTTTCTCCAGCATTTTCCATTTCCTGTTTTGTTTCTCTTGCCTGCCAGGCAAATCCCACTACGTTATCATTAACAACATTACACAGACCTAGAATTGTACTCTTGATAACTGTCATCATTAAACTGTGTATTCTTGTTTTACCACAGACAATCCCTTTTTTAACACCAACCTCCCACAGCTTCTCTCCTACTGAAAACTAACTTACAAAACTCTACTTTGTAGTTCTGGTGAAGGGTCAAAGATCCGAATTATTGACTCTTTATCTTTCCACAGATGCTTCCTGACCTGCTGAGTTTTTTTCCACCATTTCAGTTTTTGTTTCAGGCATCAGTTAATATTGAGAAATGAGCGATTTCACTTTATCCTTTTACATTCACTTTGTTACTTGCCTGAATCTTCTTGGCCTGTTTCTTTTCTTGGATTAAACATAATACAGTACAAAATACAAATTGGTGGAGGAACTCAGCAGGTTAGACAATATCTATGGAGGGAAATGGACAGACAGTGTTTTGAGCTGGGACCCTTCTTCAGGCTGATGAAGCTGCATCAGCAGTCTTGCGTCGCAACTGTATAATATCGACGGGTAATTTCCATTATATTAGTGCCTTGAAACTAAATTCATTTTCCTCAGCAAAGCACTGAGAAACTACTCCACCCTTCCTGAGGTCATCTGTTGCCGGCCCTGTTTTGTCCTGGCCTTTCCTCGCCCCACGTTTCCCCCCACCTCTATCTTTTGGACTGAAGAAGGGTCTCGACCCGAAACGTCACCTGTTCCTTTTCTCCAGAGATGCTGCCTGACCCGCTGAGATACTCCAGCACTTTGTGTCTATGGTATAAACCAGCATCTGCAGTATCTTCCCACTCACTGCGAAATAAAGCAGGTTTATAATTCAATTAATTCCATTGTCTGCATCTGTCAACCTTTGAACAGAATGGGGCGAATCTTTGCTTGCATTCAGTCCAGCACACCCTCGGTTTCACAGGAGCCTGCTACAAGTATAGAACTTGCTGAGTGATGGAAAGAGATATCAGGTAGTGCTCTGTCACTGGACTGCAGGTAGAGTCTAGAAGTGGAGCTCAGTCTTCCTGGGATTCCCCAGCATAAGACTTGGAAACTGCTCCCTGATCCAATACCAGATTGGATAGGATCGGACATCGAGTAATACAGCGTGGAAATAGGCCCTTCGGCCCAACTTGCCCAGACTGATCCCCCAATTATTTGGGGGATTCTCACCTATCGATGTGGAGGCAATAACTAGGCAATATTTTAATTGTTTTACTCCAGTATAACGTTTTCAATATGTTATTTTTTCCCCCAAAGTAAAAATGTTCCATAATTCGTAATTCTTCACTTCTATTTTAAGGGTTTTTAATTCATCAAATGTCAAAGAAATAAACATACTCCCAGTCTCTTACAGGCTTGAATACAAACCTCACTTTAAGCCAAAGATAGACACAAAGTGTTGGAGTAACTCGGTGGGTTAGGCAGCATCTCTGAAGAAAAAGGATAGGTGACGTTTCGGGTCGTGATCCTTCTTCAGTAAACTTGATGGGCCGAATGGCCTAATTCTGCTACTATCACTTATGAAATTAATGCGGCTGCCAATTGCACCCCATCGATTCCTATGTAAAATGTTATGATCCTCAATGAGGAATATTTTTCAAATTGGATATTTTTATTCATCAGAGGGGTAAGAAGTTGGGAGCTACTTTAATACGTCTTTTCCATTTTGTCTTTCATTTCAGGTCTAGAAGACTGTAAACATGTTCAGGAGGAATTTGTATTTGACTCTGGCACCCAGAACCTTGTAATTGTTGACAAAACTATTTCCTCTATCAAATTATGATAAAAGAAGAATAGAACAGAGTTCTGGGTTTGTTAGAATATATTAAAGGTCAAGGAAAGAAACAATTTTAGAGTTGTCCCATTTGTACAGTCTTGGTAGAGCTGTTTCTCAATAAATAAAGTCCCAACTATTGTATTTTTTTAAAGATCAGTTTTCATCTTTATATTTTCTAATTTACAGATAACTGGCCTGCACGGTTTTGTTAAGTGGCTACAAATCCCACTTTGTCTTTGTCTTGGGGCCAGAAGTGGATTTGCTTATCCCAGGATTTTAAAACGTAATTTTCCTTTCAATAACTAGGTGGCATTTCCTATAAGTGAACCACCTTCCCCCTGAACAGAGACATGCTTCTTCAGAAAATCTCTTTGGCAGTCTCTAACACGGCCTGGAGCTAATAATTAACTCGTATGTGGCCACAGTTTCCATGGGAAACCTTGATATTGTTCAAATATAAAATACACCGGTCACGGTGGCGCAGCGGTAGAGTTGCTGCCTTACAGCGAAGGCAGCGCCGGAGACCCGGGTTCTATCCCGACTACGGGTGCTGTCTGTACCGAGTTTGTACATTCTCCCCGTGACCTGCGTGGGTTTTCTCCGAGATCTTCGGTTTCCTCCCACACACCAAAGACGTACAGGTTTGTAGGTTAATTGGCTTGTAAATGTAAAAATTGTCCCTTGTGCGTGTTGGATGGAGTTAATGTGCGGGGATCGCTGGTCGGCATGGGCCGAAGGGCCTGTTTCCGCGATGTATCTCTAAACTAAACAAATTGTGTGTCTATCTTTGGTGTAAACCAGCATCTACTGTTCCTTCTTACACATGGATTTAAGAGAGTTAGAGCTCTAGGGGCTAGTGGAGTCAAGGGATATGGGGAGAAGGCAGGCACGGGTTATTGATAGGGGACGATCAGCCATGATCACAATGAATGGCGGTGCTGGCTCGAAGGGCCGAACGGCCTCCTGCACCTATTTTTTATGTTTCTATCAGCAGGTGAGATTGGTTTTATGCAGACAATTTATATATATAATGGGCTAAAGAAATTACAACCATTTTGATTGGGAGAGGATGTCAATCTTGTATTGTCTGAACACAATACTTGCTGAGTAAATTGACTTTGCTTTCTCCACATTGGACTGTTTGCTATGAGTCATATACCTCATCCTACCAACTCCCTGACATATGTGGCATTATAAATAGTCCATTTAATATATGTCAGCGCACCAGCTTTAGTCTCGGGTTTCACCTCAGCTTCCTTCTTTTGAATTATGATTCATGGTTTTTATATTATGAATTGCAATCTGGCTCTCAACGTATTGAGACTTCCCATTTTTTTTTAAATTTCGGACTTCGCTATTTTCCAGGAGCGGCATGTATACTCATCTCTAATTTAAATAGCAAAGTACAAATACCACTGCCACACCTCAGCCGTTAGAAGCAGCTCTGAACTTTGTTCTGCTATTGATGGAAAGTTATGGTCAGTGACACGCAGAGGTGACTGTAAAATAATAGATTAATGTTTTTGGAAAATCCTTTCCATTCCCCCGACTCATCCTTTGATGCTAAACCCACTGAGTAAATAGAGTCATACAGCGTGACCTTTCGGCCCAACTTGCCCCCAATGACCAACATGTCCCTCCTACACGAGTCTCAACCTGCCTGTGTCTGGCCCATACCACTCTAAACCTGTTCTGTCGATGCACATTGCGATAGTCCCTGCCTCAGCTACCTCTTCTGGCAGCTCGTTCCCTACACAATCCACCCTTTGGGTGGAGAGACTACCCAAATGCTACAGCTAAAAACACACTGCACCTTTTGTCTTTTCATCTCTGGCCTTTGTCCAGCCATCAGCCAATGAAAACCTCCCTTGCCTGTATCCACCTGTCACTCACCAGACCGTCCTGCCTTCCAGCTTTCTGTATGTTTTTAGCGTTCTTTAGCTTGTTTTATGTGGGGCGTGGTGGGGAGGAGTTGGGGGAAACTTATTCTAATCTCTTGCCTCGATGGAGATGCGATTTATTCCCCCCCCCCCGTATCGTATCTCCGTCCGCACTGCGGTTTAACATCGAGCAGTTGGCGGCCTTTGCTGGAGTCCGACTTCGGGAGCTCCAACCGCGGGAGCCTGCGGATTTACCATCGCGGAGCTCGCGGTCCCTTTGCCACAGATCGACCTCTGAGCTCCAACCGCGGGACTTTAACATCGTGGAGCTCGCGGTCTCTGGTTAGAGACCGACTTTCGGGAGCTCCAAGCCGCGGTACCTTTGACCGCCCCGACGTGGGAGCTTTTATGTAGTTGTGTGTCTTGTTGCTTTTTTTCAGTATGGCTGTATGGTAATTCGCATATCACTGCACCTTAATTGGTACATGCGGCAATAAAAGACCTTTGACCCAATACCTCACGTAGCCATGTTCTCCCAGAATGCTGCCTGACCCGCTGAGTTACATGTCTCTTTTTGTGAACCAGCATCTGCAGTTCCTTGCGTCTGCTGGAGGAACTCAGTGGATCTCCACATCTGTGGAGCCAGTGGCATGGTTGATGTTCCAGGTTGGTTTGGACTCAAAACTCTCCCTTTGCCTCCACGGATGCGGCCTGACCCACTGAGTTCCTCCAGCACTTTGTTCTTGATTTGTTCCAGATTGTCTCACCTTCTTCCTACGTGAGATGAACAATTATGGTCAGCAGGCTAATTAACCGCTGGCAAGGCACCATACCAATCTGGGTCTTAGCACAACTTCTCATATTTTCTCATGTTTCTTAAATATAGGAGGCCATTTAGGGCAACAGTAGCTTGCAGTAACAAAAACCAACTTCTCGCTATTAAAAAAAGGTTTATTTTTTAAAATCCTATGGAAAAAAATAACTTTATTGCGAAACAGAATCTCTATCCTCTAATCCGCTGTTCCTATTGACACAATAGTTTTTATAATGTGATTTTCTATAACACAACGTTTTTGAGGAAAGCCCCTATCACAATATAGCAAAACTGCCTGTATGCAGAAGAAGAATTGAAACCAAGGACGTCACGGTGGCGCAGTGATAGAGTTGCTGCCTTACAGCGCCGGAGCCCCGGGTTCGATCCCAACCACGGGTGCTGTGTGTACGGAGTTTGTACCTTCTCCCCGTGACTCAGAGATCTTCGGTTTCCTCCCACACTCCAAAGACGTACAGGTTTGTAGGTTAATCGGCTTGGTACAATTGTAAGTTGTCTCTAGTGTGTGTAGGATATGAGTAAATGTGAGGGTACCGCTGGTAGGTAGGTGCGGACTCGGTGGGCCGGAGGTCCTGTTTCCGCGCTGTATCTCTAAACTGAGGGAAACCTACACAGCCACAGGGAGAATGTGCAAACTGACCACTGACAAACTGAGTGCAATCCACACTGACCGCTCCGTAGATCAGGATTGAACCTGCGTCACTGGACTTGTGAGAGAGCTGCATTACCTGCTGCTTTAGTTTAACTTAGAGATACAGCGCCCTTGCGGCCCACCGAGTCCACACCAACCAGCGATCCTCGCACACACCATCCTACACACACTAGGGACAATTTACAATTTTACTAAACCGATTAACCTACAAACCTGTACGTCTTTGGAGTGTGGGAGGAAACCGGAGCACCCGGGGAAAACCAGCACAGGTCATGGGGTGAACGTACAAACTCCATACAGACAGCACCCGCAGTGAAGATCGAACCCGGGTCTCTGGCGCTGTCGTTCTCAAGAGTCAAGAGTGTTTAATTGTCATATGTACCAAAAACAGAACAATTAAATTCTAACTCGCAACTGTGGCACAGTGGCAGAGCTGCTTGCTGCCTCACAGCGCCATAGACCCAGTTTCGATCCTGATCTCGAGTGCTATTTGAGTGGAGTTTGCACATTCTCCCTGTGACCGTGTGGGTTTTCTCCAGGTACTCCGGTTTCCTCCCACATTCCAAAGACATGCGGGATTGTAGGTTAATTGGCTTCTGTAAATCGCCCTGCCGTGTGGTGGGACAACGAGTGTGAATGGGTGATATGTGGCCGGCATGCACTCAATGGGCCGAAGAGCCTGTTTCCATGCTGTATCTCTAAACTAAACAGAAGCATAACAGGTCTGTAGACACTGTACTCATACATACCACAAAAGGCAGTTCAATACATTAAAACCAAATCAATATTAGTGTAAAACAAACCCAAATCAGTTTGTAGTTTAGTTGGCTGTTGTGCTGCTCAAGAGTCTAATGGCTGTTGGGAAAGAGCTGTTCCTGAACCTGGAGGTCACATTATTGTCTGGCTGCCTTTTGCCTTTCCAACCAGGGTCACTCAGGATCATGCCATTAAAGGGCGAATTTTTGGCACGGGTGGAGAATCAAAACCAAAAAAATGTCCTAAAACAAGAACGGAAAAAAAAGTTGGAAATACTTAAATATGTAGGAAGGTAAACACAAAATATATGGAAGATGAACACAAAATGCTGGAGTAACTCAGCCGGACAGGCAGCATTTCTGGAAAGAAGGAACGGTTGCCAGTGAAGGTAGTTGAGGCAGGGACGAGCACAACGTTTCAGAAACATTTAGACATGGATAGGATAGGTTTAGAGGGATATGGGCTATAAACGAATGCAGGTGGGGCTAGTATAGATGGGACATGTTAGTCGGTGGGGGCAAGTACCGAGGGGCCTGTTTCTCTATGACTCTATGTACTATGACTAATAGGTGACATTTTCAGTCGAAACCTTTCTTAGTACTCTTAAGTGTTTAATTGATATTCTGAAGAAGAATTTCTGATGTACAGTAAAGCTCTGTTTCTCTTAGCACAGATGCTGCCTGATCTGAGTATTTTCCTCAGCGTTTTCTGTATTTATTTTAGATTTCCAGCATCTGGAGTTTATTGATTTTTAAAGACGTCCTCATTTCAGCTCTGCAAGGATGCGCCCTCAGCCCCCTTCTTTACCCCTTATACACCCACGACTGCAGCCAAATGCAAATCCAATTCAATTTACAAATTTGCAGACAAAATCACATTGTGGGCCGGATATCAAATAATGACAAGGCAGAGTACAGGAAGGAGATTAAGAACTTTATCTTGCACTATCCCCTTTATCATGTATCTGTACACTGTGGATGGCTTGATTGTAATCGTGCGTGGTCTTTCCACTGACTGGGTGGCTCGCTTTCCAATGTAACTTGGTACAGGTGACAAGAAACTTAAGCTGACTATTCACGCTGTGCTGAAGTATTGGTACAACCTTTACTGTTTCAAAGTTTTTATTCTACTAAGCACATTTTGAGAATGTAAATACAAGCCTCAAGTTAATGGAAGTCAATAATACTTGACTTGTGAGTTATTAATGTGTCGCTCCTGTTTTATTCATTGTTATGTGCACTAATAAGAAAGTATAAATTGAGGTGAATGGAATTATTTCCAGTAAGGCGATCCATTGTGGGCTACTTCCCCACAGCCATCAGGCTATTAAACTTGGCTCGGACAAAACTATGAACATTAATAGCCCATTATCTGTTATTTGCACTTTATCAGTTTATTTATTCATGTGTGTATATATTTATATAATGGTATATGGACACACTGATCTGTTTTGTAGTCAATGCCGTCTATATTCTGTTGTGCTGAAGCAAAGCAAGAATTTCATTGTCCTATCAGGGACACATGACAATAAACTCACTTGAACTTGAACTTGAATTAGCTTAATCAATAACAATTATCATGGCACTTAAACTAAAAGGTATGCTATTTGAAACCGGAGAGCTATATACAGTATCTCACCCAGAAAACTCCTATATTTTAAATTAACATATTTGCGTGATACTAATTGAACTATAAATCATAACTTCATTCTTTTTGCGCCATTGTTTATTTCCCCAAACTGAGCTTTGACCATGAACTTGATCTTTGTCAGTGGGATTAGTTTAAGTTTAGCTGGAGATAGTGTGGAAACAGGCCCTTCGGCCCACCGATCGTCGCGTCGACCAGCGATCCCCATACGCTAGTTCTAGCCTACATGCTAGGGACAATTTACAGAAGCCAATTAACCTACTAGCCTGCACATCTTTGGAATGCGGGAGGAAATCGGAACACCCGGAGAAAAACCATGCGGTTCTCCACAGGGAGAACATACAAACTCGACAGCACCTGTTGTATAGTGATACCTGTACTGAACCGTACACAAAAATGAATTTCACTGTACCTCGGTACATGTGACAAATAAAGTGCCATTGAACCATTGAATTGAACCATTGATCTGGCAAGTTAAAAACTTTAGTAGGCCTGAATTGGGTTGGAGATGGCGATACCAGCAACCGGACATCTCCTCACTTGGGTGGCACGGTGGTGCAACGGTAGAGTTGCTGCCTTACAGCGGTTGCAGCGCCGGAGACCCGGGTTCGAGACCGACTACGGCTGCTGTCTGTACGGAGTTTGTACGTTCTCCCCGTGACCACTTGGGTTTTCACCAAGATTTTCGGTTTCCTTCCACGCTCCAAAGACGTGCAGGTATGTAGGTTAATTGGCTCGGTGTATATGTAAATTGTCCCTAGTGTGTGTAGAGTTATGTGCGGGGATCGCTGGTCGGTGCGGACTTGGTGGGCCGAAGGGCCTGTTTCCGTGCTGTATCTCTAAACTAAACTAAGGAACCCCTGTTAAGCACACACTGTGCTATTACTTGGCTCCATCCCAATAACACGTATCCAAGATGTACTGCATTTGCGTCAGTACCTAATTAACTTAAAGGCAGAGGACAAAGAGATAGGGGAAGCACATCCTATCAGTTCCTCAGTAAGAAAACTTCCTAATCTCATAAAAGTTTGTGTTGTCCACTCTCATTTCATTATTCACTAGGGAACAATTAACATTTTTTATAACCAGATAACCTGGTTCCTCAATTGGTATAAAATGACTGCTGTGGGAATGAAATGAAAGTTTTGCTCATTGAAATCTCAAGGCCCTTGGTAACATTTCTTTGGAGTGAAAGATTTGGAGTTCTTTTCGTCTTTGTGATGGCATTTACAATCCTAAATAAGCTGTGTTGCAAAAAAGTCACTTTCATCTCAAAGTTACACAGTTATTTCTGATGGGAGTTTCTTGCACGTTGAAAAGAAACAGCAAGTTGCAATTTGTGATGTGCTCACGTTTGTTTTTAGTCTGGAGACACAGCGTGGAATCAGGCCCTTCAGCCCACCAAGTCCGCGCTGACCAACGATCACCCGTCCACACGAGCTCTATGTTTTCCCAGTTTTGCATCCTACCCACTGGCGGCAATTTACAGAATTAA
Organism: Malacoraja senta; assembly: GCA_038087875.1. Lineage (NCBI taxonomy): Eukaryota > Metazoa > Chordata > Chondrichthyes > Rajiformes > Rajidae > Malacoraja > Malacoraja senta. The sequence continues at coordinate 2,716 of JAXLNO010002542.1, read as the reverse complement.
AACATTCTAGTTAATCTACAAACCTGTACGTCTTAGAAATGTGGGAGGAAACCGGAGCCCCCGGAGAAAACCCACGTTGTCACAGGGAGAATGTACAAACTCCGGTCAGACAGCACCCGTAGTCAGGATCGGACCTGGTTCTCTGGCGCTGTGATGCAACAACTCTACTGTGCCGCCCTTTGGAGATATTTCAATTCAATACCATGTTGACTTTTCAGGCAATGCTGTTGGACTGGTTATCCAAAGATCACAATGATTACAATGGTTTTAATTCAGAAAGATTAACGCCCAATTTGTATGAAAACAAGTGCAAGTCCAACATGTAACGGATGGGTGAGTAATGTTGCTGTTATGGTGGGAGGGAGCCAGTGCTGAGAAGCAGTGAACTATGGAACAGCATGGGAAGGATTGTGGGTTCCTTCGACCAGATTAGAGATTAGAGATTAGAGATTAGAGATTCCTTTATTTGTCATTCAGACCTTTCGGTCTGAACGAAATTTCGTTGCCTGCAGTCATACATATAATAATAAATGACAAAACACACAATAAACACAAATTAACATCCACCACAGTGAGTTCACCAGGTACCTCCTCACTGTGATGGAGGCAAAAGTCTTAAAGTCTCTGTCTCTTCCCGCTTTCTTCTCCCTCTGCGCTGAGGCGATCCAGGCTTCTGATGCTGTGACCCCGCCGGGCGACGGTAAGCCAGTCCAGCGGCCGAATCCGTGCTCTGTCCGCGACGGGCCGGTTCAAATTCCGCGGCCCGGGGTGGTCGAAGCTGCCGAAGCTGCCGCCGTCCAGTCCAGCGGACGCAGCTGTAGTTGCGGGAGCCCCAGAAAAACAGGTCACCAACCTGTGACCTGCGCGCTCCCGACGATGTCGTCCACTGGGCCCGCGGCCGAGCCTCCGGATTCAGGTCGCCACCGCCGGAACGCCACCGCAGCCCCGAAGCCGGCCAGCCTCGCGCTCCCGAAGATGTCGTCCACTGGGCCAGCTGCGGCCGAGCCTCCGGATTCAGGTCGCCACCAGTGTCCTCGTTCGCCACCGCCGGAACGCCACCGCCACCGCCGGAACGCCACCGCAGCCCCGAAGTTGGCCAGCCTCGCGCTGGTAAGTCCTGGCTCTGCCTCCGGAGCCTCGAGGTCGGTCGGTCGCTCGCTCGCAGTTGGAGTTGGAGGCCGGCAGCTCCGCCATTTTGGCCTCAGCGCAGACGGAGGCAGAGAAGGGGGACACGACAAGAAAAAGTCGCATTCCCCCGAAGGAAGAGACAAAAGTCATGTTTCACCCCCCCCACCCCACCCCACACATACACAACCCAATAAACTAAAATTTAACTGAAACAGGACAAAAGAAAACAACAAAAAAAGTAAAAACAGACGGACTGCAGGCGAGCCGCTGCTGTACGACAGCGCCGCCACTTCCGGAACTACCAAGATGCCTTGGTAAATGAGGCGAGAGAGATGTAGGTTGTGCTGTGCCCGTACACAACCAGAAAGCCGTTAGTAGGTCTGAGTCTGGGTAGTTTAATTTAGTTTAGAAATCCAGCACGGAAACCGGCCCTTCGGCCCACCGAGTCGCCGCTGATACACTATCACTGTCCGACACACCTTCGGGGTAATTTACAATTTTTACCGAAGCCAATTACCTTACAAACCTGTACGTCTTTGGAGAGTGGGTAACCCAGAGAAAAACCACGTGATCACAGGGAGATCGTAGAAAGTCCACACAGACAGCACCCGTGGTCAGGATTGAACCCGGGTCTCTGGGGGTGTGGTCAACGCTGCAGGCTCAGTGATTGCACACAAGGTAGACAAAAGTGCTGGAGAAACTCAGCGGGTGCAGCAGCATCTATGGAGCGAAGGAAATAGGCAACGTTTCGGGCCGAAACCCTTCTTTAGACTGATGTCGGGTGGGGGTGGAGGGGGGGGGGGGAAACTGGGTGGGGGATTGCACACAAGGTCTTTGAAAGTATCTTCAAGTTTGATCTGCTTGCTCCTTACTTCCAGCCGACATTCTCTGCAAAAAATTAACAGCCTCAAATGTAAGGTGCCTGGAGTGGGATGAATATAAGGCACATAACATGTATGCGAGTCACTAATGCCATTTGCAGAATCGCACTAAGCGTTATTCCCTTAACAAGTATCTATAACACTCTAAATGGCTTGATTGCAATCATGTATTGTCTTTCCGCTGACTGGATAGCACGCAACAAAAGTTTTTCACTGTACCTCAACACACGTGACCATAAACAAAACTAAAGAATAGCATAGGTGTCCGTCGGAAGGAACGGCAGATGCTGGTTTATGTCGGAGATGAACACAAAATGCTGGAGAGTCTGAAAAAATGCTGTCTGACTCACTGGGGGAACAATGAGGAAGCAATGAGGAACAATGAGGAAGATGGTTGAACTTTATTGCCTAACCTCAAAGTGGTAAACGTTGATTCCGCTGTGTGGGGATGGTCATGTTAAATTCTATCGTGTATTGTGTTCTTTTTTTATTCGTATGGCTGTACGGTAAGTCATATCTCACTGTACCAATTGGTGCATGTAACAATAAATGCAACTGGACTTTTCAACTCGCTATATACCGTTGGCAAGAAGCTTTCTTGTGTTTAAAGGCATAAAATGGGGCTTAAAAGAAAGAATGATGAACAACAATACCATGACACTTTAGCATACCTGTCAATAATGATGTTATCACATCCAGTAGCATCC
>JAXLNO010002541.1:70000-84687 GCA_038087875.1 Malacoraja senta | reverse complement strand
TATTTTTTACTCTCGGATGGCCCTTTCCCTTCTTCTTCCTCCCCTTCTTCACCTCCCACTTCCCCTCCCCGTCTTCATCCTCCCCCCTCTCCACCCTCTCCCTCCCCCTCACCATTAGCCACCACCACCGCCACAGTCTCAGGGACGCAGGGGCCTAAGCCTTCCCCGCCCCGGGTCCCCAAGGCAGAACTTTCAGACCCAGATGGCCTATCACTTCCGCCCCGGATCCCCGAGGTAGAGCTAGCCGCCCTATCCAGGTCAGCAGTGCCGCCCCGCGCCACCGAGGCATGATGTACCACCCCGGATGGGCCAGCATTGCAATCCTGGGCCACTACGCTAGAACTTCTAGCAACGCCCCTTCGAGAAAGACATTCGTTACGGAAATGTCCATATGCTCCACACTCATGACACCGTGCCTTCCCCCAACTCCAATACACGGTTCTATAGAGACCCTGACAATCCACCTCAAAGCTCCCCTCCTCGCCTTCGCCCTCACCCACCTTCATGAACACCCTCCTCTTAAAACTCAAGATCCCTCTTTCCTCCGGGTCCCCCCCGAGGTGCCTGAGCCTAAAGCACTTAGACCTCACCTCCCCAATCGTAGACAGGTGTGGCATAAGTGCAGCATCCGAAATAAATGTGGGGCAACTCCGCAGGAGAACCGGTCTCACCCTCGATAACCACGGATCCACCTGTAATTGGATCCCCCCCCACTGATATCCCCCTCTCCAACGCCATTTTCACACCCTCCTCGGTCTTCAAAATCATCTCCACCTTGCCTCATACAAGCTCGGAAGAGGACAACATCCCGCCCGCCAATAAGGTCATTCACGGCCTTGGTAATTGCACCCTAGACATCTGGGGCCCAGTTTGGACCGAGATACCAAACTTGCCCCAATTCAAGTTCACATAAGGCTCATGCTCCACTGTCCTCGCATCCGTCTCTGATGCCGCCACTGCGTAGCTCCGGTTCTTCGGCCTCGCCCCAGCCTTCGCCATCCTGACAGAGGCACAACCAGCCTCCAATCGCCCCACAGCTCAGCTCCACGTTAACTCCTGCAAACAGTCACAGTCAACAAGTGGCAGAACTCTGAAGCCTTCAGCTACAGCCAGAAAATCCCAAAGACGTCCACAGCCGACAGCAGCTTTTGGGAAGCTCTATCCCATTCTTTCCGGACTCAACAGTTCCATCTTCACATTAAACCCGACATCCGCCGGAGCAAAATGCCTTTTTTTCCGTTCCCTCTAATACCATCCACTCTTGGCAGTCCGCCAACGACAACCGCACCCTCGACAATGGAAAAATATCTCCGGAATGTCCGCACTTGTGGAGAATTCCTAGAGCAGAGAAAAGGTTTCACCAGTCCAACAATAAGTTAGACCATGAAGCCCCTCTGCCTCTGTTCCTTCCCCATCGACAACGTCCTTGAAAAGCTGTTTGAATCCTTCTCAACTGCAGAGCTGAAAAAAACACAGCCAGCCCTCTCTCTCTCTCTCTCTCTCTCTCTCTCTCTCTCTCTCTCTCTCTCTCTCTCTCTCTCTCTCTCTCTCTCTCTCTCTCTCTCTCTCTCTCTCTCTCTCTCTCTCTCTCTCTGTCTTTCTCTCTATTTATATATCTATATATCTATCCGTAACCTATCTTCTATCTATCTTCGATACTTAACTAAAACTCATCTTGTCCTCTTCAGGATTGCGCTGTATTTACATTTGCGCAAAGACGGTCCCGATAACGCTAACGACCCCCACCCCCCGCCTTACTTGCAGTTTCCCTGTGCTACAAGCGCACTAAGGTTTCTTCCGATCGGTGGAATATTACAAAAGTTACGAAGGTTTAAATATTGTAAGATCAGCAGATTGGTCTTCTTTCCTGTCGGTCGCCGGGACGACCACGTCCCATCCGGCACCCGCTGTCAATACCGGGGAGAGGAGAATAAAGCAACGGAGGCCGGGCTGAGTCCGTGAGCCGCCCTGAGACCCGCGGCCGTCCCGAATCCGTCCCGAATCCGTCCTGCCGCGTCCTGCCCCGCCCCGAAGCCGCCCCGAAGCCGCCCCGAAGCCGCCCCGAAGCCAGTGAGCCCGAAGACGTCCCGAAGCCGGTGAGCCCCGAAGCCGCCTCAAAGCCGTCCCGAAGCCGTCCCGAAGTCGGTGAGGCCGGAGCCGTCCCGAAGCCGGTGAGCCCCGCACCCGCCGGGGAGCCTAGGAGCCGCCCCGAGTCGGGGAACCCCGGAGGCAGCTCGGAGTGGTCAGCGGTCCGGAGCCTGGCCGACTGCTGCAACCACGAGATCCTGCGGAAGTAACGAGTGACTGTGTGATGGGATTGAGGGAGCCGGGCGCTGGCGGGGGCCGGGCGCTGGCCGGGGCACAGCACCACCGCACACACATCCACGCACTCCCCTCCCCTCGCACCACCCCCCAAACGTAGGCCACGGCAGCGCCGCCCCCCCGGGCCCCCACCTGAAGCCGTCACCCTCCCCGTCCCCAGCTGCAGGACTAGCCCAAGAAAAGTCCATTCGGCCCACAATGCCTGTACGAGCCCTCCGGAAACCAGTCCCTTCGACCCACAACACCTATACCAGTGCTCCAGAAACCCCCCACTCTGGCCCCCGCCTGAAGCCATTCCCCTCCCCCGGCGGAAGGACGCTCCCCCCCACTGTCCACCGACAGCCCCTGCCTGAAGCCCGTCCCCCTCCCCGGGTATATGACGCTGCCCCCCCCCTCAACTGCCAGCCCCCGCCTGAAGCCGTTCCCCACCCACGGCTGTAGGACGCTCCACCCCGCCCCGACAGCTCCCTCCTGAAGCCGTCCCCCATCCCTTGCTGCCGGCGCCCCATCCCGCCCTCCTCCCCCGGCTGCGGGTCACTCGCGCCAACACCACCACCGGCCAGATAGCCTCCGCCTGAAGCTGCTACCCTCCCCGGCTGTAGGAAGCTCACACTGGCCCCCCAAAGTCTCCCATCTGAAGCTGTCCCCCTCCCACAGCTGCAGGACGCTCGCACCCCCCCCCCCAATGGCCCCGCCAACCACCGCCTGAAGCTCTCCTGACCCCCTGCTTCAAGACGCCCCCCCCCGTCAAAAGGTCGCGACAAACCCCGCCTGAAGCGGTCCCCGTCCCCCTGCTGCAAGATCCTCCCCCCCCCAACCGGCCACGACAGCCCCGCCTGAAGCCGCCCCCCCCCTCCAGGCTGCCGGATGCTTCCCTCTCCGCCACCGGCTCCGACACTTTGATGACCTTGAAAAGATCATCCACACATTTATCTCCACCCGCCTAGATTACTGCAAGTCCCTTTCCACTGGCATCAGCCAATCGTCCTGTCCCGCCTGCAACTGGTCCAAAACGCCGCAGCGAGACTCCTGACGGGCAGCAGAAAAAGGGACCACATCACCCCGATCCTGGCCTCTCTCCACTAGCTCTCTGTGCGGTTCCGTATACATTTCAAGATCCTCCTCTATGTCTACAAAGCCCTCAATGGGCTTGCCCCCTCCTACATTAAAATACTTCTCACCCACCACTCCACCTCCAGGTCCCTCAGATCGGCCGACTTGGGGTTGCTGAATATCCCGCGGTCTAGGCATAGCTCAGGGCGATCGCGCCTTTGCGGTTGCAGCTCCTAGACTGTGGAACAGCATCCCCCTTCCCATCAGAACCTACCCCCTCCATCGACTCCTTTAAGTCAAGACTAAAACGTATCTATACTCCCAAGCCTTTCTTGACGTCCTCTGAGCGAGGGCTCTATGTATATATGTATGTAGTTTGTTTGTTTATATTATTCTTATAACAAATGTAAAGTACTTTGGCCAACGAGAGTTGTTTTTTAAATGTGGTATATAAATAAATGTGACTTGACTTGCTGACTTGACTTGACTGAGGGAACGAATGCTTCCCAACAGCTTTCCTTGATTCACTCGACATCTATGGATTATCACCACAAATTGGAATTGAATAAAGGATCTCCCGATCACGTTAATGAGAAACCTGGAACCCTAAAGCTATGCAATGGAATGAGGATGATTGTGGAAGAGCAACACAATAATCTGATCGTTGCAAGAATCAACATGGAAGCCTTGAAAGATGACATTGTTCTCATTCCTAGGATAACGCTCAATTTGACAGAAGGCGAAGACATTCCCGCTGCAGTCAAGTTTTGCTATGACGATCCATAGAGCACAAGGCCAAACCATGGAGAAAGTGTAGATATACCTTGATAAAACCGGTATTTCAGCTTGGACAACTTTATGTGGCTCTTAGCCAAGGATAGGTGAGGAAAAATGTCAACGTTTTCCTGAAGATGGAACATCGAGCAAGAATGTTATCAAACGTGTCCTTGGTTGAACGATGACTTCTGAGGTAAATTCTCAGATTTTCTACGTAAAAGTTTAACCATTTATTAATGTCTCTATATTAAAATTGTGTGTCTTTATCTCCATCAACAGCAAAGCGATATCGAGTCGCAGTGAACAGCAGAAGCCACCAAGTGATACAACAAGAAAGACCTGAACTGAATAAATCTCATCTTTAACATTTAAATGGTTGTTATAATTTTATGAGTTATTCACGTTTAAAGCTTTCACTTGAGCAAGTGGGACCCGTTGGGTCCTGACCTCTCAACGCCTGGTTGCGGCAGGGGGCGGCCTGCTGCGGCACACACACCCTAACCACCCCCCCCCACACACACACACACACACTAACCACCCCCCCACACACACACACACTAACCCCCCCCCACACACACACATACACACACATTAACCACCCCGCTGATATGACATTAATATTTTTCATTTTCATTCGCTCCTTTTACACCTCCCCCCACACCCCCTCACGCCTCGCCCCCAACTCGCCGACGCGGCTAGAGAGAGCAGGGGTAAAGAGAGAGTGGGCAGAGGCAGAGAGTGGGCAGAAGCAGAGAGAAGCCAGAGGCAGAGGGAGGGTAGAGGCAGAGAGAGGGCCGAGTCTGAGAGAGTGCAGAGGCACAGAGAGGGCAGAGACAGAGGGCATAGACAGAGCACGGGGGGGGGGAGAAGAGATGAAGCGGGGAGGGGGGCCGAGAGGGAGCGGATGGGTAGAGAGGGAGCGGGGCGCAGAGAGAGAGCGGGGGCAGAGAGGGAGGGGGGTGGGCAGAGAGAGAGCGGAGGTAGGCCGACCGGCGACCAAAGGATTGCGCATTCGGCGGCTTCAGTCCAGGGACCGAAGTCATCTCCGGCATCGTCCATTGTATAACAGGGGGAGGGTAACGTCATCGCATCGCGTGGAAGAACGGCGCGAGGAGAAGACCCATTGTGACCATCATCAGTGAAAGGCAGTCGTTTAGAAATTGAACATTTTGTCATATTTTTAAACATTTTCAGTAATGTCGCGAAATAAGCGTGGTAGTTTCAGAAAGGTAGATTTAGACTCCACGGGAAAAAATGTCTACAGGAATATGTAAAGATTTTAGCGTTTCCGCGTCTTTTGTCGCGAAAATGTGATAACACACAAACGCACTATCACTCACACACACACACACACACACACACACACACACACACACACACACACACACACACACACACACACACACACACACACACACACACACACACACACACACACACACACACACACACACACACACAAACAAACACACACACACACACACATACACACACACACAAACACTCTCTCACGCACACACACTCACACACACACACATACACACACATACACACGCACACACACATACACACACACACACACACATACACACACACACACGCACTCACACCACACACACACACACACACACACACACACACACACATACACACACACACACACACACACACACACACACACACACACACAAACACACAACACACACACACACACACACACACACACACATACACACACACAAACACTCTCTCACGCACACACACTCACACACACACATACACACACATACACACGCACACACACATACACACACACACACACACACACACATACACACACACACGCACTCACAGACGCACACACACACACACACACACACACACACACACACACACACACACACACACACACACACACACACACACACACACACACACACACACACACACACACACACACACACACACACACACACACACACACACACACAGACACACACAGACACACACACATCCAAGATCATACTTTTAATAGTTACTAAACCAAGTGGACCAGTTGGGTCCCGTCCCTCAACGCGCGGAGAGGCGGGGGCCGCCTGCTGCATCACGCACACACTGACCGCCCCCCACACACACCAACCACCCCACACAAACACACTAACCACCCCCCACGCACACACACACACACACACTAACACCCCTTGATATTGAATTAATATTATTCATTCGTTCATTTACCCCATCCCCCGCCCTATCCACTCACGCATTTCCCCCAACTCGCAGTCGCGGAGAGTGAGGGGGTAGAGAGAGAGAAAGGGCAGAGGCAGAGAGAGGGCAGAGGCAGAGAAAGGGCAGGCACATAGAGGGCAGAGGCACAGGGAGGGCAGAATCACAGAGGGATAGAGAGGCACAGAGAGAGAGGGCAGAGGCACAGAGAGAGAGGGCAGAGATGCAGAGGAAGAGAGAGCAGAGGCTTATAGAGATAGGGCAGATGCACAGAGATAGAGGGCAGGAGGCACCGAGAGAGATAGGGCAGAGTCACAGAGAGGGATAGGGCTGAGGCACAGAGAGAGAGTGTGTGAGAGAGAGAGAGAGAGAGAGAAATTATTTCTTACATTAATCGAACATTTGTGTATATATATCAAATACTTTTCCCATGTTTCCTTCGTAATTTTTATCATTAATTCTCGGTCCCACTCTTCTCTAAGTGCCTCTGTCGATGGTAGTTCTATATTTAAAATACTATTATATAAATATGATATTAATTTCTGTGTCAGCCTTAATATTCATTGCTTCTTCCAGTGGGTCTAAAGTTATGTTTTGATATCTTTGTATGTATTTCTTCATGAAGTCGCAAATCTGAAGATATTTAAAATATTAGTTATTTTTCAGTTTAAATTTTAATTGTAATTGTTGGAATTATAACAGTTTTCCCATTTCATACATATCCCCGATCCTTTTATTCCTAAACTTTCTCATTGATTATATGTTTTGTCAATTAGAGATGGTTTAAAAAAGGATATTCGCTATTGGCATTAACAATGATAAATGTCTTAATTGTAAGGATAGTTTTATTTGTTTCCATATTCTTATTGTATCATGTATAATTGGGTCTTCTTATATATTGTATTGTTCAGTTTTTTCGGGGAGAAGAGGATCGTTCCTATATTACAAGGGAAACAATCCCCTTTCTCCATTTTTATCCATTCTGTCCTGTTGGGTAGAACTGTCCAACCAATAAATTATCTTCTTAATATGCACTGCCCAATAATAATACAAAATGTTCGGAAGTGAAAGTCCCCCGACATCTTTTGGTTTACATAAGTGTTTTTTAAAAAATTCTATGTGATTTATAATCCCAAATAAAATTAGTAATATTAGAGTCTAATTAATAAAAATAATATTTTGGTATATATCCTGGTATAGACAGAAATAGGTATAATAATTGTGGTAGAAAGATCATTTTTAATAGCATTTATTCTACCTATTAATGATAAAGGAAGTGTTTTCCAAAATTTAATCAGTATATTAAGTTTGTTTAATAAAGGTATAAAATTAGCATTGAATAATGCTTTATGTTTTCTAGTAATCTGAATACCCAAATATTTAACTTTTTCTGTTGCTATTTTAAAGGGGAACTTCAGTAAGTGTGTAGATTCTTGAGGTTTTAACGTCATAATTTCACTTTTATTGTAATTTATTCTATCCAGAGAAAAGACCCAAATTCCTCTATTAAGTTTAATAAATTTGGTATGCTCGTTTGTGATTTTGTAATATATAAAACTATATCATCTGCATATAATGAAATTTTATTATTTGAGTCCCTAGTATTATAGCCCTGAATATTCGGATGAATTCTTATACCTTCAGCCAAAGGTTCTATGATAAGGGCAAATAGCAGGGGTGATAACGCACATCCCTGCCTATTACCCCTTGACAATTGAAAATTTTGAGATAACATATTATTAGTCAATATTCTTGGCATCGGTTTATCATATAATTATTTTACCCATGTAATAAATTTCTCTCCCATATTCAATTTTTGCAATACTTTGTATAAGTACTGCCACTCTACCTGATCAAATGCTTTCTCTGCGTCCAGAGAAATAATTGATATATCTTCTTCCTCCACTTTATGTGAGTACATTATATTAAACAGGGGTCTCAAATTATTAAATGAATATCTTTTGGGTATAAACCCCGTTTGATCAGGGTTTATCAATTTACTAATATATTTGCTTAATCTTCTTGCTAATGTCTTTGCTAACATTTTCTGGTCTGTATTTAAAAGTGATATATGAGCCCGGATCCTCTAAATCTTTATCTTTTTTGGAATAAGCGTAATAGTTGATTCTGCTAATGTTTCAGGTAGTTTATTTTCTTTAAAAGCGTGAGTATATAAATTAAATAAATAAGGAGTCGTTAACTCATGAATTTTTTTATAAAATTCATTACTAAAACCATCTGGTCCCGGTGTCTTACCATTTTTCAACGATTTTATTGTTTCACCTATTTCTTCGATTGTAATTTGAGCTCCAAGTTCCTCTTGTTCGAAAAGGTCAAGTTTTGGAAGATTACAGTTGTCTAAATTTTTTTTAATTTTACTATCTTCTATTTTAGTTTTAGATGTACATAAATTTTGATAAAATTGAGCAAATCTTTTATTAATATCTTTAGGTGGTATTAGTAATTCACCTTTCTCTGATTTAATTTTAGTTATAGTATTTTATTTTTCTTGTTTTTTCAATTGATGAGCTAGAAGCTTATGCGGTTTGTCACCAAACTCAAAATGTACCTGTTTTGTAATTTGGAATAATCTTATTACTCTTGCCGATAAAATTCGATTAAGTTTAAATTTCAGTAATATTATCTTATTATGTTTATCTATAGTGGAGTCTTTAGCATTATCTAACTCTAACTGTCTTGTTCTAACAACATTTGTTCTGTCTTATTCATTTTATTTTGAAAAATTTGATTTGAAATTATAATTCCGCTGATAAATGCCTTAAAAGTTTCCCATAATAAAGAAGGCGAAGTACCTGGTATATCACTTGTATCAAAAAAAGTTTCATTTGTTGTTTTAAATATTGATAACCTTGTATGTCATTTAAAATATGTGTATTAAACCTCCAAAAACATATTTTACCCGGCATTCCCTCGAATTTTACTGAAAATGTCAATGGAGAGTGATCAGAAATACTACTAATGCGGTATGTTGGGTTAATTGTATATGGCATTAATTTCATATCCATTAAAAAATAATCAATTCTTGAATAAGTTTTATGTACCGGAGAGTAAAACGAGTATTCCCTTCCAACTGGATTAGCAAATCTCCATACATCTGTTATATTAGTATTTTTTATATATGTATATAAAAGTTCACTAGTCTTAGATTTTAAATTACTCCTCTTTTGTTTTACTGATTTGTCTAGATATGAATCTAAAACACAATTGAAGTCCCCCCCTATTATCACATTCTGGTAATTAAACTCTGATATTACATTTATAATTTTATTTTAAAAATTGGGGTTGTCAAAATTCGGAGCGTAAATATTTATCATAGTTAGCGGGGTTGCTTAAATTTCTCCCGAAACTATAATATACCTTCCCTCTTTATCTGATATAGTATTCTTTAATTTAAAAGGTATACCTTTTCGAATATGAATAGCCGTACCTCTAGATTTAGAAGTAAATGACGAATAGTATGTTTGACCTATCCACTTCGCCTTTAATCTCATTTGTGTTTGTTGTTTCATGTGAGTTTCCTGTAAAAACATTATGTCGCTGTTCATAGATTTTAGTTGAGCAAAAATTTTACCCCTTTTAATTGGTTCATTGGCACCCCTTATATTCCAACTGCAGAATGTAATTCTTCCATTCTTTAGTTGTCTATCGTCTTGCATTATATATCAAAATAGTATTCCTGAATCATATGGTGCAACCAAATACCTCAGAGTTCTGGGCGTTGGATGGTCATGCAAATTTTTTAGATTTAGATTGCATCTCCTTCTTGTGTAGTGCCTTAGAAAAAGAAAAGAAAGATGTGATATAGAATTGATTACAAAAAAGGTAAGCGAATAAAAGTCTTTATAGTGATAAAAAAAAGTGTTCTTAAGGTATCTAAGAAAAGATATCTTAAAGACGAATGGCCACCTAAGGTGGCGAAAAATGTATAGACTTCGGTTGATGTTATACATAGAGCTCCAACTCCTTAGTAAATCCTCATAAAAAGCTACAGACCGTTTCATATCTTATCTTTGCTTATATAAGTTTATCAAACCAGCACCAGTGAAAACCGAAGAAAAAAATCAGGGAGAGGCATAAAAAACAAAAAAACGAAACAAATATAAAACACAACATAAGCTCAGTTTTGTAAGTATATATGCCTTTCCAATTTATCTAACCTTAATATAGTCTAAACTTTACCATATATATCCACCCAGAATTCTTACACATACAAGCAGGTACCAAGGGGTTAAACAAAACATCACTTCTGAATCTTTTCCAGTTATATGCTGCGTCTAACTCCTACCCACACAACAACAATAAAGTAGGTTAGTAATGTTATATACGTTTTAATAACTTAAATCATAATTAAATACACTCCCATTATCTCCTTCCCCGTCTCATGATTTATTCATATTTACTACATACATTCACAAATAATTAGTATTGTTAAATTTGTTAAACTCGTTGGCTATTTATAATTGGAGTATAATAATTAAAGATCTTCTTAAATCAGCAGATTTTATATTCCAATTAGTATTATCTCGCTCCATGTCCATTATACATTCCCTCATTAATTCTGTGTCTTCAACGTCTTTTTTTAATCTTTGAACTTTTCATTCAAGGTGAAATATGGACAGTACTGTCACAAACACATTCCAGACAGATAAGCTTGCTAACTGTCTGGAAAATTCCGCCACCTTAACCAGTCCTAAAAGTTAAACAGTTCAATCTTCTTCCTTGTCGACAGCTTCCCCCGCTGTTTTCTTTATGATATCCTCTGCGTATTTAAAAGCTTTTTCTAGGTATGTAAACGAGCGTACAGTGCCATTATGAGTAATCTTCATTTTAGCTGGATAAACAATTCCATATTTCACATCGCGGATTCCTTTCAGAGTATTTCTTGTCTGTGAAAACAAGTTCCTTCTCCGGACGACCTCCGGGGAGTAATCACGGAAAAATCGAATATTATCCCCACGATATGCCAGATTCTTCCCATGAGTAATTTTTTTCAATATAGATTCCACTGAAGAGATATCGAGGAATTTCACAATTATCTGTCTTGGAGGACCATTTGCCTCTCTTGAAACACGACCGACGTGTTGGATCCAGTTTGATTGCAAATTCTTAGTATGTTTCAATTGGGAAACCGTCTGCTCCTGGAGCTTTGTTGCTCTGCATCGATTTAATTGCTTGTAATATTTCTTCGCTTGATATTTCCCGGTCAATTTGTGCTTGGTCCTCTGTAGTAATTTCTGGGATATGCAGGCTGTCTAAGAAAAAGGGACCACATCATCCCGATCCTGGCCTCTCTCCACTGGTTCCCTATGCGGTTCCGTATAAACTTCAAGATCCTCCTCCATGTCTGCAAAGCCCTCATTGGGCTTGCCCCCACCTACATAAAAAGTCTTCTCACCCACCAGTCCACCTCCAGGCACCTCAGATCGGCCGAATTGGGGTTGCTGAATATCCCACGGTCTAGGCATAAGCTCAGGGGCGACCGCGCCTTTGCGGTTGCAGCCCCTAGACTGTGGAACAGCATCCCTCTTCCCTTCAGAACTGCCCCCTCCATCGACTCTTTTAAGTCAAGACTAAAAACGTATCTATACTCCCAAGCCTTTCCTGATGTGTATACATGTATATATGTATGTAGTTTATTTTGTTTTTGCTGTTCTTATAACAAATGTAAAGCACTTTGGCCAACGAGAGTTGTTTTTTAAATGTGCTATATAAATAAATGTGACTTGACTTGACTAAGAAGGCAGGAATACATGACAGATCACTGGGTGGTTCCGAAGCATAGAGGGAAAAATAAAACTGCTTAAACTGGTCATTGATGGCATCTGGATGAGTAGTCTTTACCCCCTGGCGGTGTTAAAATTTCAGGAATAGCACTGGCGGCTGTGGACTGTCTGATCAGGTGAGCTAAAAGTTTTCCTGCCTTTTCTCCGTGTTCATAAAAAATCTGCTTGGATTTGAAAATTAGTTGCTTTGTTTCTCTGGTGGATAAATTGTCACATTCCGTCTCAAGTAATTATTTCCCCTTGTACAGTTGAGGTGTTGGCGAATTGGCATACAAACGGTCTATTTCCGCTATGCTGTGGGACAGTTCTTTCATATTCTTGCCATAGAGTACAGAGAAGTCTTGCCATAAAGGGAGTACAGAGAAGGTTCACCAGACTGATTCCTGGGATGGCAGGACTTTTCATAGGAAGAAAGACTGGATCGACTCGGCTTGTACTCGCTAGAATTTAGAAGATTGAGGGTGGATCTTATAGAAACTTACAAAATTCTTCAGGGGTTGGACAGGCTAGATGCAGGAAGATTGTTCCCGATGTTGGGGAAGTCCAGGACAAGGGGTCACACAGTTTAAGGATGAAGGGGAAGTCTTTTAGGACCGAGATGAGAAAAATATTTTTCACACAGAGAGTGGTGAATCTCTGGAACTCTCTGCCACAGAAGGTAGTTGAGGCCAGTTCATTGGCTATATTTAAGAGGGAGTTAGATGTGGCCCTTGTGGCTAAAGGGATCAGGGGGTATGGAGAGAAGGCAGGTACAGGATACTGAGTTGGATGATCAGCCATGATCATAGTGAATGGCGGTGCAGGCTCGAAGGGCAGAATGGTCTACTACTGCACCTATTTTCTATGATTCTATATTTGTTTATATTTCTTTCTCTCCCATGCAGTATATGAGATTATCTGGCCTCGAAGGCAGGCGTAAAGAACCTCCCAGGTAGTCGCTAAGTGCATGTCCGGTGTTTTATTAATTTCCACAAAGGTGTCTATTTGTTGAGAAATATATATTTTGAAGTACTCCCTAGATAGCAACGGAGGATCAACCTGCCAAGTGCGTCGAGGTCTCGGGCAGTCCAGGCAGCCTATATCTTGTTGCACAGGGCTGTGGTAAAAAATAACAATACTTTCTCGCTTCTTAATGATGTTGGAAACAGTTGATTTTAGTAAGCCTAAGGTTTGACTGATGTCTGGAAAAGTTTTATTCTTGTTTCTCAGTCTCATAATGGCTTCTTTGACTTTCATTGGAACAACTTTGGTCCTCATGTTGATAAACAGCAATAAAAGTGTCCAAAGGTGATGGAAAGACTGGAGGAAAGACTAGGTGCTGAGAGCACTCTTATACCTACATTAAGTCAAGTCAAGTCAAGTCACATTTATTTATATAGCACATTTAAAAAACAACTCTCGTTGGCCAAAGTGCTTTACATTTGTTTTAAGAATAGTATAAACAAACAAACTACATACATATATACATATAGCCCTCGCTCAGAGGACGTCAAGAAAGGCTTGGAGTATAGATAAGTTTTTAGTCTTGACTTAAAGGGGTCGATGGAGGGGGCAGTTCTGATGGGAAGGGGGATGCTGTTCCACAGTCTAGGAGCTGCAACCGCAAACGCGCGGTCGCCCCTGAGCTGATGCCTAGACCGCGGGATATTCAGCAACCCCAAGTCGACCGATCTGAGGGACCTGGAGGTGGAGTGGTGGATGAGAAGTCTTTTAATGTAGGTGGGGGCAAGCCCATTGAGGGCTTTATAGACATAGAGGAGGATCTTGAAATGTATACGGAACCGCACAGGGAGCCAGTGGATCGGGGTGATGTGGTCCCTTTTTCGGGTGCCCGTCAGGAGTCTCGCTACAGCGTTTTGGACCAGTTGCAGGCGGGACAGGGAAGATTGGCTGATGCCAGTGTAAAGGGAGTTGCAGTAATCTAGGCGGGAGGAGATAAATGTGTGGATGATCTTTTCGAGGTCATCAAAGTGTAGGAATTGTTTTATTTTAGCTATCGTCCGAAGGAGGCAATTAAACACACCCGAGCAATTCCAAACTCCGTGTGTCGCAAAGATTATGGTGCCTTGAAATGGAGGGACTATGCATCAACACAGCTGCAATTTCTACATGTTGAAATCAAAATGTATAAAAATACCCTTTAATAAAACCTGACAATGTGCACTTTAACCACATGTGATTTTTTTCTATTACAAATCTCAAATTGTGGAGTACAGAGGCAGGCCACGGCAGCAGCAGCGGTAGGCCAGGGCAGCGGTAGGCCACGGCAGCGACCGCCGGCAGCCCCCGCCTGAAGCCGTCCCCGTCCCCCGGCTGCAGGACGCTCCCCGCCAGCCCCCCTGCCTGAAGCCGACCCCGTCCCCAGCTGCAATCCATTCATCCGACAACATCCGTACTAGGGCAACAAATGTCCATCAGGCCCACAATGACCTACTAGCCCTCTGGAAACCGGTCCATCCGGCGCACATTACCCGTACTAGCCCTGCAGAAAGCCCCCTCAGGCTA
>JAXLNO010002541.1:32500-65000 GCA_038087875.1 Malacoraja senta | reverse complement strand
AGAAACATGCCCCACACATCTCAACTGAACTTTTCCCTCTTCCATCCAGCCTTTGCATTTTCACCAACATGCTAACATTTCAACGCCCTCTCCAAATCCTTTGCATCCTGCAGCGGGGGGCAGTTCAGTACTCAATGGGTCAGGCAGCATTTGTGATGCGGATAGACAGGCGCTGTTTCTCGATGGGCTATTCCCCCAGATCTTCGCGGTTCCGCTACAAAACGCCGTCTGTCCATTCCCTGCACAGTTTCTGCTCGACTCGCACATTTGCTCCATCAATTTGTGTTTTCCATGCATTGTTTACGTCGGCTTCAGATCATCTGCGGCAAATCTAACGGCGTCAGATATGATGAGAAATGCAGCCGTCCACTAGTGACAGAAAAGGTATGTCATAGCGCGAAGTGTGCCAGTGCCTGTCCCACTGTACGAGGTAATTCAAGAGCTCCCCCGAGTGGATAAAAAAATCAAACTCGTGGTAAGCACGTTGAATGTACGTAGCGGGTACGTCGGAGCTCGGGGACGTCTCTTAGCGGCTCGTACCGATAACGGCGGGTACTCGGGAAACGCGGTAATCTCGTGAAGACTCGTGAAGATTTTTCAACACGTTGAAACGAGAAGAAAACATATAGCACATTTAAAATCAAGTCTCGTTGACCAAAGTGCTGTAGAGCAGAGCAGATACTAATGTCCTACATACAATGGTACACAGAGCTAACAATACATACACAAACTGTTTACAGCGCTCCCTCACAGGGCCTCAAAACCGCTATTGGGTAGAAATAGGTGTTGAGCCTCGATATAAAGAAGTCGATGGCGGGGGTAGTTCTGATGAGGAGAGGGACGCTGTTCCACAGTCTAGGTGCTGCAACCGCAAAAGCGCGGTCGCCCCTGAGCTTTAACCTAGACCGCGAGATAGTCAGTAGCCCCAAGTCGGCCGACCTGAGGGACCTGGAGGTAGAATAGTGGGTTAGAAGATTTTTGATACAGGAGGGGGCAAGCCCGTTAGGGTGATTGGACGGGTGCATTTATAGGAAAGGTTAAAATGAATGTCGGGGAATCGCTTGCAAATCGGACTCGCGTTGACGGCGCATCTCGGTTAGCAGAGACGAATTGAGGCAAAGTGACAGATTCAGTGATGTATGATTCTATAACTTCTACGAGTGATGGTTCAAATGGCCATTGCAAGCTGTTCCGTGTGAGTATGTGCGTAGTGGAGATTCTGAGCAGTTGAATGGGAATATTGGGAGGACAAACACTGATGGGAGCAAATGTATGTTGAACTATCGGCGTGGATCAGAGGGTCACGGACGGACAAGTGCACGAATTGCACTCACTGGGAATTTAACCGCGTTGATCAGCTCAGCCCTGAATTTACTCTGGGTCACCACGTAAATACACGTGTTGGTGCAGGTACTGAGCAGCTGTAAGAAGCTCGACGTGACCGTTGTGATGTAGTAATAACCGGTGGGGGAGCCGTCATATCCCACCTTCGCAATACCCGTAAAGATGTAAAATATGGCCTGTGTTGCCCACAGCAGGACGAAAGTGCCCGTGATACTGAAGAGTAAAACGATGGATTTCCTGCGGTTCTCCATCTCCGGGTCCTTGTCATTCTCTCCGTTGCTTTTTCCCCGGAGCCCCCTGCGGACTCTGCTGGCCGCCACAATCCGCCTGACCGTCAGCACATTGAGCAGAAGGATCAGAAAGAACGGGATACAAGGGGTTAGAACGCGGTGTGTGACCTCATATGCGATCCATGCAGATGACGTATAGAAGGTGGGTTTGTTGTAGCAACGCCAGGGAACATTATCAAACACGTAGCCAGGTTCTATCGTAAAACACCGGGGGACGTTCTCTAAACAGCCCAGCACACACACTGCCCCGATAATCACAGCCGCCGTTCTCTCAGTGCAATATCTTGTTTTCAGCTTCTCACAACAAATAGCCACAAACCGATCGAAGGTGAAGGCGACCGTTAGCCAGACAGAGACCGCGGTGGATGTAAAGATGAGGAAATATATAGTCACGCACACGGGAGTAATGTTCAGCAAAGAATACGGGAAGTAAATTAGAATAGTCTTACTGAGAAACGGATCGGTGATGCCGACCAGGAGATCAGACGCTGCCATGGCCACCAGGTAGACAGTGATGCATTTGGAGAGACCGCATTTACCTCGACAGAGAATCACAATCGCCAACAAGTTCACTGAAAGAGAGAGAAGAGATATTACTGACATAAGCCCCGCACAAAAGTATCTGAGGGACATTGTCTGATTGGAATGTTTTCAAACTTCAAATTTGGTTGACCAAATGACCTTTAGCCCGGACCACGTTCAGAGACTACAGCCTTTGGACCACGGTGTCCACGCACCTCATCAAACACCAATGTATATTACGTTCACAGCTTTTAATACTGCCCATATTCTTATGAACTGTCTCCAGATTGTAGCATCCATCTACACTGTCCCATGGACAGTAGTTACAGAAACCATTAATAGGCAGGTCAATTGCATGTGGGAGGAAACATGCGCACATCCAAGATTAGCGTGGAGTCGGATGGCGAACGATGAAACATTGCTCATAAAGCACAGGAGGGTGGAGATTGAACCTTCATCTCCGGAACTGTGTGACACCGGCAGTCAGGCACGGAAATCGCTATCAAAACATGAGGGGGATGGTAACATCGGAAGCTGACCTGGTTGGTGACCGACTCCGAACTTCAGCAACAGCAGCTTCGTCCGCCCCGAATGGTGGGGCTAGAATCGGCCCGATCGCAGAGACTTTCATCGTCCGGCGGGGGCTTCAACATCGTGTGCCTCGATCGCCTGGATGCAGCAGGTTGATTTTCAGCCGCGCTGGGCGATGAAAGGCCCCGCTAACTGGCCGATTCAGCCCATAGAAAGCGTCTGATAAATTCCGGATTACAAAACATAGGTGGGATTGTCCCCCACCTCTCAAAGCACCGGGGGTGGGGGGGGTTCTCCCGTCCCTCCCCAGAATTTCCGCCCATGCAGGCAGTACTGACTGTGGCGCGATGACGAGGATGTACAGATACATCTGTGGATATCAATTCGAATTTACAGATCGTCCGAAGGAGAAGATATCAAAGTACATAACATTAACTGATATAAAATTACGTGACAGCACCTGTTTACATCTGAGTTAACATCTGAGTTTACATCATAGTAAAGTCGTGACACCTTCATAGAGTCAGATCCCAGCTCGTGACATTCACTTGCTTTATCTCATGAGCTGTAGCATTACAGGTCTAACGCGGGATTACGCTTCACGCAGCGACGAGTGCAGAAAATATATCGATTATATATTCAGTTAAGCAGGTTTGTCCGATTGGGAACACATGTCATTTCACTAACTCGTTTCAGACTCTCCACGGAAGGAACCCAAGTTGCCATTCTCACAGCTCCTGACCAACATACCAGGGTGTGATTATCTGATACCTGCTCGCTGGTCAGGGCTCTGGCCGGCGCAATCAGTACAGACAGTGATCCAGGCCAGGATAAACAACGGGCATGACGTGCACATTGCGGCAGTTACAGTAGGAACATGGATGTCTAACCAAATTAAACAAGTGAATTATTGAAACACAAACAATGTTTGTTTAACGTCGGCACCGCCGGAGTTTACGGAATGTCTCACAGCTAATGCGCGTACATAAAAATCAGAGACAAACCAAATTACCGAAAACAGCGACAGCCGCTATTGTAGGGTAATATATATATTGAATTCGCTGGATCAATTGATGTCCCATAGCTGGAAGACACAATTAACTCCTGTGGCTCCGTCAGTCCGTCATCGCTGTAGCTCTGTGGCGATGCCTTCTGGTGGGCACCGACATATATAGAGCGATAGGTCTCCAGCGACATGACCTCATACCTGCTGATTGACATTAGTGACACTCACGGAACAAACACCTTGCGCCACAGCCATTGACTCCAACATGGGAGATGACAAGCGAATAACTTGGGGATCGAGTAAAAAAACAACACGAAGCGAGTCGTTGAAAACAGAGTCTGAAGAATGGTCACTATCCGAAACGTCCCCTGTACACGTTCTCCAGAAATGTTGCCTGACCCTCTGTTACACCAGCACTTTGTGTATTTTTCACTGAAAACAAGAATTTATGCTTTCCAATGAAAGAATGGTCCATGACACTGTGTTATTTCATTTAATGTTCGTGTGATTTCGATGGACATCTCCAGTGAACCCATCTACCACACCAGTTTTGTTTTCCCCCCCCAAAATAAATCATAATTCATACCATGACATCACTGATATTGCAAGACAGATACTGAAATATTCACAGAAGCATAGAAACATGGACATTAGGTGCAGGAAGAGGCCGTTCGGCCCTTCGAGCCAGCACCTCCATTCATTTTGATCATGGCTGATCGTCCCCAATCAGTAACCCGGGCCTGCCTTCTCCCCATATCCCTTGATTCCACTAGCTCCTGGAGCTCTATCTAACTCTCTCTTAAATTCATCCAGTGATTTGGCCTCCACTGCCCTCTGTGGCAGGGAATTCCACAAATACACAACTCCCTGGGTGAGAAAGTTTGTTCTCATCTCAGTTTTAAATGGCCTCACCTTATTCTGGGACTGTGGCCCCTGGTTCTGGACTCGCCCAACATTGGGAACATTTTTCCTGCATCTAGCTTGTCCAGTCCTTTTATAATTTTATATGTTTCTATAAGAAATTTCTGTCTCCTTTGCTCAGTCGGACTGTGCACAGTCTGACCGTGTGCTATGTTTCGCTCAATGATGGCTTCCCTCCGTATTCTCTACCCCCCCCCCCCCCTCCCCCCTCCGAGCACACTGTGAGACATGGCATGTGTAATTTCAGTGTGATTTGGTTTAAGTTAGATACAGCGTGGGAAAGAGGATCTTCGGCCACTCAGAGGAAACTCACGCGGTCACAAGGCGAATGTGCACACTTACACACAGACAGCAGACGAGGGCAGTATAGAACCCTGGTCTCTGGCGTTTTGTAGCAGTAGTGCAACCATTGTACCGCGCTTGGTGTGATACAGCGTGGAAACAGGCCCTTCGGCCCTACGTCCAAACCGACCAACGTGTCCCAGTTGCAGTAGTCCCTGGCGTCTGGTCCATATCCCTCCAATCCCGTCCTATCGGTGTAACCTTGTAGCTGTTTCTTAAACGTTGTGATAGTCCCAACCTTAACTATCTCCTCTGGAAGCTAGTTCCATACACCCACCACCCTCTGTGTGGAAACGTTACTCCTAGATTCCTATTAACTCTTTTTGTCCTTCACCTTGCATCAACGTCGTCTGGTCAGGCAAACGCCTCCGTTGCCATGCTGTGAAAACGGAGAGGATGAGAAGGAGTTTCTTCCCAGAGGCCATTAGGACTGTAAACTCCTATCTCACCAGGGACTAACTTTACTGAACCATTTTACTGTTGTGTGGTGTCTTTTTAAAAATTGCTGTTTTTTCTTTTTTTCCTCCCACAAATATGTAATATGTGAATATGTGATTCTGTCCATTCTGTTTTGTAGTTTGTTGCACAATCCGCGAGCATTGCCACTTTCCATGTCACTGCACATCTCGTATGTGTATGTGACGAATAAACTTGACTTGACTTGACTTGACTTTGTCCTCGATTCACCTACTCTGACCAATCTATAGGGAGGTTGCACGGCAGTCGGGGTCACGACCCGTGACCTGTACTGTTGCCACGCAAAGCCAACTGGAGTACATGCGGTGAACGTCGGGTAAGCGCTTACCACGGCTTCCAGTGCAACGGGCCCGTTTTCTGTCCCAGCATTCGGACTCCACGCTGACTGGTTCCACACTCACGTACCCCGGGCCGTCTATCCCCGCGGCTGGGGGTCTGGGGGTGTTCGGGGGAAGGGGGTCGTTGTCCGGTGCCGGTGCAGTGCGGTCAGTGACTGTGGGTGGGCGGAGGGACCAGACTGTCCCCAACTCTGCTGCAGCTGACGGGGACGATGCCAGGTGGTCGGGGGTGGTCCGTGGGGGGGAGGAGGGTCAGTGACTCTGGGTGGGCGGAGGGAACAGACTGTCCCCAACTACGCTGCAGCTGACGGGGTCGTTGCCGGGTTTTCGTCCCCGTGTGTCGACTGCCCAGAGCCGCGGCCCTGCTCCACCCGGCCCCGTGTGTGTGGGCGCTGCCGACCCACAGCCCGTAACAGTGCGGCCGCACAGGGGGAGACGGGGCGGAGGGCGGCCGTGGATCGATCTATCTATCTGTCTATCCGTCTATCCGTCTCTCCGTCTATCCGTCTGTCTATCTGTCTGTCCCTCTGTCCTTCTGTCCGTCTGTCCCTCCCTCCCTCTCTCTCTCTCTCTCTCTCTCCCCCCCTCTCTCTCTCTCTCTCTCTCTCTCTCTCTCTCTCTCTCTCTCTCTCTCTCTCTCTCTCTCTCTCTCTCTCTCTGTCTCTCTCTCTCTCTATTTATATATCTATATATCTATCCGTAACCTATCTTCTATCTATCTTCGATACTTAATTAAAACTCATCTTGTCCTCTTCAGGATTGCGCTGTATTTACATTTGCGCAAAGACGGTCCCGATAACGCTACGACCCCCCCCCCCCGCCCCCCGCCTTACTTGCCGTTCCCCTGTGCTACAAGCGCACTAAGGTTTCTTCCGGATCGGTGGAATATTACAAAAGTTACGAAGGTTTAAAAATTGTAAGATCAGCAGATTGGTCTTCTCTCCTGTCGGTCGCCGGGACGACCACGTCCCATCCGGCACCCGCTGTCAATCACCGGGGAGAGGAGAATATAGCAACGGAGGCCGGGCTGAGTCCGTGAGCCGCCCTGAGACCCGCGGCCGTCCAGAATCCGCCTCGAATCCGTCACGCCGCCGTCCTGCCCCGCCCCGAAGACGCCCCGAAGCCGCCCCGAAGCCAGTGAGCCCCGAAGACGTCCCGAAGCCGGTGAGCCCCGAAGCCGCCTCAAACCCGTCCCGAAGCCGTCCCGAAGTCGGTGAGGCCGGAGCCGTCCCGAAGCCGGTGAGCCCCGGCACCCGCCGGGGAGCCTAGGTGCCGCCCCGAGTCGGGGAACCCCGGAGGCAGCCCGGAGTGGGGAGCGGTCCGGAGCCTGGCCGACTGCTGCAACCACGAGATCCTGCGGAAGTAAGGAGTGAGTGTGTGATGGGATTGAGGGAGCCGGGCGCTGGCGGGGGCCGGGCGCTTGCCGGGGCACACCACCACCGCACACACATCCACGCACTCCCCTCCCCTAGCACCCCCCCCCCCAAACGTAGGCCACGGCAGCGCCGCCCGCCCGGTCCCCACCTGAAGCCGTCCCCCTCCCCGTCCCCAGCTGCAGGACTAGCCCAAGAAAAGTCCATTCGACCCACAATGCCTGTACGAGCCCTCCGGAAACCAGTCCCTTCGACCCACAACACCTATACCAGCCCTCCAGAAACCCCCCACTCTGGCCCCCGCCTGAAGCCATTCCCCTCCCCCGGCGGAAGGACGCTCCCCCCACTGTCCACCGACAGCCCCTGCCTGAAGCCGTCCCCCTCCCCGGGTATATGACGCTGCCCCCCCTCAACTGCCAGCCCCCGCCTGAAGCCGTTCCCCACCCACGGCTGTAGGACGCTCCACCCCGCCCCGACAGCCCCTCCTGAAGCCGTCCCCATCCCTTGCTGCCGGCGCCCCATCCCGCCCCCTCCCCCGGCTGCGGGTCACTCGCCCCAACACCACCACCGGCCCCCGATAGCCCCCGCCTGAAGCTGCTCCCCTCACCCGCTGTAGGAAGCTCACACTGGCCCCCAAAGGCTCACACCTAAAGCTGTCCCCCTCCCACAGCTGCAGGACGCTCGCAACCCCCCCAATGGCCCCGCCAACCCCCGCCTGAAGCTGTCCCTGACCCCCTGCTTCAAGACCCCCCCCGTCAAACGGTCGAGACAAACCCCGCCTGAAGCCGTCCCCGTCCCCCTGCTGCAAGATCCTCCCCCCCCCCAACCGGCCACGACAGCCCCGCCTGAAGCCGCCCCCCCCCTCCCGGCTGCCGAATGCTTCCCTCTCCGCCACCGGCTCCGACACTTTGATGACCTCGAAAAGATCATCCACACATTTAACTCCTCCCGCCTAGATTACTGCAAGTCCCTTTCCACTGGCATCAGCCACTCGTCCCTGTCCCGCCTGCAACTGGTCCAAAACGCCGCAGCGAGACTCCTGACGGGCAGCCGAAAAAGGGACCACATCACCCCGATCCTGGCCCTCTCCACTGGCTCTCTGTGCGGTTCCGTATACATTTCAAGATCCTCCTCTATGTCTACAAAGCCCTCAATGGGCTTGCCCCCACCTACATTAAAAGTCTTCTCACCCACCACTCCACCTCCAGGTCCCTCAGATCGGCCGACTTGGCGTTGCTGAATATCCCGCGGTCTAGGCATAAACTCAGGGGCGACCGCGCCTTTGCGGTTGCAGCCCCTAGACTGTGGAACAGTATCCCCCTTCCCATCAGAACTACCCCCTCCATCGACTCCTTTGTCAAGACTAAAAACGTATCTATACTCCCAAGCCTTTCTTGACGTCCTCTGAGTGAGGGCTATATGTATATATGTATGTAGTTTGTTTGTTTATATTATTCTTATAACAAATGTAAAGCACTTTGGCCAACGAGAGTTGTTTTTTTAAATGTGGTATATAAATAAATGTGACTTGACTTGATTGAGGGAACGAATGCTTCCCAACAGCTTTCCTTGATTCACTCGACATCTATGGATTATCACCACAAATTGTAATTGAATAAAGGATCTCCGATCGCGTTAATGAGAAACCTGGAACCCCTAAAGCTATGCAATGGAATGAGGATGATTGTGGAAGAGCTACACAATAATCTGATCGTTGCAAGAATCAACATGGGAGCCTTCAAAGATGACATTGTTCTCATTCCTAGGATAACGCTCAATTTGACAGAAGGCGAAGACATTCCCGCTGCAGTCATGTTTTGCTATGACGATTCATAGAGCACAAGGCCAAACCATGGAGAAAGTGTAGATATACCTTGATAAACCGGTATTTCAGCATGGACAACTATATGTGGCTCTTAGCCAAGGATAGGTGAGGAAAAATGTCAACGTTTTCCTGAATGATGGAACATCGAGCAAGAATGTTATCAAACGTGTCCTTGGTTGAACGATGACTTCTGAGGTAAATTCTCAGATTTTCTGCGTAAAAGTTTAACCACTTATTAATGTCTCTATATTAAAATTGTGTGTCTTTATCTCCATCAACAGCAAAGTGATATCGAGTCGCCGTGAGCAGCAGAAGCCATCAAGTGATACAACAAGAAAGACCTGAACTGAATAAATCTCATCTTTAACATTTAAATGGTTGTTATAATTTTATGAGTTATTCACGTTTAAAGCTTTCACTTGAGCAAGTGGGACCCGTTGGGTCCTGACCTCTCAACGCCTGGTTGCGGCAGGGGGCGGCCTGCTGCGGCACACACACACTAACCACCCCCCTCCCCCACACACACACAGTAACCCCCCCCCACACACACACACATACACACACATTAACCACACCGCTTGATATTACATTAATATTTTTCATTCGCTCCTTTTACACCCCCCACACCCACTCACGCCTCGCCCCCAACTCGCCGACGCGGCTAGAGAGAGCACGGGGTAAAGAGAGAGTGGGCAGAGGCAGAGAGTGGGCAGAAGCAGAGAGAAGCCAGAGGCAGAGAGAGGGTAGAGGCAGAGAGAGCGCCGAGTCTGAGAGAGTGCAGAGGCACAGAGAGGGCAGAGACAGAGGGCATAGACAGAGCACGGGGGGGGGGCAGAGATGGAGCGGGGGGAGCAGAGAGGGAGCGGAGGGTAGAGAGGGAGCGGGGCGCAGAGAGAGAGCGGGGGCAGAGAGGGTGGCCAGAGACAGAGAGCGGAGGTAGGCCGGCCGGCGACCAAACGATTGCGCGTTCGGCGGCTTCAGTCCAGGGACCGAAGTCATCTCCGGCATCGTCCATTGAATAACGGGATGGGGGTATCGTGACTCGCATCGCGTGGAAGAACGGCGGGAGTAGAAGACCATTGTGGCATCATCAGCGAAAGGCAGTCGTTTTGAAATTGAAAGTTTTGTCATATTTTTTAAACATTTTCAGTAATAAGTCGCGAAATAAAGCGTGGTAGTTTCAGAAAGGTAGATTTTAGACTCCACGGGAAAAATGTCTACAGGAATATGTAAAGATTTTAGCGTTTCCGCGTCGTTTTGTCGCGAAAATGTGATAACACACAAACGCACTATCACACACACACACACACACACACACACACTCACACACGCACACACACACACACACACACAGACACACACACACACACACACACACACACACACACACACACATATATATACACACACACATACACACACACACAAACACTCTCTCACGCACACACACTCACACACACACACACATTAATATTAATTCCAATGAACTTCAAGATCTCAACCATACCTTATTACGCAGGCGCAGCTATCTATCTATCTATCTATCTATCTACCTATCTATCTATCTATCTATCTATCTATCTATCTATCTATCTATCTATCTATCTATCTATCTAACTATCTATCTATCTATCTATCTATCTATCTATCTATCTATCTATCTATCTATCTATCTATCTATCTGTCTGTCTGTCTGTCTGTCTGTCTGTCTGTCTGTCTGTCTGTCTGTCTGTCTGTCTGTCTGTCTGTCTGTCTATCTATCTATCTATCTATCTATCTATCTATCTATCTACCTATCTATCTATCTATCTATCTATCTATCTATCTATCGCTCTATCTCTCTATCTCTCTCTCTCTCTCTTCCTCTCCATCTCTCTCTATCTCTGTATCTCTCTCTATCTCTCTCTATCTCTCTCTCTATCATTCTCTCTATCTCTCTCTCTATCTCTCTCTCTCTCTCTCTCTCTCTCTCTCTCTCTCTCTCTCTCTATCTATCTATCTATCCCTATCTCTCTCTCTCTATCTATCTATCTCTCTATCATTTTTATTATGGATTAAAATGTTATATTTTGCGCGAACTGCAGCTGTGTGGACCAACAATATAATCTCCGACTACGTCCAGCTCCATCGGGGCTACAGACAGGGCTACAGCTTTTCTCCCTACTTATTTGATTTGGCAATAGAACCACTTGCTATAGCTCTTAGGACAGAAGATGGTTTCAGAGGTATCTTTCGAAGTGGTAAATTCCACAAAGAATCGCTGTATGCGGACGACCTCCTGGTATGTATATCCAACGGAACTGACTCCATACCAAAGCTACTGCATATATTAGAGAATTTTGGCCGCCTGTCAGGTTATAAGATAAATTACTCAAAGAGCTTGCTTTTCTCAATCAATCGCACTGACGGCGACTGCTCCAGCTTCCATTTAAACTTGAGAAAAATATGTTTACTTACCTGGGAATTAAAGTCACCCATACCATGCGAGGTTCACACAGCCATACGTTTAAATCATTACTAGAATGAACAACACAGGACTTCAACAAATGGTCAACACTACCACTCTCAGTTCCTTTGAAGGCAGGTGGTCTAGGCTTGCCTACCTTTATCCATTACTATGTTCCCAATGTTGGGCGAGTCCAGATCCAGGGGCCACACATAGTCTTAGAATAAAGGGGAGGTCATTTAAGATTGAGGTGAGAAAAACTTTTCCACCCAGGGAGTTGTGAATTTGTGGAATTCCCTGCCACAGAGGGCAGTGGAGGCCAAATCACTGGATGGATTTACGAGAGAGTTAGATAGAGCTCTGGGGGGCTAGTGTAGTCAAGGGATATGGGGAGAAGGCAGGCACGGGTTATTGATAGGAGAAGATCAGCCATAATTATAATTAATGGTGGTGCTGGCTCGAAGGATCGAATGGCCTCCTTCTGCACCTATTTTCAATGTTTCTATGTTTCTATGCTACTACTGGACTGCAAATATTGTGAAACTTTTACATTGGACATATTCATATGAGAGTAAACGGCACAGGCTGGGCAGAGATGGAACTCCTATCTGATCCACTACCGATAATCACCTGCTCACTATCTTATAATCGTAAAATACAAATGACAAACCCGGTGGTTAAAACCTCGCTTAAAATTTGGCTACAGTTCAAGTTCAAGTTCAAGTTCAAGTGAGTTTATTGTCACGTGTCCCTGATAGGACAATGAATTTTTTGCTTTGCTTCAGCACAACAGAACATAGAAGGCATTGACTACAAAACAGATCAAACAGTTCAGGAAACATTTTGGACTAAAAGGTACCAGCAGGCTATTCCCGGTGGCAAATAATCATTTTTTTACATCCTCCATGTTAGATACTGCGTTTTCATATTGGCATAGGAATGGACTGGTATATTTTTGTGACTTGGTTACTGACGGAATGTTCACTTACTTTGAAACGCTTACTGAAGACCACAATATAAACAGATCTCATTTCCTCAGGTATCTTCAAGTGCGGAGCTTTGCTAAAACAGTGTTTCCCACATTTCCTCATCGGTCCATAGAAACATAGACATAGAAACATAGAAAATAGGTGCAGGAGGAGGCCATTCGGCCCTTCGAGCCAGCACCGCCATTCATTGTGATCATGGCTGATCAATAACCCATGCCTGCCTTCTCCCCATATCCCTTGACTCCACCAGCCCCTAGAGCTCTATCTAACTATCTCTTAAATCCATCCAGTGATTTAGCCTCCACTGCCCTCTGTGGCAGGGAATTCCATAAATTCACCACTCTTTGGGTGAACAAGTTTTTTCTCACCTCAGTCTTAAATGACCTCTCCTTTATTCTAAGATTATGGCCCCTGGTTCTGCACTCGCCCAACATTGGGAACATTTTTGCTGCATCTAGCTTGTCCAGTCCTTTTATAATTTTATATGTTTCTATAAGATATCCCCTCATCCTTCTAAACTCCAGTGAATACAAGCCTAGTCTTTTCAATCTTTCCTCGTATGACAGTCCCGCCATCCCAGGGATCAATCTTGTGAACCTACGCTGCACTGCCTTAATCACAAGGATGTCCTTCCTCAAATTAGGAGACCAAAACTGTACACAATACTCCAGATGTGGTCTCACCAGAGCCCTATCCAACTGCAGAAGAACCTCTTTACTCCTATACTGAAATCCTCTTGTTATGAAGGCCAATATTCCATTAGCTTTCTTCACTGCCTGCTGTACCTGCACGCCAACTTTCAGTGACTGGTGTACAAGGACGCCCAGGTCTCGCTGCACCCCCCCTTACCTAACCTAACCCCATTCAGATAATAATCTGCCCCCTTGTTTTTGCCGCCAAAATGGATAACCTCACATTTATCTATATTCTACTGCATCTGCCACGCATCTGCCCACTGAGAGCCAATTGGCCACTATTCTGGAGTTGGACCCCTTTGACAAGAAACGTTTTTCAGCAATTTACACATTAATACAGGAATTATAACAGATAACCTGGGACAAAGCTAAAACGGCTTGGCAGAGGGACCTGTGTGTGGAGCTTTCTGACGAGGTGTGGCGAGAGAGCTTAATTCGTATGCACACATCTTCGCTGTGTATACGCCATGGGTTGATCCAATTTCAAATGCTTCTCCGTCTTCATTATTCAAGAGACTTAAGGGCCTGTCCCACTTTCCCGAGTTACTCACGAATTCTCCCGAGATTTCCCCTTGATTCAAACTCGGAGAATGTGCGTAGCGAGTCCGGAGGAGTCCGTATCGAGTCCCTAGGAGGTCGTAGGAGTGCGTAGATATTTCGTAGTCGCTCTTAATGCCAGCCGTATGTACGCGGGCATCAGGTGAGTCGAGACGTTTTTTCAGCATGTAGTAAAATGTCCACGAGTAAAAAAAATAACCCCGAGAAGCTACGGCTGGCATCCCCGAGTATGAATAAAGGGGAAAACTCGGGAGAATTCGTGAGTAACTCGGGAAAGTGGGACAGGCCCTAAACTTGCCCGAATCTTTTCTACCACAGATCCTGGCTGCCCTAGATGTGGCCATAGCCCAGCCTCTGTAGGACACATGTTTTGGGCATGTCCCTCTCTCAACAGCTACTGGGGAAAGATATTTGAGGTATTCTCCCATATCTGCAGACAGACTATAAATCCTGACTTGCACGTAGCTATCTTTGGAATACCACCCCCAAACTGTAAGCTTACAAATTTACAAGCATCATTGCTTGCTCGCTGGCTTATTCTTTTCAACTGGAAGTCAAAGAAAGCTCCATCTTTTTTTTGCAGTCGTTAAAGGAGATGCTCGCCTTTTTACCCTTGGAAAAGATCAAGTATAAACGGTGCAAGGCCCGCAGAAACTTCCCTCTGACCAGGAACCCTTTTATAGATTTTATTAAAGATGTTTCCTTTAACTGAAAATATAGTCTACACAGTCATAATCATTTATTTATATTTGTATGTTGCTGTTGTTAACATTTGAACAGAAAGACAAAAAAAATTTCAATTATTCAAGTCAAGTCACATTTATTTATATGGCATATTTAAAAAACAACTCTCGTTGGACAAAGTGCTTTACATTTGTTATAAGAATAATATAAACAAACAAACTACATACATATATACATATAGCCCTCGCTCAGAGGATGTCAAGAAAGGCTTGGGAGTATAGATAAGTTTTTAGTCTTGACTTAAAGGAGTCGATGGAGGGGGCAGTTCTGATGGGAAGGGGATGCTGTTCCACAGTCTAGGAGCTGCAACCGCAAAGGCCCGGTCGCCCCTGAGCTTATGCCTAGACCGCGGGATATTCAGCAAATCCAAGTTGGCCGATCTGAGGGACATGGAGGTGGAGTGGTGGGTGAGAAGACTTTTAATGTAGGTGGGGGCAAGCCCATTCAGGGCTTTGTAGACATAGGGGAGGATCTTGAAATGTATACGGAACCGCACAGGGAGCCAGTGAAGGGAGGCCAGGATCGGGGTGATGTGGTCACTTTTTCGGGTGTCCGTCAGGAGTCTCGCTGCGGCGTTTTGGACCAGTTGCAGGCGGGACAGGGAAGATTGGCTGATGCCAGTGGAAAGGGAGTTGCAGTAATATAGGCGGGAGGCGATGAATGTGTGGATGATCTTTTCGAGGTCATCAAACTTGAGGAATTGCTTTATTTTAGCTATCGTCCGAAGCTGAAAGATGCTAGCTTTTACCAGGGCATTGACTTGTTTGTCAATGCCGTGTATTATTATCAGTTTTTTTCTCTCTCTCTTTCTTGAGCCTTGGGATGTGGAGGGGTGTATATAAGTTTTGTACTGTTCTGTACTGTTTGTTGGTGTTCTGTATAAATTTGTGTTTATAACTTGAAAACCAAAAATAAAGTTATTAAATAAAAAGAAGAGAGAAAGCACTGGTGAGCTTAGTAATCGCAAAGACTGGCAGGCCAAGAAAGACCTGCACAGCTGTTAAATAGAAATAGAAAATAGATGCAGGAGGAGGACATTTGGCCCTTCGAGACTCCGCCACCATTCATCCACAATCAGTAACCCGTGCCTGCCTTCTCCCCATATCCCTTGATTCCGCTCGCCCCTAAAGCTCTAGGTTTGCGGACGATACGCAAATAGGTGGAGGGGCAGGTAGTGTAGAGAAAGCAGAGACTCTGCAGAATGACTTGTGAGAGTGGGCAGAGAAGTGACAGATGGAACATAGTATAGCAAAGTGTGGATTAATGCTTTTGATAGTAGTAATAAAGGCATAGACTATTTTCCAAATGGGGTGATAATCCAGAAATCGGAGGGGCAAAGGGACTTGGGAGTGCTGCTGCAGGGACGTTAATCTGCAAGTCGAATCGAGAGTAAAGAAAGCAAACTCGATTATTGCAACAGGAATGTAATGTTAGAAACATAGAAACATAGAAAATAGGTGCAGGAGTAGGCCATTCGGCCCTTAGAGCCTGCACCGCCATTCAATATGATAATGGCTGATCATCCAACTCAGTATCCTGTACCTGCCTTCTCTCCATAACCTTTGATCCCTTTAGCAACAAGGGCCACATCTAACCCCCTCTAAAATATAGCCAATGAACTGGCCTCAACTACCTTCTGTGGCAGAGAGTTCCAGAGATTCACCACTCTCTGCCTGAAAAATGTTTTTCTCATCTCGGTCCTAAAAGATTTCCCCTTTATCCTTAAACTGTAACCCCTTGTTCTGGACTTCCCCACATCGGGAATAATCTTCCTGCATCTAGCCTGTCCAACCCCTTAAGAATTTTGTAAGTTTCTATGAGATCCCCCCTCAATCTTCTAAATTCTAGCGAGTACATGCCGAGTCTATACAGTCTTTCTTCATATGAAAGTCCTGACATCCCAGGAATCAGTCTGGTGAACCTTCTCTGTACTCCCTCTATGTCAAGAATGTGTTTCCTCAGATTTGGAGACCAAAACTGTACGCAATACTCCAGGTGTGGTCTCACCAAGACCCTGTACAACTGCAGTAGATCCTCCCTGCTCCTATACTCAAATCCTTTTGCTATGAATGCTAACATACCATTTGCTTTCTTCACTGCCTGCTGCACCTGCATGCCTACTTTCAACAACTGGTGTACCATGACACCCAGGTCTCGTTGCGTGTCCCCTTTTCCTAATCGGCCACCATTTAGTTGAGTCTCTGTAAAGCGTTGGTCAGGCCGCATTTGGATTATTGTGAGCAATTGTGGGCACCATATCTGAGGAAAGTTGTGCTGGCTCTGGAGAGCGTCCAAAGGAACTTTGCAAGAATTATCCCAGGAATTGGAAGGTTAACCTGTGATAAACGTTTGCCGGCACTGTGCCTGTGCTAGCCGGAGCTCAGAAGAATGAAGGGGAACCTCATTTAAACATACAGGATAGTGAAAGGATTGGACAGAATGGATGTGGAGAGAATGCCCCATTAGTGGAAGAGTGGAACTTAGTGTCATAGCTTCAGAATTAAAATACTTTATTTTGGAAAAAAGACGAGGGGAGATTTATTTACTCACTAGACCAAGTGGCACCCGTTGATCTCCGTTCCCCAAATGCAATAGTCAACCACTCACCCAAGTGGGACACGTTGGGCGCCGTTTCCCCAACGCAACCCGTTCCCCAATGCAATATTCCACCACTCACCCAAAGCCCCCAACTGCGCAGGCGAGGATCATTTCCCCTCATCCCCCAACACTCCGTCCCCGTCCTCTTCACCCTCCCACTTCTCTCCCATCTCATCTTCCGCTCCTCCAGTCCCTCTCTCACCTTTCCCTTCCTCTTATTTCCCCTACCCTCAGTCACTCCCTACCCTCCAATCACTGCCTCTCTCCCTCCATAATCCTTCTCCCCTCCCTACTCCCATTGACGTTATTGTGAGGTGGGAACTGCTGTTTTGTTTTTATGTAAATGAGATGCCATTGTGATGTCATTGTGGAGCGGAGCACTGCTGACGGGCAGTTTATGTAAATGAGATCCCCAATGTGACATCCCAGCCGCTAATTGCTACTGAATTGTAAAGTTTCAAATGTGTATAACTTGTAAAATATACCATCAATCCGAACGAAGCTTTGATACACCTCACCACAGGACAATGGCGAGTCCAAAATTGTAGAGCTATCGAGTACCATTTTGGCGTAATTTCAGGATCTCAATGTGTGAGGGGGAGGTGTGTACGTGGGCGGGAGGGATGTGGGAGGGTGGGAGCAGGGATGTGGGAGGGGGTGTGTGGGGGAGGGAGAATATGATAGGGGAAACAGGGGGCGTGTGGGCGGGACGTGGAGGGAGGATGTGGAATGGGGGATAGGGGTGTGAGGGAGGGGTGTGTGTGGGCGCGGGGTGTGGAGGGGAAGGGTGTGTGGGGGAGGGGTGTGTGTGGGGAGGAGCGGAGGGTGCTGCGAGCGTTGTGGAGCCGGAGAGGGTGAGAGGGGACAGCGAGCGTTGTGGAGCCGGAGAGGGTAGAGGGGGTGGCAGCGAGCCTGCTGGAGCTGGGAGACCGTCCCCGGTTGTGGAGGCGGAGAGGGGGGAGAAGCGAACGTTGTGGAGCTGGAGTGGATGGGTGGGGGAGGGAGGGGGGGCAGCGAGCGTTGTGAATCCGGAGAGGGAGGCAGCGAACGTTTTGGAGGCGGAGGGGGAGAGGAAGGGAGGGAGGGGGAAGGGAAGGGACGGAGGGTGTGAGGGTGGAGGGAGGGATGGAGGGAGGTTGGGCAGCGAGCGTTGTGGAGCCGGAGAGGTTGGGGGGAGGGGTCGCAGCGAACCTACTGGAGCTGGGAGACCGCCCCAGGTTCCCGCACCGGCTCCAGCCCCGGCCCATGGCTCGGGGGGACCAGAAATTAAATTAGAAATAAACTTACCCCGCGAAGCCCCCGGGTTACCGTCGTAATTTGAAATTGTTTCAAGGAGCAAACTTTGCGACACGTCTTAAGTAAAGACGGCAAATGTGGGCGCTGCAAGTGGAGCGAGGCACGTGGGTGGGGGCGGGGCAAAGTGGTGGCGCTTTTTTATACATGTTTTTAACTTTTAAACGCCAATAACATAAAATTCACCACATTTGAACCTAACGTTTCCTTTACATCACACAGGACAATGGTGAGTAAGGTGGGCCAAAATGGTTGCGCTAGCCTCTACCGTCTATGAGCAAATTGAGATGTAAAGAAACAAACATACAAGGACGGACAGACAGACAGAATATGTGGGACACGTTGGGTTCCTCTGTCACACAGGAGGCCTGGTCCCCCATCGCAATATCCCACCACTGCGCCATGGACCCCAACTGCGCAGACGTAGTTGATGGTTTTCCGTTACGACGCACCTGGTCCCCTCTCGTCCGCTCACCCACCACCCCCACTCGGCCCCATTCCCTCCCCTCCCCACGCACTCACTCCATCCCCTCTGAACACCATCCACTCTTAGCGGCTCTCCGGTGGCGCATCCATTCCCGCCCATTATGTTCCCACTGTGATGTAGAATACGCAATTAATACTGCGCAGGCGCAGCAAGCGGGCACGGCAAGTGGAACAGGTATCATATCATATCATTTCATATCATCATATCATATCTATATCTATATCATATACCTATTAAATGTCTGATCTTGTATGTGTATTTATTTATTTATTTAGGTGTGTGTTTCTTTGTGTATAATCACTTCTCGAAAAAATGATGCGCTAACGGTAAAATGTTTACATATTACGGTGGAGATTTTTCCCATGGAGTCCGAAACCGCATTAACTGAAAATGTTATGCTTTAATTTCCCGAGTTATTACAGAAAATGTTCAAAGATCTGACAAATTTGAGTTTTAAAACGACTGTCTTTCGCTGATTACATCACAAAGGGTCTGCTTGCTGCCGTCTTGGTGACGTCACCCCCTCCCGCCTCCCCCCCCCCTGTTATTCAACAGACGCTGCTGGAGATGAAGCCGCCGAACTCGCAGTCCTTTATTCGCCGGCCGCCCACCGCCCGCCCTACGCTGGCGCCTCGCCACCCCCGCTCCAAAAGACGCAGAAAGACAAGCATGTCGGGACCTGTGTGCTTGCGCGCGCGCGCGCGCGTGTGTGTGTGTGTGTGTGTGTGTGTGTGTGTGTGTGTGAGTGTGTGTGTGTGTGTGTGTGTGTTTCTGTGTCTGCGTGTAATCACATGTTCGCGAAAAATCTGCGCGGTAACAATAAAATATTTACGTATTCCGGTAGACATTTTTCCCGTGGAGTACAAACCGCCTTGTCTGATCCTTTCATACTTTATTTCTCGAGTTATTACTGAAAATGTTCAAAAATAAGACAAAATTTTGAACTTAAAACCGACGGCCTTTCGCTGATGAGGTCACAATGGGTCTGCATGCCGGGGCGCTGCGAGTGCCGTCCCCACCCCGACCCCTCCCTCCTCCTACCGTTATTCAAAAGACGCCACCGGAGGTGAAGTTGGGCTGTGGACTGAAGACTCTCCCACCTCCCGGCCTCTCTCCACCCGGCCTCTCTCCCCCTGTCCTCTCTCCCCTTGGCTTCTCTCCCACCGGCCTCTCTTCCACCCCCACCTCTCCTCCATCTGCCTCCCCCTCCCCTTCTACCCCCTCTTCACCCTCTCCCCTTCCACCTTCCCCTTCGCCTCCCGCTACCCCCTCTCCCCCCTCTCTCCCTCCTCCTCTCACCCCTCCTCTCTCTCTCTGCCCCAGCCTCTCTCACCCCTGGCCTCTCTTCCAACACCCCATCCCTCCCACCACTCCCCCCTCTCATCCCCCTCCAACCCTTCTCCCCCCTCTCTCCCCCCAATCTCCCCACTTTCCTCTAACTCCTCCTCGTCCCCTCTATCCACCCTCTCTCGCACCTCTCTCTACCCCCCTTTTTTATTTCCTTGTGGATCTATATTGCCCTAGATTTCAGGCTTGTGTTTCCCTCTCTTTGCGTCCGTGAGGTTTTCAGCTGCATATACTTTTGAATGGATGCACCGCAGGTCCAATGAGGGGTGAGAGTTGGGGGGACAGAGTGGGGGAAGAAAGTGGGGAGAGCGGGGGAGAAGAGGGGGGAGAGAGTAGGGGGAGAGAGTGGGGGATAAAGAGGGGGAGAGATGTGTTTGTGTATAATCACATCTTCGCGAAAAAACGACGCGGTCACGGTAACATTTTTACATATTCCAATAGTCATTTTTCACCTGGAGCCCAAAACCTACTTATATGCAAATTTCATGCTTTATTTCTCGAGATATTACTGAAAATGTTCAAAAATATGACAAAGCTTTGAATATAAAAACGACTGCCTTTCGCTGATGACGTCACAATCGGGTCTGCCCCGCACGCCATTCTTCCACGCGCTGCGAGTGACGTCGGACCCCCCCCCCCCCAAGCCCCCGGTTATTCAAAAGACGCAGAAAGACGCCCGCCTACCAGCGACCTCTCTCACTGCCCTCTATCCTTGTCCTCTCTCCCTCTATCCCTCTCCCATGCCCCATCTCCCACACACCCTGCCCGCTCTCCCTATTCCTCTCCCCTGTTCTCCCTCCCTTCCCCCCTGCCCGCTCTCCCTCTCCCTCTCCCCCTGCCCTCTCTCCGTCTCCCACTACCCTCTCTCCGTGACGTCACCCCCCTACCCCCCCCCCCGTTATTCAAAAGACGCGGAAAGAACGAGCAAGTCGGGCCGTGTACTGGAGCCACCGTGCCGCCGAGCTGCCGAGCTGCCTCTGCCCTCTCTGTGCCTCTGCCCTATCTCTCTAAGCCTCTGCTCTCTCTCTCTCTCTCTCTATGCCTGCTCTCTCTACTCTCTGTGCATCGGGCCTATCTCTCAGTGCATCTACACTCTCTCTCTCTGTGCCGCTGCCCTCTCTCTCTGTGCTTCTCTCTCACTGTGCCTCTGCCCTCTCTGTGCCTCGGCCCACACTGTGTATGCCCTGTCTCTGCCTCTTCCCTCTCTCTGCCTCTGCCCTTTCTCTCTCACTGCCCCCTCCCTCTCTATCCGCACCTGCGAGTTGGGGGCAATGCGTGAGTGGATAGAGCGGGCGATGGAGTAAATGAGCAAATGAGGGGATGGGACACAACGTGTACCACTTAGTCTAGTAACTATTAAAAGTCTGATCTTGTGTGTGTGTGTGTGTGCGTGTGTGTGTGTGTGTGCGTGCGTGCGTGCGTGTGTGTGTGTGTGTGATTGTGCGTCTATGTGTTATCCCATTTTCGCGAAAAAACAACGCGTTAGCGATAACATCTTTGCATATTCCTGTAGACATTTTTCCCGTGGAGTCTAAAACTACTTCTCTGAAAATTCCACGCTTTATTTCGTGACATTACTTAAAATGTTTAAAAATATGACAAAACTTTCAATTTCA
Organism: Malacoraja senta; assembly: GCA_038087875.1. NCBI lineage: Eukaryota > Metazoa > Chordata > Chondrichthyes > Rajiformes > Rajidae > Malacoraja > Malacoraja senta. The sequence continues at coordinate 43,258 of JAXLNO010002541.1, read as the reverse complement.
AAACGAGTGCCTTTCGCTGATGATGCCACAATAGGTCTTCTCCTCGCGCCGATCTTCCACGCGATGCGAGTGACGTTACCCCCCCCCCACACCCCCCCCCCACCCCGCCGTTATTCAATGGACGATGCCGGAGATGAAGTCGTTCCCTGGACTGAAGCCGCCGAACGCGCAATCCTTTGGTCGCCGGCCGGCCGCTCTCCGCTCTCTGTCTCTACCCCCCCCGCTCTCTCTGCCCCCCGCTCCCTCTCTGCCCACCCGCTCCCTCTCTACCCCCGTGCTCTCTGTCTCTACCCTCTGTCTCTACCCTCTGTCTCTGCCCTCTCTCTGCCTCTGCCCTCACTCTGACTCTGCCCTCTCTCTGCCTCTGCCCTCTCTTTGCCGCTGCCCTCTCTCTGCCTCTGCCCTCTCTTTGCCTCTGCCCACTCTCTCTTTACCCCCTGCTCTCTCTAGCCGCGCCGGCGCGTTGGGGGCGATGTGTGAGTGGGTATGTGGGGGGGGGGGGGTAAAAGGAGCGAATTAAAAAATTAATGTAATATCAAGCGGGGTGGTTAATGTGTGTGTATGTGTGGGGGGGGGGCTAATGTGTGTTTGGGGAGGGGGTGGTTAGTGTATATGTGACGCCCCCCCCCGCAAACGCGCGTTGAGGGGACAGGACCCAACGGGTCACACTTGGTCTAGTTAAAGCTTAAAATGTGAATAACTCTTAAAATTATAACAACTATTTAAATGTTAAAGATGAGATTTATTCAGTTCACTTCTTTCTTGTTGTATCTCTTGTTGGCTTCTGCTGCTCACTGTGACTCGATATCGCTTTGCTGTTGATGGAAATAAAGACACACAATTTTAATATAGAGACATTAATAAGTGGTTAAACTTTAACGTAGAAAATCTGAGAATTTACCTCAGAAGTCATCGTTCAACCAAGGACACATTTAATGACAACACTCTTGCTCGTAGTTCCGTCATTCAGGAAAGCGCTGACATTTTTCTGCACCTTTCCTCGGCTAAGAGCCACATATATTTGTCCAAGCTGAAGTACCGGTTTATCAAGGTATATCAACACTTTCTCCATGGTTTGGCCTTGGGCTTAATGGGTCGTTGTAGCAACAATTGACTGAATGGGGAATTGGCTCCGCTGCAGGGGAATGACTTCGCCTTCTGTCAATTTCAGTGTTATCCTAGGAATGAGAACAATGTCAACTTTGAACGCTCCCATGTTAATTCTTGCAACGATCAGAATATTGTGTAATCTTCCACAATCGTTCCATTGCTTAGCTTTGGCGGTTCCAAGTTTCTCATTAACATGATCGGAGATCCTTTATTCAATTCCAATATGCTGGAAATGCATAGATGTCGAGTGAATCAAGGAAAGCTGTTGGGAAGCATTAGTTCCCTCAGTGACACCATTGATAGAAAAATACTCCTTAATAATTCCAGGGAAGCATCTGATACATGGAGAATTGATGCTTCTCATCGTATCGTTGTGCGGAAGCAAGATACAATTGTCGGAGAATAATTCTACAGGATTGTCAAATGCGGGATAGATGAAATCAATACAATGTTTTTGCTGATAGAACCATGTCTTCTGGCATTACAATTTCATCGTCTTCATTCTTTAAAATCTCGTCTTCTCCAACTTTCAACAAAAATGAGAATAGTCGCCTTCCCCCTCTCTGAAACGCATATTCGTCTGTAATTGAAACTAGGTAGCGCTGCCGTGACCTACCGCTGCCGTGGCCAACCGCTACCGCTGCCTTGGTCTTCCGCTGCCTGCCGCTGCCGTGACCTACAGCTGCCGTGGCCTGCCGCTGCCATGGCCTTCCGGTACCGCTCCCCACCGGCTACAGGAGGGGGCCTGTAGGGTGCATCCTGCAGCTGGGGACACGGACGTCTTCAGGCGGGGGCCTGTGGGGGAGGAGTGGAGATGTGTCCTGCAGCTGGGGACGTGAACGGCTTCAGGCGGGGGTTGTTGGGAGCGTCCTGTAGCTGGAGGAAGGGGACAGCTTCAGTTGGGGACAGTGGGAGCGTCCTGTAACCGAGGACGAGGACGGCTTCAGTCGGGGGCTCTCAGGGACCGGTTGGGGGGGGGGGGTGCGAGCGACCTGCAGCTGGGGGATTGGGACGCCTTCACGAGGGGGCTAACGGGTGGGAGCGTCCAACAGCTGGGGGAGGGTCACGGCTTCAGGCGGCGGCTGTCTGGGGCAGTTGGGTGGGGGTAGGGCTTCAGACGGGGGCTGTCGGAGCCGGTGGAGGAGAGGGGAGCGTCCGGCAGCCGGGAGGGGGGGGGGCGGCTTCAGGCGGGGGCTGTCGTGGCGGGTTGGGGGGGAGTATCTTGCAGCACGGGGACGTGGACGGCTTCAGGCGGGGTTTGTCGCGACCGGTTGGCAGGGGTGGTGTTGAAGCAGGGGGACAGGGACAGCTTCAGGCGGGGGTTGTCGGGGCCAGTGGGGGGGGGGGGCGACCATCCTGCAGCTTGGGGAGGGGGACAGCTTCAGGTGGGCCTTTGGGGGCCAGTGTGAGCTTCCTACAGCCGGGGAGGGGAGCAGCTTCAGGCGGAGGTTGTCGGGGACGATGGTGGTGGTGGGGCGAGCGACCCGCAGCCCGGGGAGGGGGGCGGGATGGGGCGCCGGCAGAAGGGGAAGGGGACGTCTTCAGGAGGGGGCTGTCGGGGCGGGGTTGAGCGCCATATACCCGGGGAGGGAGACGGCTTCAGGCAGGGGCTGTCGGTGAACAGTGGGGGGGAGAGCGTCCGGCAGCCGGGGGAGCGGAATGGCTTCAGGCGGGGGCCAGAGTGGAGGGGGGGGGGTACTGGATGGCTGGTATAGGTGTTGTGGGTCGAAGGGACTGGTTTCCGGAGGGCTAGTACAGGCATTGTGGTCCGAATGGACTTTTCTTGGGCAAGTCCTGCAGCTGGGGACGGGGAGGGTGACGGCTTCATGTGGGGGCCGTAGGAGGCGGCGCTGCCGTAGCCTACGTTTGTGGAGGGGGGTGTGCGAGGGGAGGGGAATGTGTGGGTGTGTGTGAGGCGGTGGTGTTCCCCGGCCAGCGCCCGGCTCCCTCAATCGCCCCCACACTCGAGATCCTGCAGGTAACCGCAGGATCTCGAGGTTGCAGCAGTCGGCCAGGCTCCGGACCGCTCGCCACTCCGGGCCGCCTCCGGAATTCCCAGACTCCTAGGCATCCCGGCGGCTGCGGGGCTCACCGGCTTCGGGACGGCTCCGGCCTCAACGACTTCGGGACGACTTCGGGACGGCTTTGGGGCGGCTTCGGGGCTCACCGGCTTCGGGACGGCTCCGGCCTCACCGACTTCGGGACGGCTTCGGGGCGTGTTCGGCACGTCTTCGGGGCTCACTGACTTCGGGACGGCTTCGGGGCGGGGCAGGAAGGCGGAAGGGCGGATTCGGGACGGATTCGGGACGGCCGCAGGGCACACGGCGGCCCACGGACTCAGCCCGGCCTCCGTTGCTTTATTCTCCTCGCCCCGGTGATTGACAGCGGGTGCCGGAAGGGGCTTGGTAGACTGAGAGGCGAGAAGACCAATCTGATGATCTTACGATTCTTAAACCTTCGTAACTTGTGTAATATTCCACCGGTCGGAAGAAACATTAGTGCGCTTGTAGCACAGGGGTACGGCGAGCGAGGCGGGGAGGGGTGGAATCGTAGCGCTATCGGGGACCGTCTTTGCGCAAATATCAATACAGCGCAATCCGGAAGAGGACAAGATGAGTTTTAGTTAAGTATCGAAGATAGATAGAAGATAGATTACGGATAGATGGCTAGATCGATAGATAGATAGATAGATAGATAGATAGATAGATAGATAGATAGATAGATAGATAGATAGATAGATACATAGATAGATAGATAGATAGATAGATAGATAGATAGATGGATGGATGGATGGATGGATGGATGGATGGATGGATGGATGGATGGATGGATGGATAAGATAGATAGATAGATAGATCGATAGATAGATAGATAGATAGATAGATAGATAGATAGATAGATGGATAGATAGATAGATAGATAGATAGATAGATAGATAGATAGATAGATAGATAGATAGATAGATAGATAGATAGATACATAGATAGATAGATAGATAGATAGATAGATAGATAGATAGATAGATAGATAGATAGATAGATAGATAGATAGATAGATAGATAGATAGATAGATAGATAGATAGATAGTTAGATAGATAATAGATACATAGATAGATAGATAGATAGATAGATCATTGAGTATAGAAGTTGGGATGTAATGTTAAAATTGTACAAGGGATTGGTGAGGCCAATTCTGGAGTTTGGTGTACAATTTCGGTCGCCTAATTATAGGAAAGATGACAACAAAATAGAGAGAGTACAGAGGAGATTTACTAGAATGCTGCCTGGGTTTCAGCACCTAAGTTGCAGAGAAAGGTTGAACAAGTTAGGTCTTTATACTTGGGAGCGCAGAAGTTTAAGGGGGGACTTGATAGACGTCTTTGAAATTATGAGAGGGATAGACAGAGTTGACGTGGATAAGCTTTTTTCCATTGAGAGAAGGGAAGATTCAAACAAGATGACCTGATTTGAGAATTAAGGGACAGAAGTTTAGGGGTAACATGAGGCGGACTTCTTTACTCAGAGAGTGGTAGCTGTGTGGAATGAGCTTCCAGTGGAAGTGGTGGAGGCAGGTTCTATTTTATCATTTAAAAATAAATTGGATAGGTATATAGACGGGAAAGGAATGGAGGGTTATGGTCTGAGTGCAGATAGATGGGACTAGGTGTGAGTAAGTGTTCGGTACGGACTAGAAGGGGCGAGATGGCCTGTTTCCGTGCTGTAATTGTTATATGGTTATATGGTTATATGGTTATAGAAACATATAAAATTATAAAAGGACTGGACAAGCTGGATGCAAGAAAAAATGTTCCCAATGTTGGGCGAGTCCAGAACCAGGGGCCACAGTCTTAGAATAAAGGGGAGGTCATTTAAGACAGAGTTGGGAAAAAACTTTCTCACCCATGGAGTTGTCAATTTGCGGAATTCTCTGCCACAGAGGGCAGTGGAGGCCAAATCACTGGATGGATTTAAAAGATAGTTAAATACAGCTCTAGGGGCTAGTGGAATCAAGGGATATGGGGGAAGGCAGGCACGGGTTAGTGATTGGGACGATCAGCCATGATCACAATGAATGGCGGTGCTGGCTCGAAGGGCCGGATGACATCCTCCTGCACCTATTGCCCATGTCTCTATGCTTCTATGAATATTTCAGCATCTCTTGCAATATCAGTGATGTCATGGTATGAATTATGATTTTTTGGGGGGGAAAAAACAAAAGTGGAATGGTAGATGGGTTCACTGGAGATGTCCATCGAAATCACACCAACATTAAATGAAATAACACAGTGTCATGGACCATTCTTTCATTGGAAAGCATAAATTCTTGTTTTCAGTGAAAAATACACAAAGTGCTGGTGTAACAGAGGGTCAGGCAACATTTTTGGAGAATGTGTATAGGTGACGTTTCGGATAGTGACCATTCTTCAGACTCTGTTTATCAGTGACTCGCTTCGTGTTTTTTTTTACTCGATCCTTAAATTATTCGCTTGTCATCTCCCATGGTGGAGTCAATGGCTGTGGCGCAAGGTGTTTGTTCCGTGAGTGTCACTAATGTCAATCAGAAGGTATGAGGTCATGTCGCTGGAGACCCATCTATCGCTCTATATATCTCGGTGCCCACCAGAAGGTATCGCCACAGAGCTACAGCGATGACGGACTGACGGAGCCACAGGAGTTAATTGTGTCTTCCAGCTATGGGACATCAATTGATCTATCGAATTCAATATATATATCACCCTACAATAGCGGCTGTCGCTGTTTTCGGTAATTTGGTTTGTCTCTGATTTTCATGTACGCGCATTAGCTGTGAGACATTCCGTAAACTCCGGCGGTGCCGACGTTAAACAAACATTGTTTGTGTATCAATAATTCACTTGTTTAATTTGGTTAGACATCCATGTTCCTACTGCAACTGCCGCAATGTATACGTCATGCCCGTTGTTTATCCTGGCCTGGATCACTGTCTGTACTGATCGCGCCGACCAGAGCCCTGACCAGCGAGCAGGTATCAGATAATCACACCCTGGTATGTTGGTCAGGAGCTGTGAGAATGGCAACTTGGGTTCCTTCCGTGGAGAGTCTGAAACGTGTTAGTGAAATGACATGTGTTCCCAATCGGACAAACCTGCTTAACTGAATATATAATCGATATATTCTCTGCACTCGTCGCTGCGTGAAGCGTAGTCCCGCGTTAGACCTGTAATGCTACAGCTCATGAGATAAAGCAAGTGAATGTCACGAGCTGGGATCTGACTCTATGAAGGTGTCACGACTTTACTATGATGTGAACTCAGATGTTAACTCAGATGTAAACAGATGCTGTCACGTAATTTTATATCAGTTAATGTTATGTATTTTGATATCTTCTCCTTCGGACGATCTGTAAATTCGAATTATATCCGCAGATGTATCTGTACATCTTCGCCATCGTGCCACAGTCAGTACTGCCTGCATGGGCGGAAATTTTAGGGAGGGACGGGAGCACCCCCCCCCCCCTGGTGCTTTGAGAGGTGGGGGACAATCCCACGTATGTTTTGTAATCCGGAATTTATCAGAAGCTTTCTAAGGTCCGAACCGGCCAGTTCGCGGGTACTTTCATCGCCCAGCGCGGCACAAAATTAACCTGCTGCATCCAGGCGATCGAGGCTCCCCATGTTGAAGCCCCCGCCGGCCGATGAAAGGCCCCGCGAACGGGCCGATTCAAGCCCCACCATTCGGGGCGGACGAAGCTGCTGTTGCTGGAGTCGGTCACCAACCAGGTCAGCTTCCGATGTCACCGTCCCCCCCCCCCCATGTTTTGATAGCGATTTCCTTGCCTGACTGCCGGTGTCACACAGTTTCGGCGACGCAGGTTCAATCTCCACCCTCCACGCTAATCTTGTCTGTGCGCATGTTTCCTCCCACATGCAATTGACCTGCCTATTACTAGTTTCTGTAACTACTGTCCATGGGACAGTGTAGATGGATGCTACAATCTGGAGACAGTTCATAAGAATATGGGCAGTATTAAAAGCTGTGAACGTAATATACATTGGTGTTGATGAGATGCGTGGACACCGTGGTCCAAAGGCTGTAGTCTCTGAACGTGGTCTGGGCTAAAGGTCATTTGGTCAACCAAATTTGAAGTTTGAAAACCTTCCAATCAGACAATGTCCATCAGATACGTTTGTGCGGGGCTTATGTCAGTAATATCTCTTCTCTCTCTCACAGTGAACTTGTTGGCGATTGTGATTCTCTGTCGAGGTAAATGCGGTCTCTCCAAATGCATCACTGTCTACCTGGTGGCCATGGCAGCGTCTGATCTCCTGGTCGGCATCACCGATCCGTTTCTCCGTCAGACTATTCTATCTTACTTCCCGTATTCTTTGCTGAACATTACTCCCGTGTGCACGACTATCTATTTCCTGGTCTTTGCATCCACCGCGGTATCTGTCTGGCTGACGGTCGCCTTCACCTTCGATCGGTTTGTGGCTATTTGTTGTGAGAAGCTGAAAACAAGATATTGCACTGAGAGAACGGCGGCTGTGATTATCGGGGCAGTGAGTGTGCTGGGCTGTTTAGAGAACGTCCCCCGGTATTTTGCGATAGATACTGGCTACGTGTTTGATAATCTTCCCTGGGGTTGTTACATGAAACCCACCTTCTATACGTCATCTGCATGGATCGCATATAAGGTCACACACCGCGTTCTAACCCCTTGTATCCCGTTCTTTCTGATCCTTCTGATCAATGTGCTGACGGTCAGGCGGATTGTGGCGGCCAGCAGAGTCCGCAGGGGGCTCCGGGGAAAAAGCAACGGAGAGAATGACAAGGACCCGGAGATGGAGAACCGCAGGAAATCCATCGTTTTACTCTTCAGTATCACGGGCACTTTCGCCCTGCTGTGGGCAACACAGGCCATATTTATCATCTTTACGGGTATTGCGAAGGTGCGAGATGACGGCTCCCCCACCGGTTATTACTACATCACACGGGTCACGTCGAATTTCCTGCAGATGCTCAGTACCTGCACCAACACGTGTATTTACGTGGTGACCCAGAGTAAATTCAGGGCTGAGCTGATCAACGCGGTTAAATTCCCAGTGAGTGCAATTCGTGCACTTGTACGTGCGCGACCCTCTGATCCACGCCGATAGTTCAACATACATTTGCTCCCATCAGTGTTTGTCCTCCCAATATTCCCATTCAACTGCTCAGAATCTTCACTACGCACATGCTCACACGGAACAGCTTGCAATGGCCATTTGAACCGTCACTCGTAGAAGTTATAGAATCATACATCACTGAATTTGTCACTTTGGCTCAATTCATCTCTGCTAACCGAGATGCGCCGTCAACGCGAGTCCGATTTGCTCGCGATTCCCCGACATTCATTTTAACCTTTCCTATAAATGCACCCGTCCAATCACCCTAACGGCCTTGCCCCCTCCTGTATCAAACATCTTCTAACCCACCATTCTACCTCCAGGTCCCTCAGGTCGGCCGACTTGGGGCAACTGACTATCTCGCGGTCTCGGTTTAAGCTCAGGGGCGACCGCGCTTTTGCGGTTGCAGCACCTAGACTGTGGAAATGCATCCCTCTCCTCATCAGAACTACCCCCTCTATCGACTTCTTTAAATCGAGGCTCAACACCTATTTCTACACAATAGCGTTTTTGAGGCCCTCTAAGGGAGCGCTGTAAACAGTTTGTGTATGTATTGTTAGCTCTGTGTACCATTGTTTGAAGCACATTAGTATCTGCTCTGGTCTACAGCACTTTGGTCAACGTGAGATGTTTTTAAATGTGCTATACAAATAAAATTGACTGACTGGTCTTTTAAATATCGCGACTGTTTCACGACAGCACGTCTGCAGGATGCGGGACTTAACCTGAGAAGCGGGGAGAATCCTCGCCGTCAGTGAGATAACATGATCCGATAAGTTAATTCATAAATTAATCCAGTGTGGATAAGAGCTAATTACAAGCGCATCATCGGGACCAATTTTTTGGAATTTCGTTTTGAATGGGAAGTCGCGAAAGAATACAAAACCGGATGGTATTCTGTACCTTAGTGATATTCTGATCTGCTGACTGTCATTGGCTCGCAGGCAACACAACAGGGCAAGAACCAGAAGCTCAAAGTAAATAGCCGTGTGCACCGTCATTTGAAAGTTCACCGTCGAAATTGACAGACACTGTTTTGGGCTTGTCTCCGCTTTCTTCTTATCGAGTCCACACATAAGATTAGAAGTCGTTCAGACAGCGCTGAACACACTTCTCGGCATCTGCACAATGGTGTCTGTCTTGTCGCTTCTTGTGCTTCTTGTGCGTGGTGGTGGAAAGGTTGGTGGAAACAGGGGCCGTGATGTGAACGCTCTTTCCTTGAGACCTTGTCTCCGCCAAGAGAGAGCGACAGGAGAAGCATGACCCCCTGTCCCACTGTAGGAGGTAATTGAAGAGTTCTCCCGGGATTTCCCCTGATTCGAACTCGGAGAATGACCGTAGCGGGTCCGTAGGAGTTCGTGGATGTCTCGTAGCGGCTCGTAATGCTAACGGTAGGTACTCGGGATCTCCGATAAACTGGTGACGTTCTTTCAACACTGTGAAAAATGTCCACGAGTAAAATAAAATACTCGTACCTGCCGCTACGAGACATCCACGAACTCCTACCGACCAGCTGCGGACATTCTCCGAGTTCGAATCAGGGGAAAACTCGGGAGAACTCTTCAATTACCTCGTCAATTAGACTTATCCCCACCCATCGGTTCTGTTGTGTTCTCCCTTTCTTCCTGTCCCACTGTACGAGCTAATTCAAGAGTTCTCCCGAGTTTCCCCTGATTCGAAATCGGAGAATTACGGTAATAGCCGCTCGTAGGTACTCGGAGCTCTCGTGGACATTTTTCAACTTGTTGAAAATCTGCAGGAGCTGTCCGCGTTTCCCGAGTACTTGCCGTTATCGGTACGAGCCGCTGAGAGACGTCCCGAGCTCCGACGTACCCGCTACGTACATTCTACGTGCTTACCACGGGTTTGATTTTTTCTCACTCGGGAGAGCTCTTCTATTACCTCGTACAGTGGGACAGGCACTGGCACACTTCGCGCTATGACATACCTTTTCTGTCTTTATTTGACGGCTGCATTTCTCATCATATCTGACGACGTTAGATTTGCCGCAGATGATCTGAAGCCGGCGTAAACAATGCGTGGAAAACACAAATTGATGGAGCAAATCTGCGAGTCGAGCAGAAACTGTGCATGGAATGGACAGACGGCGTTTTGTATCGGAACCGCGAAGATCTGGGGGAATAGCCCATCGAGAAACAACGCCTGTCTATCCGCATCACAAATGCTGTCTGACCCATTGAGTACTGAACTGCCCCCCGCTGCAGGATGCAAAGGATTTGGAGAGGGCGTTGAAATGTTAGCATGTTGGTGAAAATGCAAAGGCTGGATGGAAGAGGGCAAAGTTCAATTGAGATTTGTGGGGCATGTTTCTATATGTCGAGGGTGACCGATGCCTGGATTTTTTTAGAACGGAGACGAGGAAACACCTTTTCTCACAGAGAGTGGTGAGTGTGGAATTCTCTGCCTCAGAGGGCGGTGGAGGCCGGTTCTCTGGAATCTTTCAAGAGAGAGCTAGATAGGGCTCTTAAAAATAGCGGAGTCA